>WNGS01061674.1:2562433-2608369 GCA_020271785.1 Procambarus virginalis | reverse complement strand
GTTAAAGACTGTACCTCTTTCAACCAGTTTAAAATAAAAACGAAGCACTACCTAATAAATTCCCTGTAACCTACCTTACCCCTCTATGTCAATCCATGTCTGTTTTTTTAAACAACACTGTTTGTCGACCTAATTGTATTGTGCTGCATTTTCAGCCATGTTCCCCCCTTTTTATCTCTATTTTTATTTGTTTCAACACATTTTATTCTTTATACTCAATTAGTATTAAGTTTTAGTCATTAATGTTTTTCATGCCCGAAAACGCTTGCGCAATAGTGGCTTTAGGCATTGTATGTACTAGCTCTATCTATAAACCCATCAATCTTTGTAAAATCTCTTGTATGTATGTACCTTACCTAAATAAACATTTTTTATTATTTATAATGTATTTTTGTATACTTTTTACAATGTATTTTTTATACTTCGTACAATGTACCTGTAAATATTTTATTAATTTCGCTAGAAATTTCCTTCTAAAATTATATGTTAGATTAAGGATCTGCACGAAACGCTATGCGTGCTTGTGGCTTTACAAGAATGTAAAATTCAGGTGTCTGTACTCTCATAAACCCAATGTATCTTCTTGTATATAAATAAATAAATAAATAGAGCTCAAGAAGCTCAGGAATCTGTACGTCAGTAGATTGAGGGTCGAGAGGCGGGACCAAAAAGCCGAAGCTCAACCGCCGCAAGTACAACAAGTGAGTACACATACACTTATTGGTGTAGGACTCTAATGTGATCTCTTGAGGCGTGTTTTACTGCCTCGTCTTACCGTAATCTACCACTATTTAATCACTTCAATGGTTAAGTGTTTAATATCACACTAGTTTCTATAGAAGGTATTACCCTGTCAAAGTAGGAGAGATATAGGTGTATGTACTGTATGTATATGTGGATATGTGTAGGTATATTTGTATATATGTATATGTGTGTGTGTGTGTATTTGTATACAGGATATGTGGAAGCTGGTCAGAATTGCATTTCACCTCGAACACTGTTCATATAGGACAGACGTAAATCTGTGTATTTATGAACAAATCCACAAGGGACGTGACGGGGGTTCGAACCTACGTCCGAGAGGATCCCAGACGCGCCTTTCTGTGTGTAACTGTGTATTTATCTTTGTAGGTTAGCTTAGCATTTTAAAAGCACTACACTCACCTTCTGTGGTTGATTGTTCAATAAATCACTGAATTATATGTTTAACAGATCTCTAACCCTGTCTATGAAGGACAGAAGAAAATGTATATATGCTTGTTAGCATTGCGAGTGTGTGGCCACGTCTCTGGTAGAAAAAAAAACTGCGGCAAGGTTAGTCTTACAACCTGCCCTCAACTCCCTGTCAAGTCCCTGTCAACTCTCACAGCCTGTCGTCAACTGTCCCTCCTGGAGCTGGTGCAAGGAAACCCACCGTCAGAATCGTTGTTCCACAGTTGGTGCGTGTGAGGCCACGGGTCTGGCGTGGCCTGGTGGCTCCAGGACCCCGTGACCCTGCCGTCGGGCCTCGGGTGGGTGTCTGGCAGGCCGGCTGCCCCCATGGCCGCCGCTGTGGAGGCGCCGCTCCCGCCAGTCTTGCCCACTGCCGCGTTGTAGGCGCTGTTTCTCGCGCTGTTGTTCATCGTCAGGTACGGATTGAACTGTGGAGATTGAAGCTATATTAACCACACTTACCTGGCAAACTTGCACGTGTTCAACTGATAAAATATATTTTTGACCAATCCACACACTAGAAGATGAAGGGACGATTTTTTTATTGTTGCTGCCGAAGGCGGCTAGTTTATTGTGCACCCCATACTCATCCTGTGAGCGGTAGCGCAAAAGCATTACAGAGGGCACAAAAGGTCTTTATCAGACCTCATCTTAGATTATTTCATAAACAATTTCATCTATCCTTCACACCTTATAGTTACAATGTCAGCTAGTTACAGAGTAAGTGCTATTTCAAGAGCTACATATTTACAGTAAGTGATCATACATTAATGGTAGGTCTTATCGCTAATACATAATAGTTTGACCAATGGGGACATTACAGTCATAGGGGAGCTTCTGTTTATTATTAGTCCTCAGAATACACTACTTGTTTCTGAATCTCATATGTCGTTTATCTACTGGAAGCGAAATGTGGATACGTTTCGGTCCGTCCTGGACCATTCTCAAGTCGATCGATCACAATCGACTTGAGAATGGTCCAGGACGGACCGAAACGTCGTCGTTCCTTCATCTTCTAGTGTGTGGATTGGTCAACATACTTCAGCCACGTTATTGTGACTCATCGCCTGCAAATATATATTTTGAAATGCAAAACTAGTCAAAATATTCAAGTGTGTAGTCTGTCTTTTGTTGCATGAGAGATTTACGCTCACAAAAGGAGCAGGAAAATGATCTTACAGTCTGTATCGAAGGCGCTTCAATCACAATAAAACACAAACTACTGTCACTGGTACGGCTGTAAATCCTGTCTGGACAGATGAGGTCTGGAGAGAAGATGATGTTGTTATAGATTCAGCTACTCGGAACAAGTTCC
This sequence comes from Procambarus virginalis, assembly GCA_020271785.1. Lineage (NCBI taxonomy): Eukaryota > Metazoa > Arthropoda > Malacostraca > Decapoda > Cambaridae > Procambarus > Procambarus virginalis. Next base: position 2,605,842 of record WNGS01061674.1, on the reverse strand, counting down.
AAGTAGCACGGGCTATGGTGAGCCCGTAACTTACCTGGCACAGGAGCGGGGCAAGAAGCACGGGCTTTGGTTAGCCTCGTGGACAGGAGATGTCTCCCGTGTGGGAGAGAAGAGTTGAAGGTTCATTAAATACTACTTCCCACTTGCTGGAAAGCTCAGCTGCTGCACACTCACCATGTCTAGCCACGTCTTGGGATATCCTCACGGAGAGGAAGAATACTTATTCTAACCTTACTACTAATACCGTTAGTGACTGTTGCTATTATTAACGACAATACGGCTATCACTGCTATCTACTACGGCTACCGCTATCACTGCTATCTACTACGGCTACCGCTACTATCACTGCTATCTACTATGGCTACCGCTACTATCACTGCTATCTACTACGGCTACCGCTACTATCACTGCTATCTACTATGGCTACCGCTACTATCACTGCTATCTACTACGGCTACCGCTACTATCACTGCTATCTACTATGACTACCGCTACTATCACTACTATCTACTATGGCTACCGCTACTATCACTACTATCTACTATGACTACCGCTACTATCACTACTATCTACTATGGCTACCGCTACTATCACTGCTATCTACTATGGCTACCATGTTGTTTTGGTGGCTTGGTGATGCTGCAGGTGAACATAATTATCAGGAGAAAGATCTAAGCCAGCATGACTATATAACACCTGAAATGAATGTGATGAATGAGTGAAGGAAGTGTGCCCAACCACTCGCATCATCAGGGAACGAACCCAGCCCCTCCACGAAGCGAGGCCGTCGCCCTATCGTCCAGGCCAAGTATTTGGACTAAGAGACTATTAGAATTTCTTTTTATTACACTATATCCGGGATGTTAAAATGAGCCTTTAACCCCACACAGAGGTTGGTTGGGAAGAGGGTGGAGTTGTTGTTATAGATTCAGCTACTCGGAACAAGTTCCAAGTAGCACGGGCTATGGTGAGCCCGTGGAGGGTGAAGGCTCCAGCAACACTTGTCTTCTCTCGTAACTCCCTCCCTCTCTCCCTCCCTTTCCAGCACTCCCTGCCCCTTCTTCTGTCCTCTCCCAACATTCCCTGCTCTCTCCAAGTCCTCTTCCGGCCTCTCCTTGACCTCTTCCAGCTCCTTCCTGACCCAAGGACACTCACTCTAGGACACGACTGTTTCTTCCTCTTGGAGAGTGGGTCGTCTGGTGTCTGGGCGGCGTCGATGGCCCAGTAGGAGCCCTTGCCCGGGTCGTCCTTCGTCCGGGGCACCTTCTTGAAGCACTTGTTCAGGGACAGGTTGTGGCGCACTGAGTTCTGTACGGAAGGAAAGGTGACGCTGTTACTCCTTGTCGAACCCACATACACTGCCTTGGACCAGCACACACACACACACACACACACACACACAGAGGGGGCCTGGTAGCCTGGTGGATATTGCGCAGGACTCGTAATTCTGTGGCGCGGGTTCGATTCCCGCACCAGACAGAAACAAATGGGCAAAGTTCTTTCACCCTGAATGCCCCTGTTACCTAGCAGGAAATAGGTACCTGGGAGTTAGTCAGCTGTCACGGGCTGCTTTCTGGTGTGTGTACTCACCTATTTGTACTCACCTATTTGTGCTTGCGGGGGTTGAGCTTTGGCTCTTTGGTCCCGCCTCTCAACTGTCAATCAACTGGTGTACAGATTCCTGAGCCTACTGGGCTCTATCATATCTACATTTAAAACTGTGTATGGAGTCAGCCTCCACCACATCACTGCCTAATGCATTCCATCCGTTAACTACTCTGACACTGAAAAAGTTCCTTCTAACGTCTCTGTGGCTCATGTGGGTACTCAGTTTCCACCTGTGTCCCCTTGTTCGCGTCCCACCAGTGTTGAATAGTTTATCCTTGTTTACCCGGTCGATTCCTCTGAGGATTTTGTAGGTTGTGATCATGTCTCCCCTTACTCTTCTGTCTTCCAGTGTCGTAAGGTGCATTTCCCGCAGCCTTTCCTCGTAACTCATGCCTCTTAGTTCTGGGACTAGTCTAGTGGCATACCTTTGGACTTTTTCCAGCTTCGTCTTGTGCTTGACAAGGTACGGGCTCCATGCTGGGGCCGCATACTCCAGGATTGGTCTTACATATGTGGTGTACAAGATTCTGAATGATTCCTTACACAGGTTCCTGAACGCTGTTCTGATGTTAGCCAGCCTCGCATATGCCGCAGACGTTATTCTTTTTATGTGGGCTTCAGGAGACAGGTTTGGTGTGATATCAACTCCTAGATCTTTCTCTCTGTTCGTTTCATTAAGTACTTCATCTCCTATTCTGTATCCTGTGTCTGGCCTCCTGTTTCCACTGCCTAGTTTCATTACTTTGCATTTACTCGGGTTGAACTTCAACAGCCATTTGTTGGACCATTCACTCAGTCTGTCTAGGTCGTCTTGTAGCCTCCTACTATCGTCCTCCGTTTCAATCCTCCTCATAATTTTTGCATCATCGGCAAACATTGAGAGAAACGATTCTATACCCTCTGGGAGATCATTTACATATATCAGAAACAGTATAGGTCCAAGGACTGACCCCTGCGGGACTCCACTTGTAACGTCTCGCCAATCTGAGACCTCACCCCTCACACTGACTCGTTGTCTCCTGTTGCTTAGGTACTCCTGTATCCAACGGAGTACCTTCCCTTTCACTCCAGCCTGCATCTCCAGCTTTTCACTAGCCTCTTGTGTGGCACTGTATCAAAGGCTTTCTGACAATCCAAAAATATGCAGTCTGCCCACCCTTCTCTTTCTTGCCTTATTTTTGTTGCCTGGTCGTAGAATTCAAGTAACCCTGTGAGGCAGGACCTGCCATCCCTGAATCCATGTTGATGCTGTGTTACAAAGTTCTTTCGCTCCAGGTGCTCCACTAGCTTTCTTCGCACAATCTTCTCCATCAGCTTGCATGGTATGCAGGTTAGGGACACTGGCCTGTAGTTCAGTGCCTCCTGTCTATCCCCTTTCTTGTATATCGGGACTACGTTAGCTGTTTTCCAAATTTCTGGCAGTTCCCCTGTTGCCAGTGATTTGTTATACACTATGGAGAGTGGTAGGCACAGTTCTTCTGCTCCTTCCTTTAGTATCCAGGGGAGATTCCATCTGGGCCTATAGCCTTTGTCACATCCAACTCTAGTAAACACTTCCTTACTTCCCCGCTGGTAATCTCAAACTCTTCCAGTGGTTCCTGGTTAGCTATTCCCTCTCTTATCTCTGGGAATTCTCTTTGCTCTAAGGTGAAGACCTCTTGGAATTTCTTATTCAGTTCCTCACACACTTCCTTGTCGTTTGTAGTGAATCCTTCTGCCCCTATCCTTAATTTCATAACCTGTTCCTTTACTGTTGTTTTTCTCCTGATGTGGCTATTTTTTTCCTGTGTGTGTGTGTGTGTGTGTGTGTGTGTGTGTGTGTGTGTGACCCCCCTAATCACTGTCACACTGTTTGGGGGGTCTGTTAGCTGAGTGGACAGCATGCAAGTCTCGTAATTCTGTGGCCCGGGTTCGATTTCCGGACTATGCAGACACAAATGGGCAATGTTTCTTTCACCCTGAATGCCCCTGTTACCTAGCAGTAAATAGGTACCTGGGAGTTAGACAGCTGTTACGGAGCTGCTTCCTGGGTGTGTGTGGGGGGGGGGAATAGTTAGCAGTTAAAACAGTTGATTGACAGTTGAGAGGCGGGCCGAAAGAGCAAAGCTCAGCCCCGCAAGCACAACTAGGTGAAAATACACACCACACACACACACACACACACACCACACACACACACACACACACACACACACACACACACACACACACACGTGTGTGAGTGTGTGTGTGTGTGGATGGGCGGTGGCTGAGCGGACAGCGCTCTAGACTCGTGGACCTAGGGACCGGGGTTCGATTCCCCAGCACCACCGGAAAAACAAATGGGCAGAGTTTCCTTAACCCTGATGCACCTGTTACCTAGCAGTAAATAGGTATCTGGGAATTAGATAGCTACTACGGGCTGCTTCCTGGGGGGTGTGTGGAAAAAAAGTAGTTAGTAACAGTTGATTGATTGACAGTTGAGAGGCGGGCCGAACGAGCAGAACTCAACCCCCGCTAGCACAACTAGGTGAATACAACTAGGTGAATACACACACACACACACACACACACACACACACACACACACACACACACACACACACACACACACACACACACACACACACGTCACGTCATGTCATATCAGAAGGAAAACAACAGTGAAAGAACAGGTAATGAAACTTAGAACAGGTGAGGCCAGGTATACAGAGAACGACAAAGAGGTGTGTGAAGAACTCAACAAGAGGTTCCAGGAGGTCTTCACAATAGAACAAGGTGAGGTCACTGTGCTAGGAGAAAGGGAAGCAAACCAGACGGCCTTGGAAGGGTTCGAAATTACGAGTAAGGAGGTCAAGAGACACCTGCTGGCTCTGAATGTTAGAAAGGCTGTTGGTCCAGACGGGATCTCGCCATGGGTACTGAAAGAGTGTGCAGAGGTACTTTGCTTGCCACTCTCCATAGTGTATAGTAGGTCACTGGAGACGGGAGACCTACCAGAAATATGGAAGACGGCGAATGTTGTCCCAATATACAAAAAGGGCGACAGGCAAGAGGCACTGAACTACAGGCCAGTGTCCTTGACTTGAATACCATGCAAGGTGATGGAGAAGATCGTGAGACAAAACCTAGTAACACATCTGGAGAGAAGGGACTTCGTGACAAATCGCCAACATGGATTCAGGGAGGGAAATCTTGACCGACTGGCTTAATAGAATTCTACGACCAGGTGACAAAGATTAAGCAAGAAAGAGAGGGCTGGGCGGACTGCATTTTCTTGGATTGTCGGAAAGCCTTTGACACAGTACCACATAAGAGATACATCAGTACATAAGCTGGAGAGACAGACAGGTGTAGCTGGTAAGGTGCTCCAGTGGATAAGGGAGTACCTAAGCAATAGGAAGCAGAGAGTGACGGTGAGGGGTGAGACCTCAGATTGGCGTGAAGTCACCAGTGGAGTCCCACAGGGCTCTGTACTCGGTCTTATCTTGTTTCTGATATATGTAAATGATCTCCCGAAGGGTATAGTTTCATTTCTCTCAATGTTTGCTGACGATGCCAAAAGAAGGATTATGAGAAGGATTATAAATTATGAGAAGGATTAAGACAGAGGAGGACTGCTTAAGGCTTCAAGAAGACCTGGACAAGCTGATGGAATGGTCGAACAAATGGTTGTTAGAGTTTAATCCAAGCAAATGCAATGCAAATGAAGATAGGCATAGGGAGCAGGAGCCCAGATACCAGGTATCATCTGGGAGATGAAATTCTTCATGAGTCAGAAAGAGAAAAAGACTTGGGGGTTAATATCACGCCAGACCTGTCCCCTGCAGCCCATATCAAGAGGATAACATCAGCGGCATATGCCAGGCTAGCCAACATACGAACGGCATTCAGAAACTTGTGTAAAGAATCATTCAGAACTTTGTATACCACATATGTCGGGCCAATCCTGGAGTATGCAGCCCCAGCACGGAGTCCATATCTAGTCAAGGATAAGACCAAACTGGAAAAGTTTCAAAAATTTGCCACCAGACTAGTACCGGAGCTGAGAGGTATGAGCTACGAGGAGAAACTACTTGAATTAAACCTCACTTTGCTGGAAGACAGAAGAGTTAGGAGGGACATGATCACCACATTCAAGATTCTCAGGGGAATCGACAGGGTAGATAAAGACAGGCTGTTTAACACAAGGGGCACACGCGCACAAGGGGACACAGGTGGAAACTGAGTGCCCAAATGAGCCACAGAAATATTAGAAAGAACTTTTTTAGTGTCAGAGTGGTTGACAAATGGAATGTATTAGACAGTGATGTGGTGGAGGCTGACTCCATACACAGTTTCAAGTGTAGATATGATAGAGCCCAATAGGCTCAGGAACCTGTACACCTGATGATTAACGGTTGAGAGGCGGGACCAAAGAGCCAGAGCTCAACCCCCGCAAGCACAATTAGGTGAGTACACTCACACGCACACAAAGTCACCTCTTCTTCAACTGTTATCTCACTAACCACAACTACCTCACTGCCGTCCACTCTCAGGCTCTCTCCTCCAGCCAATCCTGCAACCCATTCCATACCTTTTACACCTGAATCAATCCAGTATCTCACTCCCGGGATGGGAGCTGCCCATACAGAGAACACAGTAGGACAGTAGCAATGAAAAAGCTAAAAATATGGTACACAAATGCTGATGGAATGTCAAATAAAGTGGACGAACTGAAAGATAGAACTGATAAAACAAACTTAGATATAATAGCAATAGTAGAAACTAAATTTACTAAAATATTCACTAAAGCAATAGTCTACTGACATTAGCAGATAGCAAGAAGGGAAGGAAAGCAGAGGGAAGGAAGGGGAGTGGCTCCGTAGGCTAAAAGAGACAACAAGGAGCCAGTGTTGAGATCAACAGTGATGAGATCACTGTGGAGGAGGATACCAATAATGTGGATTATGTCGCAGGAATCATTTCAGTGGAAGGATAAAAATTGGGTTGTGGGTGTAATTTATACTCCCCCAGAAAACCATAGAAGACCCAGATAAGAAAATGAGAATGCAAACAAAGCTTGAATAGATATATCATACTAAGTGTGGCTGAATTATCCCTTAGATTGAGAGCAAAGCTACTAGTAGTGGTCGATTTCAATCATGGAGAAATTGACTGGTAATCAATGGATGCGAGAAAGGGGAAAAGAAACATGTAGAGCGAAACTGGTAGAAGTTCACAAAAAAACTTCCTAACACAACCTTTTAGGGATAAAACCGTAACACGAGGGAAGAGACCAACCAGCTGGACTCAAACTAGTATTCACACAAAGGGAAAATGAGATTGAGAACATTGAGCATGAAATGCCAATGGGGTCAAGAGACCATTGCAACATTGGTTATTTTGTTGTTATGAAAACTGCGACAAGAGGAAGAGAAGAGGGGATTAGAAGACTAGCTATCCATAAAGACGAGAACTAGAAGGTCAGAGAATACGTAGAGAGAAATAGGGAAATAGAATAAGAAATAACAACACAAGGCATGATGGACTCCATAACTGGCCAATGCAAAGAAGCTGGAATAAGATTTATACCGCCACAAAGGGTTGAAGGAGCCCATGCCCTTGACTTAAAGACAATGCTTAGTGGTAAAAGGGACACGTAAAAGATCACAGAAGACAACATATATACAAATGATAGGAATGAATTCACAGGAATTCGGAAAGCAGCAGAGAAGCAGTAGGGGAATGATATAGCAGCCAAGCCCAAGGATCAGCCTAAACTATAATATAGCCACACGAGGAGGAAGACCTCAGTAAATAAACAAGTCATCAAGCTACGCAATAGAAAAACCTAAATAAAGAATAAAGTACGAAGAAAATATAAACTTACAGGAATATTTTAAGAATGAACCAGAGTTGCCTCAGATCTATTTCTAATGAACAGGCTGTACAAGACTGATCGAAATAGACACGACACCAGATCAAACAAAGAAACAGTTAAGAGGAGCTGAAGCATTGTGTGGAATCCTTCCTGTAGTCTTCAAATCCTCACTAGACATGGAGAACTTCCTGACAAATATAGGACCTATATACAAGATAGAAGGATATCAAGAGTCACTGAATTACAGAGCTGTATCACTAGTAAGTGCTCACTGTAAGATACTAGACTGATTAAATGACAGCTCGCAGAATATTTAGAACATATAAGCTTTGTTTCCCAGCATCAAACTGGATTAACTAAACGAAAATCCTGCATGATCAACATAGTACAGTTCTACGATAAGATCACAACAATCAAACCGGAGTAGAGAGGGTGAGGAAGATTGTATTTTCTTGGATTGCCGGAAAGCATAAGACACTCTTCCTCACAAGCGACTCCGACATTAAGAAGGAAAACAGGCTGGTGTATCTGGAAGAGTGTTAAAGTTTTTATACAAGAGTTTACATCCTTGTAAAGCCACTAGTACACGTAGCGTTTCGGGCAGGTCCTTAACCCTAATTTCCCCGGAATACGACCCCGCCGAAACGTTTAACAACCTGGTAGCCATTCACTGCTGGGTGAACAGAGGCTACAGTTAAGGACTGGCGCCCAGTCAATCCTCCCCGGGCCAGGATGGGTGAAGGAGTACTTTTCAGGAAGGAGGAAAAGTGTCATAGTAAGAGAAGATCTGTAAGAACGGAGATAGAGGTAACGAGTGGAATTATGAGGGGAAAGGGCAAATTAAGCCATTACGACTATATAGTCTGGGAAGGGATCAGGATGAGGATTTGGGATGGGACGGGGGGGAAGGAACGATACCCAACCACTTGGACGGTCGTGGATTGAAGGCCGACCTGCGTGAAGCGAGACCGTGGCTCTACCGTCCATCCCAAGTGGTTGGGCAGGTAACGAGGGGAGTACCTCAAGGGTCAGTACTAGGGGCCATCCTGTTTCTAATATGTGTAAGCGAACTAACAGAGGAAGTGAGCTCATTCTCATCAATGTTTCCTGGCACTGCTAAGTTAATGAGGCGAATCAGAGCTGTGGAGGACTGCAATATACTACGAGATGAACTAGACAATCTTCAGAGATGGTCTGAGAAATGGCTACTAGACTATAACCCTACCAAATGCAAGGTTATGAGGATAGGAAGTGGAGCAAGAAGACCAAAAATATAGTAAAACATGAAGTGAAGACAACTTCCAACTTCTGAACAAGAGAAAGTCACAGGAGTGGACATAACCCTAAACCAAAGTGTTGTGGTGTGAGGGTGTCCCAGAGTGGTGTGTGTAGGTCCCAGAGTGGTGTGTGTAGTGTCCCAGAGTGGTGTGAGTAGTGTCCCAGAGTGGTGTGTGTAGTGTCCCCAGAGTGGTGTTAGTAGTGTCCCCAGAGTGGTGTGAGGGTGTCCCAGAGTGGTGTGAGTAGTGTCCCAGAGTGGTGTGAGGGTGTCCCAGAGTGGTGTGAGTAGTGTCCCAGAGTGGTGTGAGTAGTGTCCCAGAGTGGTGTGTGTAGTGTCCCCAGAGTGGTGTGAGGGTGTCCCAGAGTGGTGTGAGTAGTGTCCCAGAGTGGTGTGAGGGTGTCCCAGAGTGGTGTGTGTAGTGTCCCAGAGTGGTGTGAGGTGTCCCAGAGTGGTGTGTGTAGTGTCCCAGAGTGGTGTGAGGGTGTCCCAGAGTGGTGTGTGTAGTGTCCCAGAGTGGTGTGAGGTGTCCCAGAGTGGTGTGTGTAGTGTCCCAGAGTGGTGTGAGGGTGTCCCAGAGTGGTGTGTGTAGTGTCCCAGAGTGGTGTGAGGGTGTCCCAGAGTGGTGTGAGGGTGTCCCAGAGTGGTGTGTGTAGTGTCCCAGAGTGGTGTGAGGGTGTCCCAGAGTGGTGTGTGTAGTGTCCCAGAGTGGTGTGTGTAGTGTCCCAGAGTGGTGTGTGTAGTGTCCCAGAGTGGTGTGAGGGTGTCCCAGAGTGGTGTGTGTAGTGTCCCAGAGTGGTGTGTGTAGTGTCCCAGAGTGGTGTGAGGTGTCCCAGAGTGGTGTGAGGGTGTCCCAGAGTGGTGTGAGTAGTGTCCCAGAGTGGTGTGAGTAGTGTCCAGAGTGGTGTGAGGGTGTCCCAGAGTGGTGTGAGTAGTGTCCCAGAGTGGTGTGAGTAGTGTCCCAGAGTGGTGTGAGTAGTGTCCCCAGAGTGGTGTGTGTAGTGTCCCAGAGTGGTGTGGAGGGTGTCCCAGAGTGGTGTGTGTAGTGTCCCAGAGTGGTGTGTGTAGTGTCCCAGAGTGGTGTGTGTAGTGTCCCAGAGTGGTGTGTGTAGTGTCCCAGAGTGGTGTGTGTAGTGTCCCAGAGTGGTGTGTGTAGTGTCCCTGAGTGGTGTGAGTAGTGTCCCAGAGTGGTGTGTGTAGTGTCCCAGAGTGGTGTGTGTAGTGTCCCAGAGTGGTGTGAGTAGTGTCCCAGAGTGGTGTGAGTATTGTCCCAGAGTGGTGTGAGAAGTGTCCCAGAGTGGTGTGAGTAGTGTCCCAGAGTGGTGTGAGTAGTGTCCCAGAGTGGTGTGAGTAGTGTCCCAGAGTGGTGTGTGTAGTGTCCCAGAGTGGTGTGAGTAGTGTCCCAGAGTGGTGTGAGGGTGTCCCAGAGTGGTGTGAGGGTGTCCCAGAGTGGTGTGAGTAGTGTCCCAGAGTGGTGTGAGGGTGTCCCAGAGTGGTGTGAGTAGTGTCCCAGAGTGGTGTGAGTAGTGTCCCAGAGTGGTGTGTGTAGTGTCCCAGAGTGGTGTGAGTAGTGTCCCCAGAGTGGTGTGAGTAGTGTCCCAGAGTGGTGTGAGGGTGTCCCAGAGTGGTGTGAGTAGTGTCCCAGAGTGGTGTGAGTAGTGTCCCAGAGCGGTGTGAGTAGTGTCCCAGAGTGGTGTGTGTAGTGTCCCAGAGTGGTGTGAGTAGTGTCCCAGAGTGGTGTGAGTAGTGTCCCAGAGCGGTGTGTGTAGTGTCCCAGAGTGGTGTGAGTAGTGTCCCAGAGTGGTGTGAGTAGTGTCCCAGAGTGGTGTGAGTAGTGTCCCAGAGTGGTGTGTGTAGTGTCCCAGAGTGGTGTGAGTAGTGTCCCAGAGTGGTGTGAGTAGTGTCCCCAGAGTGGTGTGAGGGTGTCCCAGAGTGGTGTGAGTAGTGTACCCAGAGTGGTGTGAGTAGTGTCCCAGAGTGGTGTGTGTAGTGTCCCAGAGTGGTGTGAGTAGTGTCCCAGAGTGGTGTGAGTAGTGTCCCCAGAGTGGTGTGTGTAGTGTCCCAGAGTGGTGTGTGTAGTGTCCCAGAGTGGTGTGAGTAGTGTCCCAGAGTGGTGTGTGTAGTGTCCCAGAGTGGTGTGTGTAGTGTCCCAGAGTGGTGTGAGTAGTGTCCCAGAGTGTGTGAGTAGTGTCCCCAGAGTGGTGTGAGTAGTGTCCCAGAGTGGTGTGAGTAGTGTCCCAGAGTGGTGTGAGTAGTGTCCCAGAGTGGTGTGAGTAGTGTCCCAGAGTGGTGTGAGTAGTGTCCCAGAGTGGTGTGAGTAGTGTCCCAGAGTGGTGTATGTAGTGTNATGATTAATTGAATTCTATGATCAGGCAACAAAAATCATGCAAGATAGAGAGGACTGGGCAGACTGCATATTTTTGGATTGTCAGAAAGTCTTTGACACAGCATCACATAAGAGACTAGTACACAAGCTGGAGATGCAGGCAGGAGTGAAAGGAAGGTACTCCATTTGACAACTGGAGTACCTAAGCAACAGAAGACAGCGAGTCACTGTGATGGGTGAGATCTCAGAGTGGCGAGACGTCACCAGTGGAGTCCCACAGGGATCAGTCCTTGGATCTATACTATTTCTGATATGTGCAAATGATCTCCAAGAGGGAATAGACTCGTTCCTCTCAATGTTTGCTGATGATGCAAACATATGAGGAGGAGGATTAAGACAGAGGAAGATAGCATGAGGCTACAAGATGACCTAGACAAACTGAAGGAATGGTCCAACAAATGGCTACTAAAGTTCAACCCAAGTAAATGTTAGGTATTTAAATTAGGCGGAGGAAATAGGAGGCCAGACACAGGATATCGAATGGGAGATGAAGACCTTCATGGAACGGACAGAGAGAAAGATCTAGGAGTTGATATCACACCAAACCTGTCTCTTGAAGCCTACAGTAAACGAATATCAGCGGCGTATGCAAGGCTGGCTAACACCAGAACTGCGTTAAAAAACCTGTGGTAAGGAATCCTTTAGATCCTTATATATTACATATGTAAGACCAATTCTGGAGTATGATGCCCCCGCATGGAGCCCGTTCCTTGTCAAGCACAAGAAAAAGCTGAAAATAATTCAGAGGTATGCCACTGGGCCAGTTCCAGAACTAAGAGGCATGAGTTACGAGGAAAGGCTGCGTGAACAGCACTCACGTCGCTGGAAGACAGAAGAGCTCGGGGAGACATGATCACCACATACGAAATTCTCAGGGGTAATTGACACGGTAGACAAGGAAGGATTATTTAACACGGGTACCCAAATGAGTCACAAAGAAATTAGAAAGAACTTTTTCATTGTCAGAGTAGTTAATAAATGAAATACACTAGGAAGTGATGTGGTGGAAGTTGACTCCATACAGTTTCTAATGTATATATGATTGATACTGTTAACCATAACTACCTCTTACTTAAACTCCATCATTATGGAATCCGAGGCCTTGCCCTCAACTATATTCGATCCTATCCTAGTGACAGACACAATATGTAGCCATCAATGATATAATCTCCCCCACTCTACCATTAAACGTAGGGTACCACAGGGCAGCATCCTAGGACCTCTTCTATTTCTTATATACATCACAATGTATATAAGAAGAGCCTAATGTCTCTAACATTCTTGCACCTATATTATTTGCTGACGATACTACCCTCATCTACTCAGACCCAAACACACACCACACACTAAAATGTTTTTGTAAACAATAACTAAAATAAGTCCATATGGATGTCAACCAACAAACTCACACTAAACATTAGAAAAGCCCTACTACATCTTATTTGGAGGCAAATCAACAAATGCACTTCAGTTTCAGATAGACAATGTTAACATCAGCAATAAAAATGATGGAAAGTTCCTTGACCTATACTTAGACAAGAGACTCAACTTCAGCACCCACATACAGCACATAATCAAGAAAGTCTGGAAAAACAGTTGTATACTCTCTAAAATCAGATATATGTTCCGACTCTGCTCTCCTCTCACTATACTACGCGCTAATCTATCCCTATCTTACATATGGTATCTATGCATGGGGTCAACCTCTGCAAACTACCTTAAGTCCATCTCACCCAGCAAAAATCTGCTATCAGAAAAATAACAAACTCGGCTTTCAGACAAAACACAACCCCTTTATTTAAATCCCTAAACATGCTAGACATAACCTGACTCCACACATTCTCTTGTGTCAATTACATTTACAAAACAGTGTTCTTAAGTGCAAACCCTGTTCTGAAACTCTTCCTGGACAGATGTAATAGAACACATAATCACCACACGAGAAATAAATATATCTTTGATATCCCCAGAGTCAAACTTAAGCTGTGTAAACACTGTATGCAAATAAAGGAACCTAGTCTATGGAACGCAATCCCTAACGAACTGAAAAGCTGTCAAACTTTTACCTTATTCAAAAATAAAACGAAAAGTACCTAATTTCATCTTCATAGTTTCCTACCTTGTGCTTTAAACCCGCACTGTATCTAGTGCTGCCCAATCCCCCGATATATGTACCTATGCCATACAACTTTACCATTGTAATCATTGCTGTTATCTTATATCATGCTATACACATAGTAGGTACATAGTAATGTACCTACTTTTTTCTGTCAAATTTCTTATACAATGTATTTTTGTATACTTTCTTACAATGTACAATTCTTAAATTACATCATTATGGAGTCAGAGGACACTCACTGCAATACCTCAAATCTTACCTTACTGACAAGCTCCAGTATGTTTCTGTGAATAATTCAATTTCTCCCACCCTACCTATCAACATTGGTGTTCCTCAGGGCAGCATACTTGGCCCTCTCCTCTTTCTTATCTACATTAATGACCTTCCAAATGCCTTCCAACACCTCAAACCAATTCTATTTGCTGACGACACAACCTTCATTTACTCCAGTCCTGACCCCCTTGCTCTAAATGCCACAGTAAATACTGAGCTAAATAAAGTCCATCTTTTGCTAACTGCCAACAAACTCACCCTTAACATCGACAAAACTTTCTATATCCTGTTTGGCAATAAATCCTCTAATCAAATAAATCTCAAAATAAACAATACCTAAATTTGTAACAAATTAGATGGCAAATTCCTTGGCGTTCTCATTGATCACAAGCTTAATTTTCAGGGACACATTCTAAACATATAAAAAAAGTCTCAAAAACTGTTGGCATTCTTTCTAAGATCAGATATTATGTACCCCGCCCTGCCCTGGTAACTCTCTATTACTCCCTCATCTATCCATATCTCAACTATGGTATTTGTGCTTGGGGTTCTACTACCCAAAAATCATTTGCGTCCTCTAATTACTCAACACAAAGCTGCTATTAGGACAATATCCAACTCTGGCCCCAGACATCACTCGGTACCCCTACTCAAATCTCTGAATATGTTAGATATCAAGTCACTGCACATTCTCTCTTGTGTATTATACATATATAAAACGCTGAACTGTAATACCAATCCTAACCTCAAAAGCTTCATTGAAGGTTGTAACAGAACCCATGAGCACCACACCAGAAACAAATACCGTTTTGATATTCCAAGAGTACGACTTAATCAAACTAGAAATGCTCTACAAATCAAGGGACCCAGAATGTGGAATGACCTTCCCAACCATGTCAACCATGTTAAAGACTGTACCTCTTTCAACCAGTTTAAAATAAAAACGAAGCACTACCTAATAAATTCCCTGTAACCTACCTTACCCCTCTATTGTCAATCCATGTCTGTTTTTTTAAACAACACTGTTTGTCGACCTAATTGTATTTGTGCTGCATTTTCAGCCATGTTCCCCCCTTTTTTATCTCTATTTTTATTTGTTCTCAACACATTTTATTCTTTATACTCAATTAGTATTAAGTTTTAGTCATTAATGTTTTTCATGCCCGAAACGCTTTGCGCAATAGTGGCTTTAAGCATTGTATGTACTAGCTCTATCTATAAACCCATCAATCTTTGTAAAATCTCTTGTATGTATGTACCTTACCTAAATAAACATTTATTTATTATTTATAATGTATTTTTGTATACTTTCTTACAATGTATTTTTTTATACTTTCGTACAATGTACCTGTAAATATTTTATTAATTTCGCTAGAAATTTCCTTCTAAAATTATATGTTAGATTAAGGATCTGCACGAAACGCTATGCGTGCTTGTGGCTTTACAAGAATGTAAAACTTCAGGTGTCTGTACTCTCATAAACCCAATGTATCTTCTTGTATATAAATAAATAAATAAATAGAGCTCAAGAAGCTCAGGAATCTGTACGTCAGTAGATTGAGGGTCGAGAGGCGGGACCAAAAAGCCGAAGCTCAACCGCCGCAAGTACAACCAGGTGAGTACACATACACTTATTGGTGTAGGACTCCAATGTGATCTCTTGAGGCGTGTTTTACTGCCTCGTCTTACCCTAATCTACCACTATTTAATCACCTTCAATGGTTAAGTGTTTAATATCACACTAGTTTCTATAGAAGGTATTACCCTGTCAAAGTAGGAGAGATATAGGTGTATGTACTGTATGTATATGTGGATATGTGTAGGTATATTTGTATATATGTATATGTGTGTGTGTGTGTATTTGTATACAGGATATGTGGAAGCTGGTCAGAATTGCATTTCACCTCGAACACTGTTCATATAGGACAGACGTAAATCTGTGTATTTATGAACAAATCTACAAGGGACGTGACGGGGGTTCGAACCTACGTCCGAGAGGATCCCAGACGCGCCTTTCTGTGTGTAACTGTGTATTTATCTTTGTAGGTTAACTTAGCATTTTGAAAACACTACAATCACCTTCTGTGGTTGATTGTTCAATAAATCACTGAATTATATGTTTAACAGATCTCTAACCCTACCCATGGAGGACAGAAGAAAATGTATATATGCTTGTTAGCATTGTGAGTGTGTGGCCACGTCTCTGGTAGAAAAAAAACTGCGGCAAGGTTAGTCTTACAACCTGCCCTCAACTCCCTGTCAAGTCCCTGTCAACTCTCACAGCCTGTCGTCAACTGTCCCTCCTGGAGCTGGTGCAAGGAAACCCACCGTCAGAATCGTTGTTCCACAGTTGGTGCGTGTGAGGCCACGGGTCTGGCGTGGCCTGGTGGCTCCAGGACCCCGTGACCCTGCCGTCGGGCCTCGGGTGGGTGTCTGGCAGGCCGGCTGCCCCCATGGCCGCCGCTGTGGAGGCGCCGCTCCCGCCAGTCTTGCCCACTGCTGCGTTGTAGGTGCTGTTTCTCGCGCTGTTGTTCATCGTCAGGTACGGATTGAACTGTGGAGATTGAAGCTATATTAACCACACTTACCTGGCAAACTTGCACGTGTTCAACTGATAAAATATATATTTTTGACCAATCCACACACTAGAAGATGAAGGGACGATTTTTTGATTGTTGCCGCCGAAGGCGCCTAGTTTATTGTGCACCCCATACTCATCCTGTGAGCGGTAGCGCAAAAGCATTACAGAGGGCACAAAAGGTCTTTATCAGACCTCATCTTAGATTATTTCATAAACAATTTCATCTATCCTTCACACCTTATAGTTACAATGTCAGCTAGTTACAGAGTAAGTGCTATTTCAAGAGCTACATATTTACAGTAAGTCATCATACATTAATGGTAGGTCTTATCGCTAATACATAATAGTTTGACCAATGGGGACATTACAGTCATAGGGGAGCTTCTGTTTATTATTAGTCCTCAGAATACACTACTTGTTTCTGAATCTCATATGTCGTTCATTTACTGGAAGCGAAATGTGGATACGTTTCGGTCCGTCCTGGACCATTCTCAAGTCGATCGATCACAATCGACTTGAGAATGGTCCAGGACGGACCGAAACGTCGTCGTCCCTTCATCTTCTAGTGTGTGGATTGGTCAACATACTTCAGCCACGATATTGTGACTCATCGCCTGCAAATATATATTTTGAAATGCAAAACTAGTCAAAATATTCAAGTGTGTAGTCTGTCTTTTGTTGCATGAAAGATTTACGCTCACAAAAGGAGCAGGAAAATGATCTTACAGTCTGTATCGAAGGCGCTTCAATCACAATAAAACACAAACTACTGTCACTGGTACGGCTGTAAATCCTGTCTGGACAGATGAGGTCTGGAGAGAAGATGTTGTTGTTATAGATTCAGCTACTCGGAACAAGTTCCAAGTAGCACGGGCTATGATGAGCCCGTAACTTACCTGGCACAGGAGCGGGGCAAGAAGCACGGGCTTTGGTTAGCCTCGTGGACAGGAGATGTCTCCCGTGTGGGAGAGAAGAGTTGAAGGTTCATTAAATACTACTTCCCACTTGCTGGAAAGCTCAGCTGCTGCACACTCACCATGTCTAGCCACGTCTTGGGATATCCACACGGAGAGGAAGAATACTTATTCTAACCTTACTACTAATACCGTTAGTGACTGTTGCTATTATTAACGACAATATGGCTATCACTGCAATCTACTACGGCTACCGCTACTATCTACTATGGCTATCGCTACTATCTACTATGGCTACCGCTACTATCTACTATGGCTATCGCTACTATCTACTATGGCTACCGCTACTATCTACTATGGCTACCGCTACTATCTACTATGGCTACCGCTACTATCTACTATGGCTACCGCTACTATCACTGCTATCTACTATGGCTACCGCTACTATCACTGCTATCTACTATGGCTACCGCTACTATCACTGCTATCTACTATGGCTACCACTACTATCTACTATGGCTACCGTTACTATCTACTATGGCTACCGCTACTATCTACTATGGCTACCGCTACTATCACTGCTATCTACTATGGCTACCGCTACTATCACTGCTATCTACTATGGCTACCGCTACTATCACTACTATCTACTATGGCTACCGCTACTATCACTGCTATCTACTATGGCTACCGCTACTATCACTACTATCTACTATGGCTACCGCTACTATCACTGCTATCTACTATGGCTACCGCTACTATCACTGCTATCTACTATGGCTACCGCTACTATCACTACTATCTACTATGGCTACCGCTACTATCACTGCTATCTACTATGGCTACCGCTACTATCACTGCTATCTACTATGGCTACCGCTACTATCTACTATGGCTACCGCTACTATCTACTATGGCTACCGCTACTATCACTACTATCTACTATGGCTACCGCTACTATCACTGCTATCTACTATGGCTACCGCTACTATCACTACTATCTACTATGGCTACCGCTACTATCACTGCTATCTACTATGGCTACCGCTACTATCACTGCTATCTACTATGGCTACCGCTACTATCACTGCTATCTACTATGGCTACCGCTACTATCACTGCTATCTACTATGGCTACCGCTACTATCACTGCTATCTACTATGGCTACCGCTACTATCTACTATGGCTACTATGGCTACCGCTACTATCACTACTATCTACTATGGCTACCGCTACTATCACTGCTATCTACTATGGCTACCGCTACTATCACTGCTATCTACTATGGCTACCGCTACTATCACTGCTATCTACTATGGCTACCGCTACTATCACTGCTATCTACTATGGCTACCGCTACTATCTACTATGGCTACCGCTACTATCACTACTATCTACTATGGCTACCGCTACTATCACTGCTATCTACTATGGCTACCGCTACTATCACTGCTATCTACTATGGCTACCGCTACTATCACTGCTATCTACTATGGCTACCGCTACTATCACTGCTATCTACTATGGCTACCGCTACTATCACTGCTATCTACTATGGCTACCGCTACTATCTACTATGGCTACTATGGCTACCGCTACTATCACTACTATCTACTATGGCTACCGCTACTATCTACTATGGCTACCGCAGTAGTGTAAAGTACGACTACGAGGACGCGCGCCATCTGCCAGATGGATCCCCTGCGACTAGAACCGGGCGCGCCATCTGGGCAGGTGAACCATGGGGACTAGAGCACCGCGCGGGATTTTCCGGAAGTTGTGGCGTGTCGGACGCGTGTAAGCATTGGTGTTTGGGTATGTGGTCAGGGAAGATTGTGGTCATGTTGTTTGGGGAGTATGTAGGGCTATGTGTATGAGGTAAAGTAAGAGGTATGTGGATATGTTGTTAGAGTAAGTGAATATGTTTGTTTATTTTCCGTGCCTCCGGTGTTTGGGTATGTGGTCAGGGAAGATTGTGGTCATGTTGTTTGGGGGGTATGTAATACTATGTGGTATGTGCTAAAGTAAGAGGTAAGTGGATATGTTGTTAAGAGTAAATGAATATGTATGTTTGTTTTCCATAGACTTAATCCTGTGTGTAGATAATAGTTTATGATTAAGACTATGTAATGTTATGCGTCTAGAGTATGAGTGCTCTAGATGACCCAACATATGTTGTTGGGGTAGGGGAGGGACAGGGGTGAGGGAGGGAGGATAGGGAGTCTGAGGGAGAGTGAGGGGATCCCCCCTCGGTGAGAGCCATTTGTGGTTTGTCAGCTTCCGTTGGGTAGGGGATGGAAGCTATGTGCTTGGTATGCGGACATGTGGAGGGAGGGGGGACCCCCAATACCTGAGAGGGGGCAGGGAGTTAAGACGAGAGAAGGAGGGGAAAGTGAGGGGACATCCATTATCCATGAAGTGCCAGGAGGGTAGGAGAGAAAGAAAGAGGCGGACAGACAGACAGACAGACAGACAGACAGACAGACAGACAGACAGACAGACCGGAGGGTAGGAGGAGAAGGGAGTGGCCGCAGGAAGTCAACCATTAACCTTAAGTACTTTTCGATGTCTTAGAGCGGACTGAGAGATGCTCTCCCCAACAGGGCATCACCTGTCAACCATCAATCAATCACTTCTCATTTGACCGGAAACGTTTCTCTTTTCTAGCGTAGGTGGCGTCATATCTCCCCTCAGCAGAGATTATATGCAATAAAACGGGGTAAGTAAACACATTATATAAATTTATTTCTTTTATTAAACACTTAAGCGATTTACAACGATAATAATAATAATAATAAGCTGGTCATCCTAGCCAATCATCCAATCTGTAGACAGATAGATTGGGAGTCCTTCATCCACTCCATTGATCCTTCCCAGTCATAAAGGCAGGACACAAAGGGTCAAGGACAACCCTCAATTCATTTAGCTAATCAAGTTACAATCATGACGCGTCAGTTAGAAAATTCAAATAAGTCTGCACATCAACGCGTGAGACGTGATCACTACCTACAAATTTTGTTAACTGTGATCCCAACATCGGCTCTCCCAATAAATAATTGAAATGTAAGCGTGTTTTCTCAATCTCTATCACCTCTTCTTCCCACACCGTTACTGCAGACCTTGTAACACACAACGTCACACACCATTCATTCACTATCCCTTAGGTGAGCAATGTTCCCCATACAATTCCAACACAGAATGTTCAAGACTCCTGAATGAGTGAAACATCAACCCGTCTCGCTAGGGTCTAACCTTCATGCTGGTTTGAGGTGTAGTGACATGGGCGAGGTAGTGGGATGACCCTACCCTCACCCATCCACCCCCCACCATTCCCCCATCCCACTCCCACCCCCCTTCCATGCCAAACCATTGAGCATCACTTCACCCTTCCCAGACCGGATGTTCTGTTCAAAGCCTTTAGTATTATTTCTGATCATATGTGTAACCTTGTATCGTAACGTGACCAACATGGTATCATCATTCTTTGCTCAAATAGCATTTTTAAGAGTAACGAGAGTCATAAGGTGATCTTCAATCTTATTATTTTTATAACAAATCATAATTTTTTTTTTGTAAACACATCTGCATGGGATACACATAGCAGTCAGTCAGTGGTCTCTCTCTCTCTCTCTCTCTCTCTCTCTATTCAGATCATTTAATAGCTGGGAAAAGTAACATCATTTCCTTTCTCCTGATGCCGCTGTTCACATTTTTTTTTTTTTTCCTTTTACTTAGACGGACAGCCCACCAGAGGATGGAAGACTAATGTCAATTTTCAGCCCCATCACTCTTACCCTTTATAATCTTGTAACGTAACGTGAGCAACACGCTATGCTAACATCGTTCTTTGCCCAAATATCATTTTAAGAGTAACGAGCAACTTTCTGTCCGATGTCTGAATAACAATATTGAAAATGTGATCCGTGTTTTGCCCTTACATTCCAAACACAATAAAAATATTAGCACGAGCTTGTTTAGTGGAAAGTCATAGTCTCACTACTATTATTAAATTGACTTGTTCATTATCCAGAGTTCAAGGTTGTCTCTAAGACCTACATTATCCAAATGTGAAACAGCGATCGATGAGAATAAGACCGGATGAGACGATAGTGAAATAGTTAGCTCTAGGTTATGACTATCATTACGTAACGGGGAAAACTTCTTTCTGTCTGATGATCAAATAGCATTTTTGAAAAATGACATCAGCTTGGTCTTATGTCATTAGGACTGTATTGCACTGTGCGCAACAGTAGACTCGTAATATCATAGCAAGACAATGTCTCAGAATGTTCAACGCTCTCATACTGAAGGAGTGAGTGAGGCACTTAGTAACGTAATGTGGAAATCATCTTTCTGTCCGATGTCCGAATATCATTATTGAAATGTGAGCCACGTTTAGCCAAACACATCACAATATCTCCATTACATCTCTTTCCATATAAATATTACTGTCTACAGTTTTAGCCCCTGTAACAGCTGTAACGTAACGTAACGTAACGCTGAAAACACAACTTTCTGCAATCCAGAATATCATTCTCTCTCTCTCGCTCTATTCAGATCATTAAATAGGGAAAAGTAACATCATTTCCTTTCTCCTGATGCCGCTGTTCACGTATCTTTTTTTTGTCTTCCTTTCACTTAGACGGATAGCTCACCAGAGGATAGAAAACTAATGTTAATTTTTCGAACTTCATTCTGTCTGTCTGATAATCAAATACCATTTGAAAAAATGACGTTAGGTTGGTGTTATGCCATTAGGACTGTATGGCACTGCTGGCATCAGTATTAATATCATAGCAAGACAATGTCACAGAATGTTCAACGTTCTTATCCCATAACAACACATAATGTAGAGTTACCATCCCATTCCTCACGTGATAAACAGAGGACTTACCACGCTGGAAGACAAACAGAAAAGTTTGGAGAGACATGATCACCACCTGCAAATTCTAATACAGAGACTGGTGTTAGCATAGTGGGTGAAAAATAGTTTATCTTCTCTCTCTCTCTCTTAATACGTTTTTATTCAATAACTAGTAGACATATCATAACATATTGCAGTTACATATTCATAATGCAGTTACATATTTATCATAACATAAGGCACTTACAATTTATCATGGTAAAACATACATACATTAGCGAAACTGCCGTCCAAATATACCACATGACTGAGGGAGCGAGCATTCGAGCAGTGTACCTCTCGATGTCTGTCTATCACATGACTGGGTTAATGACCACATTATCCCACACTATACCCGCTCCTGCTTACCCCTTACACTTAGTAACATAACGTGGAAATCAACTTTCTGTCTGATGTCCAAATAACATTATTGAAAATGTGAACCATGTTTTACCATTACATCCAAACACAAATAAAATATTTACGCAGGCCTGTTCAGTTCTTGTAACACTTTATATCGTTACGTAACGTAACGTGGAAATCATCTTTCTCTTTGATGACCAAATAACATTTTTGAAAAATGTGAAGCTTTGTAGATTTAATTTTAAACAAAGGACGGCCACCAGTCCACGAACTAAGAGGGGAGAGTTAGGAAGAAAGACTTTGTGAAATATGCACAGAAGAGTTGGGGAGATGTGTTCACCACATACAAATTCTAATATTTTTTTTTGTTAACTGAGTGATCACAACATATACCTCCTGATCTCTTGTCCTGCCTCGCACTAGTCAATAAGCACAATTTTGTGTCATTTCTTGACTAAAATAGCACTCCGAAACATCTTTGCACTTTAATTTTTCATTGACACATGCACACCATCAAAGGGAATCTGACTACTGCACGGATGTCTTGTGTGTTAAATAATCGGTCATTACCTAGCTTATCATTTTCTTTGAGAAACTTATATGTGGTGATCATATCTCCAGAGTCCACACAATAACCCACATATCACCCATCTTCCGTTTTTCAAATCACAGCTCACATCTAATTTACTGTTATTTTTTNTATGACTCTCTCCCACGGTATCTGCATTCTGACGCTCCTCGCTTCCGACTGTATATACTTAAGAGAGTACGTAGTGCACAGTTATCGCTCGCGGTAGCTGTGTGAAGTCCCTAGCTGGCCTCCTCGTGGCACTCCTGGGTAACGCTAACAGCTAGGGCATCCCCCCCTACTGCTGCTCTAAGGGGACCTTCCGTCTACCTGCAGTAGGGGCCATTTGTCAGTGACACTTGGTTTGAGCTATCCTGAAGGCCGTCTGCCCCTGTCAAGGGTTTTCGCGCCTTGTCACCCATAAACTTTTGTGAAAACCATTGCGGAGACGTACTGACCCCTGTCAGCACGATGGGTGACCTACATGACGACCCGGCTATGAATGACCGGTCGCCAGACTGTCCAAACTGTGGCAGATCCTTCCGAGACTATAGAGCGATGCGCGTCCACGTAAGTCGCATGCACAAGGTTCAATACCATCAGGAACTTGAAGAGGCCGCGAGTAGAGCGGGTAGGCCCAAAGCAAGGTGGACCGATGAGGAGAAACGCCTCCTGGCTATGGAGGAGGTCAGGCTGGAAGGAAGACCCCAGGCAGGCCGGGAAGGTATGAACCAGCGGCTGCAACAGCGCTTTCCTTCGCGAACTCTAGAGTCCATTAAGAGCCAAAGGAAAAGGAACGAGTATAGAGAGTTGGTGGTGGAATACAGAAATCGAGCGGAGGCCGAGGGCTCGGAGTCTTCACTGTCAACTCGGACAGGGAGGACGAACCGCCTAGCCCATTAAGGAATCATGGAAGGAGAGGCAATATCAGGGCGGCGGTGGGCGCCCCCGATGGCGCCGATCCCGACATGCCCCCCCCGGACGGGACCCCCCAGGAAGCTTCTTGGAAGGAAACCATGGTAGAATTCCTCGCAGCTATTGCACCCAGGGCCAGGAAACCGGATGGGGGGAAGAACTCCTTGATGAGGCAATCACAGACCTGGTCAGTGGTAACGGCCATAACGTGGATAGGATCCTTGAGCGCCATGCTCGAGTGGTTACTTCTGCCAAAAGATCTGGTGACCACGCACCGCGCCCTCGCCCTGCGCGTCGACAGAGACCTCCACCGACAAACCGTACCGACCCAACCCAACCTCCAACCGGACGAAAGAGGGAGCGAAGGGCACAGTATGTTCTGTGTCAGAGCCTGTACGAGAAAGATCGCTCGAAAGCCGCTGCGCGCGTCCTTTCCGGAGACTGGAAAGTAACCCCCACTGAGGTGGAGCCAGCTCGTCTCTTTCCATTCTGGGAGGCGCTATTCTCTAGACCCACATCGCCGGACCGCCGCCCAATTCGTGACCGTGATCCAGTTAATCAGCAACTAGGGGACCCCATAACATCCGAGGAAATCCTTGTTGCTCTCAAGGCAAGCAGCAATGCTGCTCCCGGCCCAGACGGAATCACTATACGTCTACTTAAGGCTATACCCGTCAGGGTGTTTGCAAAACTGTTTAATCTGTGGTTGGTAAACGAATCCCTGCCGCAACCATTTCGCAAGAACAAGACAGTGCTATTACCTAAGAAACCCAACCCGGACTCACCTTCCCACTATCGCCCCATAACCATGTCATCTACGATAGTGAGGCTGTTCCACAAGATCCTGAGCAGCAGGCTCTCCGGGGCGGTCAGGATCGACAGGCGGCAGAAGGCTTTCGTTCCCGTGGACGGATGCCCTGAAAACCTGGTGATCCTGGACGCCCTCCTAGCTGAGGCTCGTGCGCTCAAGCACAACACGCACCTAGCGTTTCTGGATATGGAGAAGGCTTTCGATAGCGTCTCCCATCCGGCCATCCATCGGGCCATGAAGCGCAAAGGCATCCCAAAGCCTTTAAGGACATATATAATGTCGGGCTATGATCGGTCCTCAACCGTGATAACCAGCCAAGGGGAGAAATCGAAGGACATCCTGATCACTAGGGGGGTGAAACAGGGTGACCCCCTATCTCCATTTCTCTTCAACCTGATAATTGATGAGGCAATTACCAGGGCTAAGGATCTGGGGCTAGGGGTCGGACTGGGGGGAGAAAAGATATCAGCACTGGCGTTCGCGGACGATCTGGTTGTGGCAGCGGAAACGGCTGCCGGACTACAGACACTCATAACGAGTATTTGCCACACACTGCGTGGCTCTGGTCTTAAAGTAAACGCTGCAAAATGCCGTACGCTAAGCATAGCGATCGATGCACACCGCAAGACGTGGCATGTCCCCACTAGGAAGGCATACTACGTCGGGGACGATGCAATCGGTACTATGAGCGTGGCGGACGAGTATAAGTACTTAGGGATTCTTATCGGGGCCGGGGGCAGACGCTTATCCTACGGTTCCCTGTTTGAGGACGGCCTGACCAACATCACGAAGGCGCCACTCAAACCCCAACAGAGGTTATACCTACTTAAGCACCACCTAATCCCCAAGATGAACCACCGCCTTGTCCTCGGACGTGTGGCTAAAACGGAGTTGGCGAGGCTTGACCGGCGGCTGCGGCACGCCACTCGTGGCTGGCTGCGGCTGCCTCACGATACTCCCAATGCCTTTATCCACGCGGACGTGAAAGACGGTGGACTAGGAATACCCGACTTTGCCACATCGATCCGGCTGCAAAAGAACAAGCGGCTCGGGGCGCTAGTAGAGTCGGAGGATCCAGTGGTAGTGGCAGCGGCTCTCCTACCCGCGTTCCAAGCGCGAATGCGGCGATGGGTAGACCCGACCACGGCGCCGGAACCCCGTCCAACAGAACGACCGAGTGCTCGAGGAGGTGGAAAGCAAAACTGTACAGCATGGTTGATGGGGCCGGCCTCGCGTCCTCTTGTGAGGTACCTTCCTGCCACAAGTGGGTCGCATCCGGTACCCGTCTGCTAAGCGGAGGAGATTTTGCTCACGCCATCCAGATCCGGGCAAACGCTGTGGCCACGCCGTCTAGAGCAGCCAGGGGTAGACCCGAGGCTTCTGGTCTCTGCGATGCCTGTCGGAAACCAGGAACCCTGGGCCACATATCCCAGGCATGCCACAAGACGCACGGGGCTCGGGTGAAACGTCATGACGATATCACCCGGTTCGTAGCCGGCCGCCTGCGGCAAAGAGGCTTCGAGGTGGAACGCGAAGTCCGTATACCAGATGGAGGGACCTTCTGCAAGCCTGACATCATAGCTTGCAAAGGTGACGAGGCCTTCATATTAGACACCCAGGTCTCAGCTGATAACTTCCCACTCTCCCGTCCACATCAGAGCAAGTGCGACAAGTACGGCACCCCCGAGATCCTGCAGAAGGTCCGGGAGTATACCGGGAAGCATACAGCATCCGCCTCTTCAATAACCCTTAATTGGAGAGGAGGATGGTGCAAGGAGAGTGCACGTGGTTTAATGGATATGGGTCTCACCAAGAGCGACCTCGAGATCTGCTCTGTGAAGGCCCTGACCTGGACATATTCAATATATAGAATATGGTCCAAGACCACGTCACGGGGCAGACCACCATAGTCCCAGGATCACTGTGCACAGGGTGCATAAGGGTCAATATAGTCTCGCTTAGGTGAACCGCAGCCACGATAGCTGGTAGCCAACTATCTAAGCAGAGTTGTCATCCGGAGTACCACTTCTCCCAATGGCTTCTCACAAGAGGGTGGAGGACCTGGCCGGAGCCCGCGAGTGGGTAAGGCGGCGGCCGGAGGGACCCCATGCGCATACATGATATCCCTCCCGCTCCGGGGCCTTGTTAGGAGCTTCCACTGTGTCTAGTTTTCCATGTATGCCGATGTCAAGCCATCAACCCTGCCGTTTAGGCAGCTTGCTGCTTTGGCCTTCAGCGTTTGTTCTTTTTTAATGTTATACTGTGCACCCTACCTATGTGTGCTGTGTCCCATATAGAAAAAACCAATACAAAAGAGTTTTCCATTAATTTTGTTTATTTTCAGGTTATTATTATGTATTATTAGTATCATCTTAACTCTTGTGGGTGTGATGAGATCTGCCATATTTGTGTATTTTAGTTTGTGTGTTGTTAGGGTATTAGGTATGCTTAGGGGTGCCATCTCGCCATGCCCTATGGCTGGGGGGATCGGTGCCCTGAAGCTATATCAAAACCCTATACCCCCCCGAAGTGGCAAGGGGAGTTAGGGGACAAAAAATTATCAACACCGTGTCGAGTGGAGCTCACTTCAAGCTCCGCACAATAGAGCCCTTGGACAGTGTTATGGGACCATTATCGTCCCGTTATCAACACCAAAGTCTACTATTAGCGTGGTTCTTTCTGAAATCTTATCTAGTCATTCCTGGCCAGTAATGTTAGGTAGATAAGATTATTTTTCGGTTAGAACGAGGGCCAGCGACTAACCCAGAGTGAGTAATAATCTCATCTCTTTATTTAAATTGACAATATTTTCTCTGTTATAGCTGTCATATATATATATATGATTCCTGCTATTATTGCAAGTGCCCTTTGACAGGAACAATTAAAGAGGAAGCAAGAATTAATGCTAGTAATCCAGTACATGAGTTGGGGGTCAGCCACAACCACAAAGTGGATCGTCTGGCTTATTTATCTGTGTTCATACTAGTTGACTAGGCCCACTACCATACAATATGATTAGTCCTCCCTATTTAATTACTAATATATGTAGTCTAATACTGTAGTGAATGTTAGTCAATCAATTTTGATTGATTACACATATATTTAATAACCCCCTAATGGATAAAGGAGTCGATTGTGAGAATTTGCAGAAATACAGTCCATTTAAACGATCACACAATTTGCTATGGAAATATATAAATTAACGTAAATATAAATTTTATATAAATTCATATAAATTAAATAAATATAAATCTCAGGTCGGTTCCCCATATTAGGAACCTTTAACTAATTTAGTGTCTTCTTACTAAGCTATTACAGCAGCTTCAGGTGTATTCGTCAGGTAAATCATCAAACCAAATTCAACTTCAGGTAGATAATGTTAACATTAGCAGTAACAATGGTGGAAAGTTCCGTGGCCTATACATAGACAAGAGACTAAATTTCAGCACCCATATGCAGTCCCCTTGGCGCAGTGGTAACACACTCGACCCGCGCTTTGTGAGCAATTTGGCCTGGGTTCGTATCCTGGCCGGGGAGGATTGACTAGGCGCCAATCCTTAACTGTAGCTGTACCCATTCACCCAGCAGTGAATGGGTACCTGATTCTTAAACGATTTGGCGGGTCATATTCCGGGGAAATTAGGATTAAGGAACTGCCCGAAACGCTATGCTTGCTAGTGACTTGACAAGAATGTAAGAACTCTTGTATATATAAATACAACAAAATATGTCAACCCTAACAAAATATAAAAAAAATATTGGTAAACTCTCTAAAATCAGATATTGTTCCTCACTTTGCTCTCCTCTTTTTATTTATTTATTTATTTATTACACGAAGATACATTGGCTTGTGAGAGCACATTGTATTATAACATTATAACATGCATAGCATTTCGGGCAGGTCCTTAGTCCTAATTTTCCCTGGAATACGACCGGCCAAATCGTTTATCAACCAGATACCCATTCACTGCTGGGTGAACAGAGGCGTACAGTTAAGGTTTGGCGCCTAGCCAATCCTTCCTGGCCAGAGTTACGAACCCAAGGTAAATCACTGGCAAAGCGCTGGGCGAGTGTGTTACCACTGTGCCACAGGGACTGCTACCGTCAAACAAAGCTGTGTGGTGTCGGCCTTTACCACATTTTCGACCCGTGCGCAGGTGGTGTTGCCAGGACCGTGAGCCCGCAGGCACTACCAACACCTGTGCAGGTCTTGCAAACGACTAGTCCAATGGAACGGAACTATTAGGAGAAAGCGCCAAGCCATTATGACTATATAGCACTTGGAAAAGATCAGGATAATGATTTGGGATGGGACGGGGAGAAGGAATGGTGCCCAACCACTTGGACGGTCGGGGATTGAACGCCGACCCACATGAAGGAAGACCGTCGCTCTACCTTAGTTCAACTGGCACGGTCTGGAAATTTGAGGCATTGGTAAATATAATATTCTTGATTACAAAACAAACTTTTTGTATAACTTGTCGTTGGTGTTATGGGTTCTCCCTCTGGAAGAGGGAGGTAACGAGAGGTTTAATTGGGGAAGGTGTGTAGATTTGCACGCTGCCAGTGTTCAGCTTAAAATGTGATTTAGGTTGTTTAAGCTTCACTCACTTCACTGGTTTAGATTTGTCAGCTAAAGACTTCGCAGTTGTTGATTTAATTCTATCATGTGTTCTCATTCTGTTCTCTGTCATTCTGAAACTCTCAAATATCTCTTCAATGGAGAGTGTCAGTTTTGTAGTGAGAACAGATAGTAGCAATCACGTCTTTAGGAAGTTTCTTTCGAATGTTAAAATTTACTGACATTTGGAGGCTTCAGTATCCACTTTGATAGTGAGCGCCTTGATCAGTGATTCCAAGTCTCGCCTTGAAGAGAATCAGGTTTATTAATAGGTGGTGCTAGGTCCACTTACTGGTAGTAGAGATAAGCAATGCTCATCTTTTGGTTAGAATAGTTGTCTTTTGAAAGTTGTATCGCTATATCATAATTGTCCTCATCAAGAGGACGAGTAGTAGTGACTTTCTGGCCACGTCTTAGAGTTGGCTCTGAAGGTAGGTAAACTTTGTTACTTTGGGAATGGAGGCCTTTGAGTTTACTTGTGTATCAAAGGTCATCCAAAATGTATCACAGTTTTCTTCATCCAGTCCAGAATAAGTTGGTAAATCAATTGGTGGTAGTTACTGGGTGTGGATGGTGAGGCGGTCGTAGCCTCATGTTTGGCTAAGTGTGGACGGTGAGGCAGTCGTAGCCTCATGTTTGGCTAAGTGTGGACGGTAAGGCAGTCGTAGCCTCATGTTTGGCTAAGTGTGGACGGTGAGGCAGTCGTAGCCTCATGTTTGGCTAAGTGTGGACGGTAAGGCAGTCGTAGCCTCATGTTTGGCTAAGTGTGGACGGTGAGGCAGTCGTAGCCTCATGTTTGGCTAAGTGTGGATGGTAAGGCAGTCGTAGCCTCATGTTTGGCTAAGTGTGGATGGTAAGGCAGTCGTAGCCTCATGTTTGGCTAAGTGTGGACGGTGAGGCAGTCGTAGCCTCATGTTTGGCTAAGTGTGGACGGTAAGGCAGTCGTAGCCTCATGTTTGGCTAAGTGTGGATGGTAAGGCAGTCGTAGCCTCATGTTTGGCTAAGTGTGGACGGTGAGGCAGTCGTAGCCTCATGTTTGGCTAAGTGTGGATGGTAAGGCAGTCGTAGCCTCATGTTTGGCTAAGTGTGGACGGTAAGGCAGTCGTAGCCTCATGTTTGGCTAAGTGTGGACGGTGAGGCGGTCGTAGCCTCATGTTTGGCTAAGTGTGGATGGTAAGGCGGTCGTAGCCTCATGTTTGGCTAAGTGTGGATGGTAAGGCGGTCGTAGCCTCATGATTGGCTAAGTGTGGACTGTGAGGCGGTCGTAGCCTCATGTTTGGCTACCACGCTCATATAAAGATTCAGTTTAAGTTGAACGTTCTCTTCGTATTGGGCTAAATCTGTCTCAATAGTATCCAGCTCATCAGCTGTGATATTGGCATCATTTAGCAGTTAAGCTTCATAGGTCTCAATCATGCTTTTGACTTGATCAAACCTGTTGTTAGCAACTTGAAGTGCTATTTTCAGCTGAATGAGAATAGTAATGTATCGAAATTTTTAACACAAATCGTGTTGACAGGAGTCCTTCCCTTTATGGGTCTGCATAAAATATTAATAATAATGGCTACCTTGAACGGTATTCAGTACAAGCCTAGTCAATATATATAACTGTGACGATGTCAGTGCCATTTATTAAGCGCACCCGACCCCATTTTCTGTTCCTGAGTAGAAGGCTGCGATTTTACTGACACCTGTGTAGTTTCCTTCTTACTATATAATTTTTACTCTTCATAAGTGATGTGGGAGGTACCCTGGTGGACAAGTCAGTTCACCCTGGGCAGTCCTGAACTCAAGACTTGTTCCAGTGGGAACATGTGGGCCGAGTCGGGAGAAACTGTGAATAGTCTGTGTTAACCAGTGAAGTATTGGTGATTGGACTGACGTATCCCGGGATATCTTTCATGTTCTTTCTTAGCTTGTTCCATTCCCTTTTCCAATTCATTCACGTCGGTAATAATATTTTCCATGGATACGTTGGCACTAAGATTATGAGTTGGCACTAATAGTATGATTAATGATAATTGTGCAGATTAGGATAGGTGCAATTGGTTTGTTGATTTTTATAATTTAAAGGTTAAACAATTCCCTAAATTGGGAAATATTAACAAATCAATTTAAATTGTTTAATATGCTTATTACTCTCCGGTAATTCAGTCTAATAGTGCTGACTAGTTAGGTAGCAGCATGACCCTATAGCCTCGTAAAATGTGAAGACCATGAGGGTAATTCTCATGAAAAGGGTCTAGCTGTATTTGTAAATTACAATAAGATTATAAGGGGCCACAAGTGCTGCTGTTAATATTTAATTATTATAAGTTACTAGCAATGGCTCTTGGAGTATATCAGCTATTTGATATACGTATCTGCGTATATCCGCTCAAGCTGATTTATGCAGATACGAATATGCGTATATCAGCTTGAGGTACTATGGTAAAGTGTCTAGGGCTTGACTGTGTCCCATAATCCTTGAACATCAGGTCGTTAGTTAAGTTTAGTTTCAGCAGCACTAGCCTAGTGATATGAAATTTGTTTGTTAAATTTTGTTAAGAGGCTATAATTTGAGTTTTAGTTAAACTAATGTTCTTAATAGCACGTTGAGTTACAGCTCGTGTCTAGTATTGAACTAGGTCTAAGCCTTCACTAGTCATGCAGGGTTTAAAGGTCCATACATAGGTGTACCTACCCATCTAGGTCCGTAAGACCATACTTGTGGGATTATTCGGCTAAGTTTGTTTATTTATTTTCTTTCGTATATAGTGTTGTGAACCCCATATAGCCTTCGACTTAGGCTCTGTTGACCAGACCACACACTAGAAGGTGAAGGGACGACGACGTTTCGGTCCATCCTGGACAATTCTCAATCGACTTGAGAATGGTCCAGGACGGACTGAAACATCGTCGTCCCTTCACCTTCTAATGTGTGGTCTGGTCAACATACTTTAGCCACGTTATTGTGACTCATCGCCTGCACTTAGGCTCTGCTCCAAAGTGAGAATTATTCCTCACTTGGTCTTACAGAGGATCCAGGTACCAGATAAATGTTTTAGTATAAGTTGACAGAATATGAACCACCGTTGGATATTACAGATGAGACATTAAGGCAATGTCGAGCAACTTTATGGGAGCAGGAAGTGATGTCGACAGTATGTGGATTTGCCCAATGGAAGATGATGTCATCGCAATGGCATGACGTGTGCAGAGGGTTTGCGACGTTACTTGTCAGTGAGAAGTCAAGGAGAGTGGACACGCAATCCGTCGCATCTTAGAAGAGAAGAGTCACTTGCTCTTTGGTGAGGAACCTGCAGTGATCTGTGAATGAAGTAAGTGCTAAGAGCAAGAGGACGACGATTTGTGGCGTTCATCTCAAGCTGTGGGACCAGAAGGGCAGCGGTGTGAAGCCAAGGGGTGATCGTACCCTGGTAGTCCACTGTGGTACACCCAAGAACAGGTCTATTCATCCTTTAAGAGGATCCGTTGACAGATGAACCGAGTTGGATCGTTTGGTCGTCTGTGTTTGTTTGAGAGGAATATATTGTTTTGGTGTACTTGGCGCAGTGAAAGGAGGCGAGAGTATTTATTCATTGTTATTGATTTATATGTTTAATCCTAGCTCTGATGATTAACTGACTTATGCCCAGCGAATTGGTAAGGAAAAGAACAGTAGCGTAGTGAGGAACAGTTTGGTGAACAGAGGCTACATGGAAGAATAACGACATTTATTGAGGCGTAATGACATTTATTGACGCAACGATCTCCGGCAGTGACATGGCGTTATATTCTCATGTAATTGTTAGCAAATTGATTTAAGTAGATTTATGCATGTTTCTGATAAATGTTGACCATAACAAGTGTATGGTATTGATGATGATTTTTGTATTGATATTATATTAATATATATGTATGCCACAATCCCCTGAGCTGAAGCTCTATAAATAAATAAATATTTATAAATAAATAGTCGAAGCTGCCTGTAGACATTGCACAACTGCAGATGCATTAAACAATAACTGACAAAAGGGCAGTTATTAGGGCGAAAACAGCCTAAGAGTCAGGGCCCAAGCAGATTCCAAGAAAGAAGCAAGCACTGCCTGCCGAAACACGAGTCGAGAAGCAAGAAAACTTGAAACTGCAATCCGCAGGACCGGCACAAACACCTTCAATAATACAGACAATTCACGCGCCACCGAGGGCAATGCACCAGACCCAGAGGCGTCCCCAAGCGCCTCCACATCCACCTCAAGCCAGTCCGAGGACAGCTCAAGGAGGGAGAAGAAACGCAGGGCCGAAGCCAACAGGCCACGCGTGCGCAAATCCTCTGCGACCAATGCAGCCGAAAGGAAAGAACCGGCACATGAAACTACTGCACACGAACATCCTGTGGAAGGGCAGGGGCGAACAAGCAAGCAGTAATATGCACAAATTCACCCCCCAGGAAAACCTGCAATGCCGCCTGAGCGTCCCTCCACTCAAGTGTGCGAGAGCGACAGAATGAATGTTAAGCCTCCAAAGAGAAGAGGGGGCAGTTTGCTAACCAGGACGACTCCGGAACTTAATAACGAACCCAGTAAGGACTAGAAGAACCATACACGAAGGAACGCTTTTCCATTAGGAAAGCACAATCTGGGTCTTGCAGGAGGTAAGCCGCAAGGGCTTCCCGCCCCACATGGGATGGGACAAGGGAAGCCAAAAACCTCCGGAAGGATGGAACCGACGAACCGACGGGATCACTGAACCAAACCTGGAGAGAGTTAGACTCCAAAACCAATTCGTACGAGGAGGGGGTGAAAGAGAACCCCCCCCCTCTCCTTGTAACACCAAGCCCCGCTTCGAGGGTACAAAAACCCAGGCAGGTTTCAACGGGACCAAAGACTCCCAAAGTCAACCCCTCCCCCGCCCTGGGAAGCTCACCCCGAGGACCCAGGGGCGAGCCGTTCTTCAACCCCCCCCCCATCCCGCCTTAATAGAAAAGGCAGGAGCAGCCGAAAAAGCAGGAACGAAGGGGGCCCACTGGTCAGAGCCAGAAGCTCCGGTTGGAGGACTAGGCTCGAATGCCTCTGCCACCACCCTGGAAGGGGACTCTCCTGAGACCGCCCAAGTCTCAACACCAAGTTGACCCTGCCCCGACTCCGAAACCCTCAGACGTTTCAGAGCCGGAAGCAAGGGGGGGGAGGAACCGGACGAACAATCGAAGGGGAAAGATAAGGTGTGCTGGATAGAACCAAAGTCGAAAGTCCCTATAACCAAACCGGGGCATCTGGGGAAGCAACAAACCTATCGCATTGCAGTAACCAAAACCGAACATGCAGCACCTCAGTTGCCTGCACCCACATATTATAATCAGTAGCTTGGGTAAACTGGAGTAGATACAAACAACAAACGTCGCACGACACCGGGTCAAAAGAATCACCGGCCCTACAGGCAACATGGCGGAGGCACAACCGGTGATTGTCACCCTGAGTCAAGGGGACAGAGCAATCATCAACCTCGCACAAAGCGAGAGGGGACTCAGAGGTCGCATCCATCGGACCAAGGAGCTCCCATGAGGTTTCCCAGGGCCCTTAGCTTAGGCAACACACTACGGGAAGCCCAGGCAGGATACAGCTAACCGGCGCCCCAAATTACGAAGCAAACTGCTAAAAGCTGCACCCCCGGGGCATGTTCATTCGTGGGGGCTTAGTGGAGGACCACCCAGAACAATAGGGTATGATCAACCAGTAAGCAGACTCTCCACCAGGCAGAGAAAACAAAAAGAAAAGAAAAACCCTGCAAGAGGACAATGTACCCAAGCTGAACACAGCTGGCTGCTATGAGAGGTGATAACAAGTTGCACTGTACCCTGCATCCCAACCAGTGATGAAAAGTACCCTCCTACCCAGAGGCAAACAGGGGTAAGCAAAAACTCCAGCTGACTCCAAGGCAGACTATCACCGAGCAGTAAGAGATACAGCTGAGGTAGACCCCAAGGTGACTTGAAGAAGGTGGCCCCAATCCCCAAGGACAGTACTTACATCTAGGGAAGGAAACTCTAGCGCATGCAGCCCGAGTACTTGAGAAATAATACACCTGATCTCGCATACCAACTGTAGAGATAGGACCACGCCACAAGGCACAGAAACTCTCAGAAAATCTGGGACCAGAGGTACACGACCTTGCCAGCAACTCATTAGCCAAGAACT
Source organism: Procambarus virginalis (assembly GCA_020271785.1). NCBI lineage: Eukaryota > Metazoa > Arthropoda > Malacostraca > Decapoda > Cambaridae > Procambarus > Procambarus virginalis. Next base: position 2,570,485 of record WNGS01061674.1, on the reverse strand, counting down.
GGGGGTGTGGGTCGCCGGCACGAGGCGTCTGGGGCCCCCCTTCCCCTCCCGGGAATGGGGGTTGTGCAAACAGCGGCGCAGCAACGTGATGACGTCATGCTAGTTTGCTAATTTTCATTTGGGGAGTTCTGTCCACTCATTCGGCTTTTGGTAGCAAATATTCTCACCAGAAGGGGGTTTGTTGTTTTGGGGTGCATACCTTTCTGGGTGCCAAACCCAGTCGATAGCAGACATAGAATGATCCCAACCACACGGGGGTTCCTATAGGTCATTGCTCCTCTTGCCTCTCTGAGGGGGGCCAGGTTCTGGCTCGTGGTCCCCAGTAGGCAAGAACTCCATGCACATTGACTGATGCCAGAAAGCTAATATATCCATATCAGCCTGGATAGCTCTGGGGAGCCGACGGGCCTTCCCCCAGAAAAGCCTCTAGATTTCCAGCTTCACGCATTGCATATCCTTACAACAAATCACTTGAGCTCCAAACCTTTCTGGATGTTATAAAAAAAAGCAAGAGCAACCCTATCCATAAATGTGTTGATCTCACTGATCTCAATAATTTCAGACCTATATCAATTCTGCCAACCTTGTCAAAAACATTTGAAAAGCTAATCTACAAGCAGCTTTTACCCGTTATCTATCAAAACATAATATGTTTAGCTCTTGCCAATATGGCTTCAGACCCAAAAAAGCACTAATGATGCATTGATTAGTATGATTAACTTGATACATGCAGCTCTTGATAAAAATGAGTTCCCTGTTGGGTTATTTGTTGACCCACGGAAGGCTTTTCACACTGTCAACCACCACAACCTTCTTCTTAAATTACATCTTTATTGAGTCAGAGGTAACCTCCAATAACTTCAATCTTAGCGTAGTGACAGGCTCCAGTATGTTTCTGTGAAGGATTCCATTTCTCCCACCCTTCCCATCAATATTGGTGATCCACAGGGCAGTGTGCTGCGCATACTAGTGGCTTTACAAGATTGTAAATACTATGCTATGTATTCTCACAAACCCAATGTACCTTCTTGTATATAAATAAATAAATAAATACTTGGTCCTCTCTTCTTTCTCATCTACATTAATGACCTTCCAAATGCCTCTCAACACCTCAAGCCAGTTTTATTTGCTGATGACACAACCTTCATTTTGTCCAGTCCTATTAACCCTCTTACGCTGCATGAAGGATACAGTGAATACTGAACTATAAATAAAGTCCATCTTTGGCTAACTGCTAACAAACTCACCCTTTAGCATTGACAAAACCTTCTGTATATTGATTGGTAATAAATCCTCAGATCAAATTAATCTAAGAATTAACAATATCCAAATTAGTAACAAAGTAGATGGTAAATTCTTTGGTGTTCTCATCGATAACAAGCTTAATTTCTAGGGTTTCATTCAACATATAGCAAAACAAGTTTCTAAAATTGTTGGCATTCTTTTTAAGATCAGATATTATGTACCTCATCCTGCCCTTGTAACGCTCTATTACTCGCTCAACTATCTTTATTTTATATTTTTGTTATTTGATTTATATATACAAGAGTTGTTACATTCTTGTACAGCCACTAGCACATAGTGTTTCGGGCAAGTCCTTAATCCCATGTTCCCAGCAATATGACCCTGCCAAATCGTTTAACAACCTGGTACCCATTCACTGCTGGGTGAACAGAGGCTACAGTTAAGGACTGATGCCCAGAAAATCCTCCCGGCCAGAATACGAAACCAGGACAAAATGCTCGCGAAATGCCAGGTGAGTATTTTACCACTACATCACGGAGACTGCTATCCTTAACTCAATTATGGTATTTGTGCTTGGGGTTCTACTACCAAAAATCATCTATTTCCTATAATTACCCAACACAATTCTGCTATTAGAACAATAACGAACTCTGGCCTCAAACAGCAGTCAGCCCCCCTACTTAAATCTTAGAATATGTTAGATATTAAGTGACTGCACATCCTCTCAAGTATACTTTCTCTATATAAAACTCTGAACTGTAATGCCTTAACCTGGCCTTAAACGCTTCCTAGAATGTTGTAACAGAACCCTGGGCACCAAACTAGAACATAAGAACATAAGAACAAAGGTAACTGCAGAGGCCTATTGGCCCATACGAGGCAGCTCCTATTTATAACCACCCAATCCCACTCATATACGTGTCCAACCCATGCTTGAAACAATCGAGGGATCCCACTCCACCACGTTACGCGGTAATTGGTTCCACAAATCAACACCCTGTTACCGAACCAGTATTTACTTCTAGAAACAAATACCTATTTGATATTCAAGAATGTGACTTAACCAAACTAGAATTGCTCTGTAAATCAAGGAACCCAGAATGTGGACGACCTTCCCTTCATGTTAAAGGCTGTACCTGTACCTAACCCGTTTACGAGAAAAAACAGTACTACTTAATAAACTCCATGTAACGTACCTTACCTCCTAAATGTCAAGCTATATCTTGCTATTTTCAAACATTATTGATCATTAACCAACTTGTTTAACTGCTAATATCTGCTATGTATTTACCTAAAGAAAATTGAAGTCTTCTGTTTATTTAGTTAAAATTCCTTCTGCTGTTCTGTTGCATTTTCTACTGTTCTATCCACCATGAAATAATTATCATTCTATTTTTATTTTTTTCATTTTTCAATTCAATTTATGCTTTTGATCTCAATTTGTATTAAGTTTAGTCTAAGTTTTTTCCCACACCTTGCCCGAAACGCTGTGCATATTAGTGGCTTCAGGCATTGTATATAATAGCTCTATCTATTAATCCGACATGTTCGTAACTCATTTTCAATGTATGTATCTTTACCTGAATAAATATATTATCTTTTCTTATCTAGCTCTTTAACTACGCAAATTCTTCTCTTTTTCTGAGTGAAGTCGAGTAGCAGAAGAGGTATAATTCAGCTACCTTTATTTAGCAAAAAACCTGTCAAGCCTTTAAAACTAGCCAAGGCAAGATTACTCAATTGCTGGTTTTCAAAAAAACACACAACATACAGAGACACCGCACACACATGCATGCATGCACGCACGCATGCACACACGTAGGTTTGAGTCCAGTAGGCTCAGGAATCTGTACACCAGTTGATTGACAGTTGAAAGGCGGGACCAAAGAGACAAAGCTCAACCCTCGCAAGCAAAACTAGGTGGGTACACGCATGCACGCATGTGCACACACGCACCAACACACAAAGGAAAGGAAAAGAGCTGTAGTTGTGGTAGGTATTAGGCAACAAGAGGGTTCCAAGCAGACAGATTGGAGGACTAAAAACAAAACTGCAATGTTAGGGATACTAAAGGAGATAGGAATGGAGGGTTCTGAACAAGACAGAAAAGTTTTTTCCGTATTGGCCAGTACAACAAAGAAAAATATCGATTGATCAAGGTAGTATTCAGAAACGAGTCCATCAAAGAGGACATCCTAGCAATGAAGAGCAAACTGAAAAATGTAAGGAATTGCGGAAAGATATTCCTTCAGAGAAACATGACCAGGGACGAGATAATACAGGCAGCAGATACAAGGAAAAGGGACTCAGGGACTTCTTGGATAAGTGTGCCAACCAGCAATCCCAGAGGGGAGTGGGGAACTTCAATCCAACAACTTGAGAACCCCAGAGGGACTGCAACATCTCAACCTACCCACCTATAGGAGACTCCACCCCCCACCCCAAGCACAAATCCGCCCTTGCCCATACACAATGCCCACCATACCACCCAAATTCACCCTCACCCTTACCTCAAGTACCCCCTGCCTTCCCATCCCCTGGTTTCCTTCCTACCCCAAGCAGGCCCAGGCAAGATCTAAGCCTTCCATGCCCCCATCCCACCTCCCTCCAAATCCAAATCCAAATATAACCCTCCATCAAATGACAGAAGACCCAGGCAAGAGTATGGCAGGAACAACATGGCAGTTAACACTATAATTGAAAGGGCAGCCTCTGCTGCCTGTAGAAATCGATCCCATCTGCTCATCATGGAGAACTTTAATCACGGAAGGATAGACTGGGAGAATCAGTCTCCGTGGTGTAGTGGTAAGACACTCGCCTGGCGTTCTGCGAGCGCTATGTCATGGGTTCGTATCCTGGCCGGGGAGGATTTACTGGGCGCAAATCCTTAACTGTAGTCTCTGTTTAACGCAACAGTAAAATGTGTACTTGGATGAAAAAACGATTCTTCGCGGCGGGGATCGTATTCCAGGGACCTGCCCGAAACGCAATGCGTACTAGTGGCTGTACAAGAATGTAACAACTCTGTATATATCTAAAAAAAAAAAAAAAAAAAAAACAAGGAACTGCATGGAGGTAAGGAACAGGAGGTGAGCTAAACTATTGGAGGTGGCAACAAAAACTTTTTAAGCCAGCAAGTCAGGGAACCCATAAGAATGAGAGGCAACGATGAGCCAGCGAGACTCGACCTAGTCTTCACTCTGAATGACTCCAACATAAGAGAAATCGGTATCGAGGCCCCAGTGGGAATGAACGATCACAGTGTACTGAAGTTTAAGTATGTGGTGGAAGAAGGATTAATGTACTCAAGAACAGGACCTGAAAGCAAAAGGCTGGCATTCCGATAGGGAAACTATGAGGAGATAAGAAAATTCCTAATAGATGTAATGTGGGAAACAGAGCTCAGAGGAAAGACGGCACAAGACAAGATGGACTACATCACACAGAAGTGTAAGGAGGCAGCAGACAAGTGTGTCCTAGTCCAAAAAGGAAAAAAACGAAATGCAGACGAGAAACCCATGGTTTAACCAGAGAAGTAAATTAGCAAAGCCACAGAGTACAAGGGCGTGGAGAAACTAAGAAATAACAGGACACTTGAGAGCAGAGAAAGATACCAGAGTGCTAGGAATGAATATGCCAGGGTGAGAAGAGAAGCAAAAGGGCAATACGAAAATGACATAGCAAGCAAGGCAAAAACTCAACCTAAATTGCTGCAGTCACATCAGCAGGAAAACAACAGTAAAGGAACAGGTAATGAAACTGAGGATAGGGGCAGACAGATTCAGTATAAACGACAAGTGTGTGAGGAACTCGATAAGAAATTCCAGGAGGTCTTCACATTAAAGCAAGGGGAAATTCTAGAGATAAGAGAGGAATAGTTAACCAGTCACCACTAGAGGAGTTTGAGATTACCAGTGGGGAGGTAAGGAAGCATTTACTAGAGTTGGATGTGACAAAGGCTATAGGCCGAGATGGAATCTCACCATGGATACCAAAGGAAGGAGCAGAAGCTCTTGCCTGCCACTCTACATGGTGTATAACAAATCACTGGTAACAGGTGAACTGCCAAAAATTTGGAAAACGGCTAAAGTAGTCCCGATATGCAAAAAGGTGATAGAGAGGAGGCACTGAACTACAGACCAGTGTCCCTAACTTGTATGCAATACAAGCTGATGAAGAAGATTGTGTGAAAAAATCTAGTTGAACATCTGTAGCGAAAGAACTTTGCAACACAACATCAGCATGGCTTCAGGGAGGACAAATCATACTTCATATGATTAATTGAATTCTATGATCAGGCAACAAAAATCATGCAAGATAGAGAGGACTGGGCAGACTGCATATTTTTGGATTGCCAGAAGCCTTTGACACAGTACCACATAAGAGACTAGAGCACAAGCTGGAGATGCAGGCAGGAGTGAAAGGGAAGGTACTCCATTTGACAATTGAGTACCTAAGCCACAGAAGACAGCGAGTCACTGTGATGGGTGAGATCTCAGAGTGGCGAGGCGTCACCAGTGGAGTCCCACAGGGATCAGTCCTTAGATCTATACTATTTCTGATATGTAAATGATCTCCAAGAGGGAATAGACTCGTTCCTCTCAATGTTTGCTAATGATGCAAACATTATGAGGAGGATTAAGACAGTGGAAGATAGTATGAGGCTACAAGATGACCTAGACAAACTGAAGGAATGGTCCAACAAATGGTACTAAAGTTCAACCCAAGTAAATGTTAGGTAATAAAATTAGGCGGAGGAAATAGGAGGCCAGACACAGGACATCGAATGGGAGATGAAGACCTTCATGGAACGGACAGAGAAAGATCTAGGAGTTGATATCACACCAAACCTGTCTCTTGAAGCCTACAGTAAAAGAATATCAGCGACGTATGCAAGGCTGGCTAACACCAGAACTGCATTAAATAACCTGTGGTAAGGAATCCTTTAGATCCTTATATACTACATATGTAAGACCAATCCTGGAGTATGAGGCCCCCAGCATGGAGCCCGTACCTTGTCAAGCACAAGACGAAGCTGAAAATAATTCAGAGGTATGCCACTGGGCCAGTTCCAGAACTAAGAGGCATGAGTTACGAGGAAAGGCTGCGTGAACAGCACCTCACGTCGCTGGAAGACAGAAGAGCTCGGGGAGACATGATCACCACATACGAAATTCTCAGGGGTAATTGACACGGTAGACAAGGAAGGATTATTTAACACGGGTACCCAAATGAGTCACAAAGAAATTAGAAAGAACTTTTTCATTGTCAGAGTAGTTAATAAATGAAATACACTAGGAAGTGATGTGGTGGAAGTTGACTCCATACAGTTTCTAATGTATATATGATTGATACTGTTAACCATAACTACCTCTTACTTAAACTCCATCATTATGGAATCCGAGGCCTTGCCCTCAACTATATTCGATCCTATCCTAGTGACAGACACCAATATGTAGCCATCAATGATATAATCTCCCCCACTCTACCATTAACCGTAGGGGTACCACAGGGCAGCATCCTAGGACCTCTTCTATTTCTTATATACATCAATGTATATAAGAAGAGCCTAATGTCTCTAACATTCTTGCACCTATATTATTTGCTGACGATACTACCCTCATCTACTCAGACCCAAACACACACACACACTAAATAATGTTGTAAACAATAAACTAAAATAAGTCCACTTATGGATGTCAACCAACAAACTCACACTAAACATAGAAAAGTCCTACTACATCTTATTTGGAAGCAAATCAACAAATGCACTTCAGTTTCAGATAGACAATGTTAACATCAGCAATAAAAATGATGGAAAGTTCCTTGACCTATACTTAGACAAGAGACTCAACTTCAGCACCCACATACAGCACATAATCAAGAAGGTCTGAAAGTAAGGTAATTATCAAAAGAAGGCACCAAACCGGGAAGGCTATGTAGCACCATCAAAGTGCGAAATAATCAGAGGGCGCTAAATATTACTAAGAAAGCCAATACGAGAACAAAAACGCATAAGGCGAACGATATCAAAAGTATCCGATCACCTAGAATTCTATCGAGGGACAAGTGACCGCGAGGGACGGTCGGAAAGCAAGACACACGCTCGTCCTGGAAGGCAGGACATTCAACAAGGATATGCATAACCGTAAGAGGGACAACGCAATTCGGACAACAAGGAGCAGGGCGGCGCTCCATTAAGTGACCGTGGGTTAAGCGAGTATGGCCAACCCGCAGCCGTGCTAAAGCAGTTTCCCACCGCCGGTTACGGTGGTAGGAGGAAGGCCACGGGGACACACTACGTTTGAGAGTACGCAGTTTGTTACTAACACAGAGGACCAACAACTCTGCCAACGGGCAAGGATAGAGGAATGAATAACCGGATAAAAGTCAGAATAAGGAAGACCCTTACGGGAGATGGGACAAGAACGGATGGCATCCTTAGCGGCAGCATCTGCACGCTCATTCAAAGAAACACCAATATGGCTGGGAACCCAGCAAAACTCTACCGATTTAAACTACTGCTAGAAATAAGAAACAGCCATTGCTGAATCTCGATGACCACTGGGTGGACAGGATTAAAGGACCCAAGAGCCATTAGGGCACTACGAGAGTCAACGACAACCACAAAGGAGGAATGAGAATGAGAAAGCAAGAGACGGAGAGCATAGAGAATAGCATAAAGTCCGCCGTAAAGACGTAGCCTCCGAAGGGAGGCGACACATATAAGTACGGTCAGGAAAAACAACAGAGTAGCCCACACCGTCCGCAGACTTAGACCCATCGGTAAAAGATGGAAATAGAGCG
>WNGS01061674.1:2523489-2536008 GCA_020271785.1 Procambarus virginalis | reverse complement strand
TTTATTTGTCACCTTTGAGACATGTTGAACTATTATATAATGCCTCTGTAACAGAGATACATTTTATGTAATTACCTAAGTGTAATTACCTAAGTGTAGTTACAGGATGAGAGCTACGCTCGTGGTGTCCCGTCTTCCCAGCACTCTGTCATATAACGCTTTGAAACTACTGACGGTCTTGGCCTCCACCACCTTCTCCCCCAACTTGTTCCAACCGTCTACCACTCTGTTTGCGAAAGTGAATTTTCTTATATTTCTTCGGCATCTGTGTTTAGCCAGTTTATATCTATGACCTCTTGTTCTTGAAGTTCCAGGTCTCAGGAAATCTTTCCTGTCGATTTTATCAATTCCTGTTACTATTTTGTATGTAGTGATCATATCACCTCTTTTTCTTCTGTCTTCTAGTTTTGGCATATTTAATGCTTCTAACCTTTCCTCGTAGCTCTTACCCTTCAGTTCTGGGAGCCACTTAGTAGCATGTCTTTGCACCTTTTCCAGTTTGTTGATGTGCTTCTTAAGATATGGGCACCAAACAACAGCTGCATATTCTAGCTTTGGCCTAACAAAAGTCATGAACAATTTCTTTAGTATATCCCCATCCATGTATTTAAAAGCAATTCTGAAGTTAGAAAGCATAGCATAGGCTCCTTGCACAATATTCTTTATGTGGTCTTCAGGTGATAGTTTTCTATCTAGAACCACCCCTAGATCTCTTTCTTTATCAGAGTTCTTTAAAGATTTCTCACATAATATATAGGTTGTGTGGGGTCTATGTTCTCCTATTCCACATTCCATAACATGACATTTATTAACATTAAATTCCATTTGCCAAGTGGTGCTCCATATACTTATTTTATCCAGGTCTTCTTGAAGGGCATGACAATCATCTAAATTTCTTATCCTTCCTATTATCTTAGCATCATCAGCAAACATGTTCATATAATTCTGTATACCAACTGGTAGATCATTTATGTAGACAATAAACATCACTGGTGCAAGAACTGAACCCTGTGGTACTCCACTTGTGACATTTCTCCAGTCCGATACATTGCCTCTGATCACAGCCCTCATTTTTCTATCAGAAAGTTTTTCATCCATGTTAGAAGCGTACCTGTCACTCCTCCAATATTTTCCAGTTTCCAGAACAACCTCTTATGTGGAACTCTGTCGAAAGCCTTTTTTAGGTCCAGATAGATGCAGTCAGCCCAACCATCTCTTTCCTGTAATATCTCTGTTGCTCGATCATAAAACTGAGTAAATTCGATACACAGGATCTACCAGATCGAAAACCATACTGTCTGTCTGATATTATATCATTTCTCTCCAGGTGTGCTACCCATTTAGTTTTAATTATTTTTTCCAATATTTTGACTATTACACTTGTCAATGATACCGGTCTATAATTAAGGGGGTCTTCCCTGCTTCCACTCTTGTAAATTGGAACTATGTTAGCCTTTTTCCACACATCAGCTACAACTCCTGTAAACAGGGATGCCTGAAAGATCAGTTGAAGAGGGATGCTGAGCTCAGGTGCACATTCTCTCAGAACCCATGGTGAAACTCCATCTGGACCAACTGCTTTGTTCTTATTTAGCTCTTTGAGCATTTTTTCCACTTCGTCTCTAGACACCTCTATGTGCTCTATGTTGTTCTCTGGAATTCTTATTGTATCTGGTTCCCTGAAGATTTCATTTTGTACAAACACACTTTGGAACTTTTCGTTTAATGTTTCACACATTTCCTTTTCATTTTCCGTGAATCTATTTCCCATTTTCAACCTCTGAATATTATCCTTTACCTGCAATTTGTTGTTTATGAATTTATAGAATAGACCTGGTTCTGTTTTACATTTGTCTGCAATCCCTTTTTCAAAATTTCTTTCTGCCTCTCTCCTCACTGCCGTGTAGTTGTTTCTCGCATCTTTGTATCGCTGGTATGATTGGGGGTTTGGCCTCTTCCTGTATTGATTCCATTTTTGTGTCTTTTGGTCTCTGGCCCTCTCGCACTTTCTGTCGAACCAATCCTGTTTCCTAGTTCTGCTTCTCTGTTTTGGTATAAATTTTTTTGTGCCTTTATCATATATTTCACAAAACTTGACATACATCTCATTCACTTCCTTGCCTAGCAACAAGTCTGTCCAATTATACTCCCTAAAAAATTTTCTAAGGTTGCCATAATGTCCTCTCCTAAAGTCAGGTTTTTCAATTGCATCGACCATCATATTTTCTTCCAGATTATAACGCATTGCATACTTTATCCTCAAAAAGACATGGTCACTTTTACCCAAGGGAGGAAGGTACTGAATGTCAAATATTTCTTCCTCCTTCCTGGTAAATATCAAATCTAGCATGGAGGGAACGTCGCCTTCCCTCATCCTCGTAGCTTGTTTAACATGTTGATACAAGAATGTTTCCAGGATGAGGTCTACAAATTTACAGGTCCAGAAATCTTCTGTTTTAGCTTCATATGCTTCCCAGTCTATGGATTTCAAGTTGAAGTCGCCGACTATCAACAGTCGTGAACTATCGTTATCCGCTCTCGCTATGATCTCTCTCATTATCGTTATAAGACCTTCTCGTTTACTATCTAGCTCCTCCTTTGACCATGTGCTGCTTAGCGGTGGACTATATGCATTTATGATCACTAGTTTATCATCCTCATGGCAGATCTCTAGTGCTATTATGTCAACTTCTTGTGGATTGGTAGTCATATTTCGTTCACCTTTAGGTGTTCTTTCACCAGCACAGCAACGCCACCGCCTTTCCTAATTTTTCTGTCCCGTCTCCAAATTGAGTAGCCCCTTGGGAATATGACCTCATTTAAAATAACATCTTCAAGTTTTGTCTCCGTGAGTGCAACAATGTCTGGTGTCTGCAGCTGTATTATATCACTTAACTCCAGTATCTTTGACCTTACTCCATCTATGTTGGTGTATGCAATCTTCAGGAACTTGTTCCCCATCTTCTTATTTTTCACTCCCCCTTTCTCTAATGATTTTGTTGGTTTGCTTTTATGTACCACTTTACTGGTCTGCCTACCCCTATCACTTTGTAGAAAAAAGAATTGATTTCTTCTTCATTCCTGCTCTCATTTAAACGTTTTGCCTCGGCGAGGTTCAGTTTCAGCTTCTCTCTATCTTCTTTTGAAAGATCTCGTCCTAACGACCACCCTTTCCCATCCTCAACGCTTTGTAATTTTCTGGCATTCCTTAGTACTTCTTCCATCTGTTTGGCACCGTTTAGGGTGATCCTCAAAGGTCGATCTTTCCCTTTTACATATCTGCCTATTCTCCTGTAGTCACACACATCATTCAAGATGGCCGCCGATGGCAAGAGGAAATACACAACAGAGCTTGATTTTGATGGTTTCAGTGAAGAAAGCATTGAGATAGCCAGTCTATACAACAAGTTGGCAAAATTAGATACTATAGTGACCTCTCATATAGAATTAATTAGTAAATTGAAAGAAAGTAATGACCATTTAAATAATTTTGTAATGTGACTCGTATTGTGTGCTTCTGCTCGTGTATTGGCATACTTCACGTTATCCAGGACCCTTTAGACATGTTGTGATGGTGCTTATAGCCATCCAGGCTTCAAGGCTTCTTTACTTGGTTTTTATTTACCACATCATGTTACAGAATATAATACAGTAGTGTAATAGTTTGCAATGTCTAATCTATGCTGCTTTAACAAGGCAAAAATTATGGGATTTCCCCCAATCTCTTACCGAAGGTTATTCTTTGGCCACCTTAACTTTGTAGCTGTCCCCATGGATCCCTCGAAGTGTTTCACCATGTGGTGAGGTGGCTTGTGTGTGCCCTGCACACAGGGGGAAAAGGATTGCCTTGGTCCCCTCTCCTGCCCCTCCGAGTGTTGTACATGAGCAGAGAAACAATGTAGGGTACCTGATCAGGTTATCAGACTACCTACAATAGGGGATGCCAGTGAGAGGCTACACTAGGAAGTAGGTCCGTCTTGGCTGAGGTACTATGGAAGAAGAGGCCTTTTCAGCAGTGTTTGACAATGTTCGATGCAGAAAAAGGGGGGTACCACTGCTTGGGACGATGCACCCTTTCTTGCACTGGTCAGTGCTTTGCTTCCCCTCTACTGCCCTGGTAGGTCCAAGTGCCTAAGTCAGGCTCAAACCTGGCTTCAATGTTGGCTCACTCTGCTGATCCTTTTCATCTCCAGCCACATCATGGCAGGATCAACCCCAAACACTCCATTGACGACTACATCACATTTTTGGTAATCTCTTATGTTGTCACTCTCAGTGGCTCCAGGTAAGAAATCTTTGGTTGTTACAACTCGTCCTCAAAGTCCATTCCAGCTAGCGGTCGACCCCAAGATGCATTTGTCAATTTTAACATTCTGTGCATTCAAAATAGAAATTCTCAAATAGAAATTAATATTGTTTTGTATTAGCATATTGTGCATATTTAGGCATTATTTAAGTTAGGTGTTTGTTCCGTTGGCAATTGTATGTGTAGTACATGGGTGAAGCATTTAAAGCGGTGTGGTTGAAACAAGTCGTCAGAAGCAGCCCATCCTCCAAACAAAGATCCAAAAGTGATTCCATGCACCCGCCAAACCCCGAATGTTTATGAATGAAAAAAGTTTACACACGACTCGCAACTGATTTCGTTCGAACACTTCCGGAACAAGTGCTTTACTGACGAATTTTGTTCGAACCACAACGCTGTAAATGCTTCACCCACGTACTGTACTACAAATACAAATAATCGCCAACAGAACCTAAACACCTAACCTAACCTAAGCCTGTATATGCATGTGTTAATACTGTATATTATAATATTCGTTTATATTTGAGAAAATTCCCGTTTTGAATGAACAGCATGTAAAAATTTATGAACGCATCTGTGGGGTCGACCGCTGGATGTAATGGAGTTGTCGAGGACGGGTTGCAGAGAAGAACTTGTCATGGAAGTGTTTGGAAATCATCAGTTGTGAGTCATGTGTGTGTGTGTAAACCGGTTTTTCATTCATAAACAGGGGTTTGGCGGTGCATGGAATGTACTTTAGCCTTTGTTTATGAGGATGGGCTGTTACAACTGTGGTCTTTGCTCAACCCCTTTCTTCTCCCTCCAACTCTCCTTATTGGAGGTCGTGATATCCGTGCAATCGTATATGCACACGTTTATTTTTTGTATTTTTTTGTTTATATAAATAAATAAGAGTTCTTGCCTGGTTGATACCTGGTTGATGGGGTTCTGGGAGTTGTTCTACTCCCCAAGCCCGGCCCGAGGCCAGACTTGACTTGTGAGTTTGGTCCACCAGGCTGTTGCTTGGAGTGGCCCGCAGGCCCACATACCCACCACAGCCCGGTTGGTCCGGCACTCCTTGAAGGAAACAGTTTCCTCTTGAAGATGTCCACGGTTGTTCCTGTAATATTTCTGATGCTCGCTGGGAGGACGTTGAATAACCGTGGACCTCTGATGTTCATACAGTGTTATCTGATTGTGCCTATGGCACCTCTGCTCTTCACTGGTTCTATTCTGCATTTTCTTTCATGTCGTTCACTCCAGTACGTTGTTATTTTACTGTGCAGATTTGGGACCTATCCCTCCAGTATTTTCCAGGTGTATATTATTTGGTATCTCTCTCGTCTTCTTTCTAGTGAGTACATTTGGAGAGCTTTGAGTCGATCCCAATAATTTAGGTGCTTTATCCCGCACCTAAATTGTCCCTGTCGATTTGTTTCCTCCTTGCCTTCTTGCACAGCCACTAGCAGGTAGTGTTTTGGGCAAATCCCTAATCCAAATGTTCACAACCCCCCCCCCCTACAGGAAGCAGTCCATAGTAGCTGTCTAACTCCCAGGTACCTATTTACTGCTAGGTGAACAGGTGCATCAGGGTGAAAGAAACCCTGTCCATTTGTTTCCTCTTTCGCAAATCTGACTGGCCCTGCTACATGGTCTTAAGTGTTTTGATGTCTGTCATGATGACCCTTCCTGGCCTGATGATTTACACGTACATAAACACCTTGTTGACTCTGTGGATGCACACTTATGTTAATCTCGCTCTCGTTGTCCAGCCTGTTGTTGGTGTAAGGGGGCTTGATGGGCGGCTGTTGGAGTGTGATGATGGATTGGTGTTTCATCTGTAAGTTCAAACAGGCCATTCTGAACCTTTGACATCATGATCACATTTTTGTCCCCAAAACAAGACGCCAGGTCTGCTGCCCTTCTTTGTTTCCTGGCACGACTTGTAGTCGTGCATTGTCATGCTCCCCTGCCCCACCCTCCTAAAGGTTCACAGCTGTTAAAGTGCCTTGGACCCCGACACATCCACAAGCTCTTCTTCCCTGGTTCATCAACCTTGAGTCAGTGTTCCTTTGGTGCCACCATTCAGTATTTCTGTCCCGCCTTCCCAGTTATCCCCTACCTGTCGTTTTCATATCGCCATTCCATCTCTTCGATCTTGTTTATCCTCTGTGGGGGCCCTCCGACTCTTAGTCCTGTCTTCCTTCTCTGTCTTTTGGCCCTTCCTAGCATATGACTGTTTGGGTCAATATCCCACCTCCATCTATCTTTTCTCATGTCTCTCACTTTTGTACTCCCTCCCCATCTGAGACGATTATGGCTCTCAGTATCTTGATACCGTTCCTGTGTTTGTCAGTCAGAAATGCAATCCTGGTTCCTCTTCCTTACCAGTGGAAAAGAAGCCATTAGTCCTTTTCCTCTCCTTGTCCCTCCATTTCTGTTCCTTCCACCGTTTCCATAGCGGAGCCGTATGACCTTGTTATAGGTGTTTCCATTGCCCTTGTCCCTTCCTCTGACATTGACCTATCTTTGGAGCATGCCATCATTTCTATCCTTATTCGGCCATCCCCATTGACCACCTCATCAGGGCCTTCTTGCCCTGCCGACTAGCCTCTGTTGCTTCCCATTGTCCTCGGCCCAAGCTTCTGCTGAACTTGCCTATGCCATAATTTCTCTAATCCTGACCTTCCCCAGTTCTGTGCTCTCTAGCTCTTCTCTTTTTATCTACTTATCATGAATGTTTCTTATTTCCAATAAATTTAAGTCAGTTGAGTTTTGCTGGGTTGTCAGCCATATTGGTGTCTTTAAATGAGCGTGCAGACGCTGCCGCTAGGGAAGATGTCCGCTCGTCCCATCTCCTTTAAAGGTATTCCTTGTTCCGACTTTTACCCAGTTATTCATTCCTCCGTCCTTACCCGTTGGCAGGATTGTTTGTCTTCTGTTACTGGTATCAAACTGCGTACTCTTAAGAGTAGCGTGTCCTCGTGGCCTTCCTCCTACCACCGTAACCGGCGGTGGGAAACGGCTCTGACGAGGTTGCGTATTGGCCATACACGCTTAACTCGCGGTCACTTAATGAAGTGCTGCCCTGCTCCTTATTATCCGAATTGCATTGTCCCTCTTACGGTCGTGCATATTCTTGTTGAATGTTCCGACTTCCAGGACGAGCGTGTGTCTTGCTTTCCGACCGTCCCCCGTGGTCGCTTGTCCCTCGATAGAATTCTTGGTGAATCAAATACTTTTGATTTCGTTCGCCTTATGCATTTCTGTTCTCGTATTGGCATCCTTGGTGATATTTAGCGCGCTCTGATTATTCCCCACATTTGATGGTGCTACATTGCCTTCCCGGCTTGGTGCCTTCTTTTGATAATTACTTGCTTGCTTGTCCTATTTGGTTCCATAGTTATTCCTGTCTCCCCTCCCCTCCAGGTTCTTATGGTACCTCCAACTTTAATGATCTCTTGATTCGGATTGATGTTCCATACCTTTCTTTTCTTCAATAAATCGTTAATTTTACTGTTGCTCGTATCTTTGTGAATAAGTGATATACAATTTGTTCTATTTATCACCCTCCATGTGTTCCGATTTCTCTTCCTGATCTCGAGCACCTTTTAGACTTACTGCTGCAGCCTTTGCTCTTTTTGGGTGATTTTAACTGTCGACATGCCCTCTCTAGCGATGTCCTTACAAATACTCTTACAAATGCCTCACAGATAAAGGCAGTCTTCTTGACCCCTTTCATCCCCTCTTCTCCTTTGGTTTTGCTGAATTCTGGCGAGCCAGCTCATGTTGACTCTGCACACTCACACGTTCTTGACTAGACCTTTCTGCTCCTCCATTTACGTAGACCTGGCATGGAGTCCTTGATGACCTTAATAACGGTGACCATTTTCTCATCCTCGTATCCCTCTTTATTATTCCCTCCCCTTCTCTCTTTCTCGATGCTGCTCTTCCTGCCCGTATGATCTCTCTCCTCCTCCCCCTTCTCATTTTTTCCTAACTCCATAATAGACGCTGCTCTTTCTCACAACCCGTCCACAATTCAAGTCCATTACATCCAGCGGGTTGACCCCACAGACGCATTCATAAATTTTTACATGCTGCTCATTCAAATCAGGAATTTTCTCGTATATAAATTAATATTATAATAGCATGTTGTGCATAGCATAGGTTGAAATTGAAATTGAAATATGTTTGTGTGCATTTTACCTCAATAAAGGGATGAGGTAGCTCGAGCTATTCTCACCCCGTTCAGTACATCGTGTTAATACATATATATAAACACATCACAAACAATAAACATGTTACTAGACGTTTAGGTTCTGTTGATGATTATTTGTAGTACGTGGGTGAAGCATTCACAGCCTTGTGGTTTGTAGTACGTGGGTGAAGCATTCACAGCCTTGTGGTTTGTAGTACGTGGGTGAAGCATTCACAGCCTTGTGGTTTGTAGTACGTGGGTGAAGCATTCACAGCCTTGTGGTTTGAACAACATTAGTCAGTGAAGCACTTGGTCCGCAAGTGTTCAAACAGAATCAGTCGAGTCGTGTGTGTGTAAACCGTTTTTTCATTCAAAAACTGGGTTTGACGGCTGCACGAAATCACTTTGGAGTCTTTGTTTGGAGGACGGGCTACTCCCTCAACATGCCTCTCGTGGTGAACGGAAGTGTTGTTTCTTGGTGGAAAATCCAGTCTGCTTGGGTTATGCTGTAAGCGCAGACTGGAAAAGGTACCGTCGTTAGGATACATCTGTCTTTTCTTTTGTGTCAATGGAAGTGCAGTAGCCTGTAGGGCCATTACACACAGAATCACAATAGCGTGATGCATCAAATGAACAAATTCCAACCCATCCTCGACTCAAGTTCATTACATTCAGCGGTCAACCCCACAGACGCATTCATAAATTTTAACATGCTGTTCATTCAAAACGGGAATTGTCTCAAGTATAAATTAATATTATAATATATTAGGCATATAGGCAGTATATATAATATATTAGCATATAGGCATATTAGCATATTGTGTATAAATAGGCATAGGTTAGGTTAGGTTAGGTGTTTAGGTTCTGCTGGCGATTATTCAACCCATCCTCGACTCAAGTCCATTACATTCAGCGGTCAACCCACAGACGCATTCATAAATTTTAACATGCTGTTCATTCAAAACGGGAATTTTCTCAAGTATAAATTAATATTATAATATATTAGCATATTGTGTATAAATAGGCATAGGTTAGGTTAGGTCAGGTGTTTAGGTTCTGCTGGCGATTATTTGTATTTGTAGTACGTGGGTGAAGCATTTACAGCGTTGTGGTTCGAACAAAAGTCGTCAGTGAAGCACTTGTTCCGGATATGTTCGAACGTCAGCAGTTGTGAGTCGTGTGTGAACCGCTTTTCATTCATAAACAGGGGTTTGGCGGGTGCATGGAATCACTTTGGATCTTTGTTTGGAGGACGGGCTGGATTATTGTATTTTTAGTACGTGGGTGAAGCATTGAAGCGTTGTGGTTCGAACAAAATTCGTCGGTGAAGCACTTGTTCCGGATATGTTCGAACGTCAGCAGTTGTGAGTGGTGTGTAAACTGCTTTTCATTCATAAACAGGGGGTTTTGGCGGGTGCATGGAATCACTTTTGGATCTTTGTTTGGAGGACGTGACGAGGATTCGAACCTACGTCCGAGATCATCCCAGTTGCTCTCTTTATCAGACTGAGTTACGACATGGTCAAAAGAGTTGAACGACCCTTGTGGATTTGCTCATTTGATGCATCACGCTATTGTGATTTCTGTGTGTAATGAGGTAAGGGCGAAAAGGGAGAAAGAACCAAATTGACATAGCTCGAGTGTATGGGGGAGTTGTGTAAAACCCTGGTTTGAGATTCCACATCTTTGACGTTGCCGTTGACATAGCTCTGTCCAATCACATCTATAAGAAAGTTCCTAAGATTGCTGGAAATCTTATTCCAGACTTGTCGCCCATTCTTCATCTCTGTGATTCCGCTGTAGCAGATCTTGTATTGGACAGGAATGAACTGGGTTCGCACTTTTCACTCGTTAGCTCTGGTGCTCATCTCCCTCTTTCTTTTCTTTCGCATAGGCCCCTTCTTGAGTCTCACCCCATGGACTTTTGCACTTACCTCCGCCTCTCCTCTAATGATCTTTTCAATCTTTCTGAACGCCAGTTTGCCTTGTTCCTCTGCAAATCTATGACGGCTTGCTCAGACGGTATTCGCTATGCGATGAGCCGTTTATCCCTCTGTGGTCCTTCTAGTATTTATGCAGTAAATACTAAAAGACTCAAATATGTAAATGATATTTGGGGTTTTTCTTAGGTCCCCGGCGACTAGCTCCAGGCAGATCTTCCCATTGGGAAACCTGGTACTAGAGTTTTTCTCCAACAATTTTCGTCCCATTGCCCTGACAAGTTGATCATACAAATTCTTTGAGTGTATGATTAATGTGCATCTCATGTGGTTCCTGGAACAGCATTGTTACTTTTATTTCTTCCAATTTGTTTTTTGCAACGGGTAGCAGCACGACTGATATATTGGTAGACTTGGAGTTCTACATCTGTACCATCATTGCTGCGAATTCTTCCAGTGTGACGATTATTTTTGACATGGAGAAAGCTTATGATACGACCTGGAGATATTATATTTTAGCCCAAATGTAATCCTTTAGACTTCTGGCAATCTTCTGACTTTCCTCCAAAGCTTCGTCTCTTGTTCCTCATTTCAAGTCGGGGTCACTGCTGCCTTTTTATTTATTATTATTATTTTTTTTTTTAACTTTTTCTGTGCGGAGCCCCGTCAGCTCCCTGAATCTATTCAAACTGACATGTGCAATATTAGTTTGAGGTCATCAGTCACGAGAGTTCTTTGTCAATTTGGATAGCTTCAGGGAGCCTCTAGGGCTCGCTCAGAAAATGACATTTTATTACATTCAACGCTGGTATTTTTGTTCAATAATACGAAAGTTTCCTTCAATATAGTGTTCTCAGCACTATTCAGTTTTTGGTTGCCTTGAATGGTTTCCCTTCCTCCCTTTTCCCTGGCATTACCTCAACCCATTATGTTGCCGATCTCACCATCTGCTGTCGTGGTGATAACCTCTCTACAAGCCCGTACTCTAAACTAAAGCCCAAAGTCCATTCCATCCACCCGCCAAACCTCCTGTTTATGAATGAAAACGGTTTACACATGACTCACAACTGATGACGTCTGAACACTTCCGGAACAAGTGCTTCACTTACGACTTTTGTTCGAATTACAGCGCTGTAAATGCTTCACCCACGTACTACAAATACAAATAATTGGCAACAGAACCTAAACACCTAACCTAGTCTAACCAGTGCCTAAATATGCACAATATGCTAATATATATAATGATAGAACTTTATCAAATATGAACTAATATCATTATATTAGCATATTGTGCATATTTAGGCACTGGTTAGACTAGGTCAGGTGTTTTAGGTTCTGTTGCCAATTATTTGTATTTGTAGTACGTGGGTGAAGCATTTACAGCGTTTGTGGTTTGAACAAAATTCGTCAGTGAAGCACATGTTCCGGAAGTGTTCGAACGTCAACAGTTGAATCGTGTTAAACTGTTTTTCATTCATAACGAGTTTTGGCGGGTGCATGGAATCAGTTTTTGGTCTTTGGAGTGAAGCAACCTGTCCTCCAAACACAACCCATCCTCGACTCCAAGTCCATTACATTCAGCGGTCAACCCCACAGACTCATTCATAAATTTTAACATGCTGTTCATTCAAAACGGGAATTTTCTCAGTATAAATTAATAAGATAATATATTAGCGTATTGTGTATATTAGGCATAGGATAGGTTAGGTTAGGTGTTTAGGTTTGTGGGGCGATTATTTGTATTTGTAGTACGTGGGGAAGCATTATAGCGTTGTGATTCGAACAATTCGTCAGTGAAGCACTTGATCCGGATATGTTCGAAACGTCAGCAGTTGTGAGTCGTGTGTAAAACCGCTTTCTTCATAAACAGGGGGTTTGGCGGGTGCATGGAGAATCACTTTGGATCTTTGTTTGGAGGACGGGCTGCCAAACCATGTCAACTGAGGCTCGGGATCAATAATGTGTCGTCCCGACTTCAAGTTCAACAGATCCAAGATTGTTTTGACTTTCTATATGAGGCATGGTCGTCCTTGTCCCATCATTGTCATACGGTAATCATCTTATGCATAGGGATACTACCAAACTCTTGTAGT
>WNGS01061674.1:2463814-2499086 GCA_020271785.1 Procambarus virginalis | reverse complement strand
CCAGGGGCGTTGGGTCCGTCCTTCCGTCGAGCTCACAGCACGGTGCGGGAGTTCGCGGCGGTGTGGTTTGCTCTTCGGAGGATTCAGGTGGCCCGCGGATCAACGATCCGGCTCCATTCGGACTGCTCTCCAGTGGTTCATTGCCTGAACCGCGGGGGTTCGATGCGGTCCTTGTCTCTTTGGGGTTGGTCGCTTCGGTGACTCTCGTCTGCTGAGTTCTCGGGTTTGGCTCTCCTGGCTGTTCACGTACGGGCGTGTCCAACGTCTTGGCGGACGCCCTGTCTCGCTTCGTTCCCCTCTCCACGGAGTGGACGGTCGAGACGACGAGTCCTTCCGCTGGCTTTGCCAGACGTTCGGGCGTCCCGAGGTGGACCTCTTCGCGTCGGCGTGGTCGCGGCGTCTTCCCGTGTATGCGGCGTTCCTCCCCGATCGCGAGGCCGTCGGGGTCGACGCCTTGCGGCTCGACTGGTCGAGGTGGAGGTTCCTGTACCTCTTTCCCCCGGTTCAGCTGTTGCTCCAGGTCCTGACTCGCTTAGAGACTTACCGGGGAGAGTTGTCCTTCTGGCCCCTTGGTGGCCGGCCCAGCCTTGGTTCCGTGCTGGTTGCTCGGTGTCCGAACCCGAGGGTTTTTTCCGCGGCTCCGCCTCTTTCAGCAGATCGGGCCGGTACGTCACGTGGCTGGTTCGATCTTCTCCTCGAGTCTTCGCGTATGGTATTTTTGACTCGAGTTTATCATCATCTCTATGGTGATCAGGTGGCCTCCTTGTTGGTGTCTCACCTGCGGGCTTCCTCTCGGCGGCAGTATGAAGTTTCCTGGCGGTCCTTCTCTTTCTTTTTGCGTCTTCGTCGTGTTCATTCCTTGTCTGTTCGGGTGGTCTTGTCCTTCCTCTCGTGGTTGTTTCAGGACCGTCATCTTATGCCTAACACTGTCGCCTCCTATCGTGCGGCGCTGGCGGAGCCGCTTCAGCTTGCTTTCGGCATCGATGTCACGTCTGCGCCGTTTCGCAAGCTGTCTCGTGCTTTGTTTCACCTCCGGCCTGCTCATGCGCCGCCTGAGCCGTCCTGGTCTTTGGACAGGGTGCTCGCTTTCCTTTCGTCTCCTCGTTTCGTTGTGGCCCCTTCGGTCCGGGATTGTTTTTCCAAGGCTCTTTTCTTGTTGGCTTTGGCCTCTGGGGGTCGGGTCGGGGCTTCATGCTCTCCTCCGGCGCAGGGGCTTCTGCTCTTTTGGTCGTGGTGATAGTTTTGTTCGTTTGCAGCCGTCTCCTTCTTTTCTGGCAAAGAATGAGACTGCTGCGTTCCGGAGGGGTCCGTGGGTGGTTGATGCTTGGTTGGTCAGGCCGGGGGTATCATGTTTTGTGTCCGGTTGCGGCGCTTCGCCGTTATTTGCGCGCCACGGCTTCTGTGTCCGGGGACGCGCTTTGGGTTGATCCGTTTCCCTTCTTCCCTGTTCGCGGGTGCGGGTCTCTCAGGTCGTCCGCAGGGTTATTAGTCAGCCAGCCTGCGGTCTATCCCCGTGCCCATGACGTTCGGAAGTTCGCGGCTTGCTGCCGTTTTTTGGAATATGTCGTGGTCTGATATTCGGGCGCGGGGTTTTGGCGGTCGAACAGGGTCCTGGCTGCTCGTTACCTTGTCAATGTCCCTGGGCCCCGGCGGGCCTGTGTTGCGTTGGGTCGGCGGTTGCAGCCCGTTGTCTCGGCTTCGAGTTGAGGAGTGAGCGACGACCGCCTCCCGGGTAAGTCCTCTCTTTTTTCCGTCTGTGGGTAGTTAGCTCCGGGGAGCCGACGGGGCTCCCCCCAGAAAACCAGCGTTGAATGTAATGAAACGCCATTTTCTGGGTGAGTCCCGGAGGCTCCCCGGCATCCCTCCCTCCCTCCGGTCGGCGGTTTTTTTTCGCGTTTTGGACATCCAGCCTCAAGAACTGAGGGTGGGTAGCCGGCGCGGAGGGTCTGGGGCTCCCCCTTCCCCCTCCCGGGGAGGGGGGAGCTGCGCAGACAGCGGCGCGGCAGCGTGTGACGTCACACTAGTTTGCTCGTTTTTCTTTTGGGAGTTCTATCCACTAGTTCGGCTTTTGGTAGCAATTTTAACCAGAATAGGGGTTTGTTTTGGGCGCTTACCTTTCTGGTGCCTGTCCCGGTCGATGGCAGACATAGAATGCTTCCAACCACACGGGGCTTCTATAGGCCATTGCTCCCTTGCCTCTCTGAGGGGGCCCGGTTCTGGCCGTGGTTCCCGTAGGCCTAAGAACTCCATACACATGACTGATGCCAAAGTCTGACATTAGCATATCAGCCTGGGATAGCTCCGGGGAGCCTCCGGGACTCACCCAGAAAATGGCGTTTCATTACATTCAACGCTGGTTTTTTTCTCTGATCAGGAACACATTTTAACTATTAAAAAGGGAAAATTGGGACATTTTGTCTGTACACCAGGGCATGTTCTCCATACAGGGCCGCAACCCATGGTTAAACCACTTCCCATAAAAAGTTAATTGCACCTTAATAGTTAAGACATGTTTGGCCTGGTCGTGTTGTGAGGTTTGGCCTGGCCTGGTCGTGTCTTGTGAGGTTTGGCTTGGCCTGATCGCGTCTTGTGAGGTTTGGGCCTGGCCTGGTCCGTGTCTTGTGAGGTTTGGCCTGGCCTGGTTGTGTCTTGTGAGTTTTGGCTTGGCCTGGTCGTGTCGCGTTAGGTTTGGTTTGGTCGTGTCGCATGTGGTTTGGCCTGGTCGTGTTGTGTGAGGGTTTGCCTGGTCGTGTCATGTGAGGATTGGTCTGGTTTTGTCGTGTGAGGATGGGCTTGGGTGTGTCGTGTGAGGATTGGCCTGGGTGTGTCATGTGAGGATTGGCTGGGTGTGTCGTGTGAGTTCGGCCTTGTGTCGTGTCGTGTGAGGTTCGGCTTTGTCGTGTCGTGTGAGGCCTGGCCTGGTCGGGTTGGGTCTGTGAGGTTTGGCCTGGCTGGTCGGGTTGGGTCGGTTGCGTGAGGTTTGGCCGGGTCAGCAGGTCGCGTGAGGTTTGGCCTGGCCTGGTTGGTCGGGTTGCATGAGGTTTGGCCTGGCAGGCCTGGTCTGGTCGGGTCGTGTGAGGTTTGGCCTGGCCTGGTCGGTTCTGTGAGTTTTGGCTGGCCTGGTCGGGTCGCGTGAGGTTTGGCCTGGCCTGGCCTGGTCGGGTCCGCGTGAGGTTTGGGCCTGGCCTGGCCTGGTCGGGTCGCGTGAGGTTTGGCCTGGCCTGGCCTGGTCGGGTCGCGTGAGGTTTGGCCTGGCCTGGCCTGGTCGGGTCGCGTGAGGTTTGGCCTGGCCTCGTCGGGTCGCGTGAGGTTTGGCCTGGCCTCGTCGGGGTCGTGTGAGGTTTGGCCTGGCGTGGCGTGGCCGGTCGGGTCGGGTTGTGTGAGGTTTGGCCTGGCCTAGTTGGTCGGGTCGTGTGAGGTTTGGCTTGGTCGGGTGGGTCATGTGAGGCCAGTCAGGTTTGGTCTGGTCAGGGCTGAAGAAGTTAGAAAATATTAAGTTTGACAAGCTGAAAAGTTTGGCTTTGTTTACGTATTGTGTGTAAATAATAGATTAGTAGTGGTATTCATCCAACACTTGTGTAATTAATCATAGATTAATTACATTTAGAGTTAAAAATAAATATTTATATTAACCCTAAATATAAGTATTACCCCAGTTATAAACTTCAGACTTTGGATGATTATTATAATAATTAATTATTATTTTTTTTTTTTTTAACTTCAAGAAACTTCAACATATGTCCATAGAATGTGAGAGGTGGTGTGAGGTATAGTTGGAAATACTGAGCAAGTTAAAGTAAAAGCTGCCGCCATACTGTCTATTGTTTGAACCTAGGGATTGACGGATGGATGATAGGATTGGCCAGGTAAATGTGAGAGTTGAAGTAGGGAGTTTGCAACTACCTTCTCGATAGGAAATTGGAATGTTGGTCAGGTTCCTTCGAGATATTTTGTGAATAAGCTGATACAGGAGGTGGGCTTTGAAGTACTTGGATGATGGTTTCTATTGTCTCTAACCCCCCACAAAGGCATTTTCAAGGGGGTAGGGGAGGAGGAAGGGGAGGGACGAGGAGGGGAAGGTGGGGGATGTGGAGGAGAGGAGAGGTGTGGGGAGGATGTGGAATGTAGGTTAATAATGATTATGTAGTAGTTCCTGAGTGTGGCGAGGATCATCCATCGTTGTAATTATTTATTCTATATTTGCAGGTTGCCTGTGGTGCTGAATTCAGCATGATTATTGACAAGAAAGGTTACCTTTTTCCTTTGCTTACCAGAATATGGTCAGCTGGGCCACAACACTGATGGCAAGTTCTTCATTACCAGCAACAAATTGTCATATCAGCACGAGCGAGTACCGAGACGAGTCCCTATATTTGTGGAACGGAGCAAGGATGGCCATCCTACCCCATCACAGATGTGCAGATTAGTAGATATCGCCTGTGAAGCAACCACACAGTAAGTTCCCCCATTGTAAATGTTCCCCATTCCATTATAATGAAATACTGTAGAAGTTTACATCTGCAAGCTGTGAATAGATTTTGTCAACATCACAATGTTATCCACTTAATGGGATTGAAGATACAAGAACGCTATGGAAGAAAATGCAGAATAGCACCAGTGAAGAGCAGGTGCGATAGGCACCCCTGAGAATATTTACACAAGAGGAACCTCGTGTGACAAGCAGCCACCCCCATCTATGAGCATTTCAGGTAACGAGTGAGCCCTTGCAGAAAATTTCTCGATTGACGAGTTTCCGCTCGTTAATCGAGAAAATCACGTGGCGCTTCCTAGCATTCCCGCTGGTTCTCGCAAATTCTCGGACATCCCCGATGCCAGTGTTGATTTTATCGTTCAGGACAAGCATCCCTCTGCATTTATTTGTGTGTGTGTGTGGTTTGTTTTTTTTTTTTTTTTTTTTTTTTTTTTTTTTTTTTTTTTTGACTAGAATTTGTAACCCACAATGTCACCAAAGAAAATGCTTCTAAAGATAGTGTTGTCAAGAGGAAGAAAGACAATTACTGTTATTTGAAGAAGGAATCACCTGACTCGGAGGTGATTCTCGTTCCACACCCGTAACCCCTCTCCTCCTCCCACCTCCCCATCGTCTCCTCAGCCAGCAACGACTCTTCATAAGGTTAAGTACATTGAAAACAATAAAAAAAAATAATAATTACATTATAAAACTACTGTGCCCTCGCCACGCGTTGCTGTGGTTCAGCAACGCTGTTGCATTGCTGAGCCACAGCAGCCTTTCCCTTTCTCCCAGTCCTCCCCATCTTCCCCCCTCCCCAGTGTCCCTTTCTTCTCCCCACCTCACTCCCACTGCCCCGTCCCCCCTACATTCCCCGTTCCCTCGTCCCTCCCCACCATTCCCCCTCCCCTTGTCCTCCCCACCATTCTATATTTCCCTGTCCTCTCGTCCCCACCATCCCCAACTCCCCCCCTCCCCTCGTCCATCAGAAATTAGGACGTCAGATGATCTGATGTTCCCATCATTGAAAATAAGAAAAAGTTAAAAAAACAAAATGAAAAACAATTAAAAATAAAACAAAACCTATACTCACGAAATGAAACGGTATGGTATACATCACAGCTCATTTGCAACGCAATGTCAAACTATTAAATCAAAATGAAAATAAATTAAAATCTATGAAAATTCCATTTATCAATGCAATCGGAAACATTGAAATGAATCGTACATATTTAGTATAGCATGGTTTGCTCTTACATGCAACAGATGGCGCTGTTCAGGTTTGTCAACCCCAGAATTGTTCTACGTCATTAATTTTGGTATCGCTCTGATCGCAATAAAATACCGTACACAGACATATGATATAAAGTACAAAACATGGGCGCGCCCCACCCGCAAGACCGTGGGAAGTTGCCCGAGGGTTACCCGCTACTGCACACCCAACTGCACACGGCTACACCCCTACTGAAAAGTTTATACTCTTTTTCATGTTTTTGACCGTAATTTTCGATGTAGTGTTTTATTTTGGTATGAATGTGTTCTCGATGAAATTTTCTAGAGGAGCATATGTATAACATGTCACCAAAGCTAACATGATGCCGGCACCAAATAAAAAAAAATAAGTCGTTTGTTAGCCATGCACTCCAAACAGCACGAACAAGTTGCTACTACTGTTTCAGGTTTATAAGTCCAAACTTGTTCGACATCGTTCTTTTTTTGTATCACTGTATCGCAAATAAAATTCCTACACAGACATAGGCATATATATTAGACAACATGGGGGCGCATAGCCCGCAACGACCCCTAAAGTCGCCGAAGCCTTACCTGCTAGAGCACACTCATTGCCACACCCGGTACACCCAATACACCAGATAAAACATGCAGTTTGCTAACGGAAGTTTTTGTGCAACATTGTTCATTGTGGTATCAAATTATTCCCAATAAAATCTCTAAAGAAAGACAAATATAACACGAACAACTGCAATATATAAAGCAATACCAATAGCAAGTATAAAGACTAAAGTCGGCAAAGATACCCGTGAGCGCGCAAAATCAGTAAAATGTATATACTTGTTTCAGTTTTCTCATCGTATTTCTCGTGCTACATCGTTCGTTTTGGTATCATTGTGTTCACAATATAAATCTCTATAGGGGTATATGCATATAAAGTCTAAAAGCCCGGAGTGACTTCCCACAGCAAAGCCCTAAAGTCGGCCAAGTTACCCATGAACAAGCACCAATGGCACACCTGCAGACTAATGTATATACTCGTTCAGTTGATAACATAAATTTTTTGTTCTATGTCCTCATTTTGTTATCAAATTGTTCACAATAAAAAGGCGCATATGTTAAAACTAGGTCCCATAATAATAGAACAATAATAGAATTTTAACAATCTTTTAACTTTTGGACACTTTTTGACGCTCATCACCGCAAAATTATTTAATCTTAACAGTGTTCTGACATCAATTTTCATGTTACGTCTTTCATTTTGGTATCAATTATGTGCAATCTAAAGGCGCTCATTTTGAAACCACTCCCATATTGATCAGTTAAAATTAAAATGTTTAACAATATTTTATGGATGATGCGACGATTGTCATCCTTTCACAATACAGAAAAACGGATGACTACGCTCGCGACATCGGTGTGCGAAAGTGTAAATTCGTAATCGAGGTTCCTCTGTATCTATATTATATATTCATTTATATACAACAATAAGACAATAATAAGGTGCAACAGAACAAAGCAACTGCTTGAAGTTCTATCTTTGAAAATGTGCTTATAAGATTACAAATTTTCTGTAAGATTATATTGGGTCACAACCTCTGCATAACCCCTGCTGGCCGACATGGGTTTAGAGAAGGATGCTTCTACTTCACAACTGCTTGATCATTATTCTATATCATGCATGGACAGAGCCAAACTTTTAACACTGTATCATCCTTTGCAGATGACACTTGAGTTGAAACTGCAGAGGATGCAGCAAGCCTCCAAACTTGTGTAAACCAAAATTTTTTAAATGGGCCACAGAAAACATGATTTTTGAGGAAGACAAGTTCAAGCTCATGTGCTATCGTAAAAACACAAATTAAAACAGGAACCACAAAATGCAGTCAAATCGCACTATAGAAAGAAAACTGAAAAACTCGATGCCATAAGGCATGGCCCTTGCACCGCTACTTTTTCTTGTTCTCATATCCGATATAGACCAAAAATACAAGTCACAGCTTCGTTCCATCATTTGCAGACGATACAAAAATCAGCAACAAAGTGACCTCTGTAGACAGCATTGAAAAACTACAAGTCAATGAAGTCTTCAATCAGGCAACAGAAAAAAAACACCATGATCATCATCCCTTCAACTGATCGACACAACCAGGGATGTGGCGTTGTGCGACAGCGTTGTCGCACAATGCTAATTATCAGCAGGTTGTGCGACATGGTCAGGGATGATTTAAAATAACATGTAAGATTTAAAACTCCCATGGGCACACAGGGGTCGCATCTGCTTCCATATTCCCCCAGTAAACAGATGCCATTTTGAAAAAAATTGTATGCATCCTCTCCTTGGTGTGTTCCACACAGTTTATTTTATAAATTTCTTTAATGACACAATATTGAATGATAATACTGCAGAAGTGAAAAACAATTCG
Organism: Procambarus virginalis; assembly: GCA_020271785.1. Classification (NCBI taxonomy): domain Eukaryota; kingdom Metazoa; phylum Arthropoda; class Malacostraca; order Decapoda; family Cambaridae; genus Procambarus; species Procambarus virginalis. Next base: position 2,490,959 of record WNGS01061674.1, on the reverse strand, counting down.
GTGACATTGGAATAAATATGTATATGTATCTTTGCATGGTATACGTATCAGGTGGGAAAATGATAGGGTGGATAATGAGACCCTTCAAATTCGGGGATTCCACTGCAGTGCCCTTACTATTCAAATCACTTGTGCTGTTCTGCCTTGAGTACTGCTTGGTACTCGCTTTTGCTTAAACTTTCCCTTTTTAGGCAGGAGAAATTTTTGAAATAGGGAATTCATAGAACATATATATATATATATATATGGTATACGAAGGCACAGTAAATCGTCTAAATTATTGGGACCATCTCAAAGCACTTAAAATGTACACTCTTGAAAGGAGACAGGAGAGGTATCACATAATATACACATGGAAGATACTTGAAGGCCATATCCCAAATATTTACAAAATAACAACCCACTGGAGCGAAATATATGGTAGGAAATGCAAATACAATTACACCCCCACAACAGAGCTACAACTACGACAGGCAACAACCCTGCAACAATCGGAATTGGTCAGAACGAATTTGATCTGTGAAAAGTCTTCCAGTCAAATTACTTCAATTAGAGTAACCTCATTCATCTTTGCCAACGTGCAAGGACTAAAAACGAGCAAAACCCCAGTACCATTCATAAATGGTCTCCTCAATGAGTCAAATGCAGTATTTAGAGCTTTCACAGAAACCCATGCAGGGGATTTTTAGACGGGAAGATCTGGATACCAGAATATTATCTGTTTAGATGTGACAGGGTAAATAGGTCACATAGAGGAGTAGGTCTATATATTAGAGAAGACCTTGGATGCTCTGAGTTCCTTAACCCTTTAACTATTTAATTTTTGTAAATAGTATCTTCATGATAAATGTTCCAACTTTTCCTAATGGATCAACATTATACCATGAACAGAAAAAAAAGTTAAAAATAAAATAGTAAAAATAAATAAATTAACAAATTTGAAATTAGCTTTAAAAATATTGAAATGTCACCAAATGTTATTTTATTCATTGTGGTCTCAGACTGGCATATAACGTTCAGTTTCCTCGCAAAATATTTTCTGGGGAGAGCCCCGTTGGCTCCCCGGAGCTATCCAGGCTGATGTGCTAATGTCAGACTTTGCATCAGTCATGTGTATGGAGTTCTGTGGGCCTACCGGGGACCACGTGCCAGAACCTGGCCCCCTCGGAGAGGCATTGGGAGCAATGGCCTATAGAAACCCCTGTGTGGTTGGAAGCATTCTATGTCTGCCATCGACCAGGTCAGGCACCCAGAAAGGAAAGCGTCCCAAAACAAACCCCTATTCTGGTGAAAATTGCGACAAAAAGCCGAACAAGTGGATAGAACTCCCCAAAAAGAAACGAGCAAACGAGCATGACGTCACCGCGCCGCTGTCTGTGCAGCTCCCCCCTCCCTGGGAGGGGAAGGGGAAGGGGAAGGGGGAGTCCAAGACCCCTGCACCGGCCATCCACCCTTCTGTTCTAAGGCTGATTTTAGAGGCGAAGGTCGTGTGCTCTGGCTCCAGTGATTTTCAGCGCTGTGCTTTGAGTGTGGTTACTGTCCTCCAGGGGTTGCACGAGCCAGGAGTTATTCTACACTACTCTGGCTATATGCCCCTAGGGTTATCTTCCCTAGGTGCTCTGTAAGTACATACTGCCCTTGGAGCTTGGTGCCACCTTCCACAAGTTCCTTGGGTCCTTCCTCTGCTGGGCCATTTTACTGCTCAGTTTTTCAGCCACCCTTTGGGTGTTTGAGGGTTTTGTCTCCCTTGTTTACCTTAGGGTAGGAGGCGGTTTGCACTGTAAGGGGCGCAGGGTGCTGCGCAGCTTTTCTTCACTATTCATAGTGGCCGGCTCTGTTCCTTTTGGGTATGTTGTCCTCTTGTGGAGTTTTCTTTTTGTTTTTGCCTTGTGGGGGGGGGGGAGAGGGGTCTGCCTTGCTTGTTCCCCCTTTGTGCCTGACCTGCATACGTTCTTTTCTGGTGGCACCTCCTGCTAGGTCCCCGTGAGTGTATGTGTCCCTGAGGTTCAGCTTTAGAGAGTTACTCGGTAGTTTTGGGCGCCAGTTAGCAGTACCCTGCCTGGGATTCCCTGAGCGTGAGTTCCATCTCGGGACCCTGGGAAACACCAGGGGGTGCGCGGGTCCGATGGATGTGTCCTCTGAGTACCCCCTCGCTTCGTGCGAGTTTGAGGGTTGCTCGGTCCCCTTGTCTTAGGGTGACCCCTTACTGTTTTTCCCTCCGTCACGCTGTCTGTTGGGTCGGTGACTCTTTTGAGTCCTGCAAGTTTTGTTGCTTGCTGGTGACTCGGTTTACCCAAAACTAATGATCTTTTGCGGGTACAGGCGGCGCAGGCGTTGCATGTGTGCTTTAGGTTGTTGCAACGCGCTAGGTTTGTTGCTCACCTGGATGCCCCGAGGCTGCCCCGTGGGTGCCCTGTTTTGCCTATAGGGACCTGGACTTGGGGGTGATGGTTGCTTCGGCCTTGGTTTAGTCCACGCCTCCTGGTGAACCTCCATGTGCAGGTTCCCTCCCTTTCGGCTGCGCAGGTTGCTGAGGACTTGTGCGTCCGTGATCTCTTGGCTTTGGCCTTGCGTGTCTTTTCTCTCCTGGAGCTGTCTTCGGACTGGCATGCAGAGGATGTGGGGACGCTTGAGGCCATTCTTGGGTCTGGTGCCTTGGGCTTGGCGGCTCGTTCATCGGCTGCCTTGTTGAAGCTCTTTGCGCTGATCCTGCGGGATTTGGTGTTCCTGTCTTATGCTTCCCGGCTCTGGGCTCCTGGGCTCTTATGGTGTCTTCTCCTTTTGTCCTCTGCTTTTTGCTGCTTCTGCTGTGGCGCAGTATCTGCAGGCTGCTTCTGCTAGCTGTTGTCCTATGTCTGACTTCTTGGTTCTCCTGGGCTCCCAGGTGGGGGGGGGGGGGGCCCTTCCCGGAGGGGTCGTGCCAGGGCTCGGGGTTCCTCTCGTTGTGGTAGGCCACTGGTGCCAGGTTTGGGTTCGGACCAACCTTCGTCTGGTCGGTGCGGTGTTCGCTCTGTGCAAGGTTTGGGGTCTCGTAAGGGGCATCGGCCCTTTCGCGGTTTGCCCATTGATGGGGGGGGGGGAAGGCTTGTGCTGTTTTCTCATGCCTGGTCCCATAATTTATGGGCATTTCAGGTAGTTTCTTTCGGTCTGCGATAGCGTTGGGTGGCTCCTCCTCCTCCGAGAGGTTCGGGGCTGGCGGGGCAAGCCTCATCCCCTGCACTCTGTCGAGTCGTCTTGGAGTGGGTGCGCTTGGGCGTAGTCGAGACAACGATGTTCCTCAGATGGATCTCCCATCTGTTCCCAGTATCGAAGCGAGACTGTGCAGACCTGAGGTTCATTCTGGACTTGTTCCGTCTGAACCCCTGGGTTCATTGCCCTTCCTTTCGGATGACTATGCTGTCCCAGGTTCGGCTCCGATTGGTGCCAGGCTCTTGGATGGTGTCCCTGGATCTCTGGGACGCTTATTGACACATCCCGGTTCATCCGGGGTTCAGGGACTGGCTCGGTTTTGTTGTGGGGCATCAGTTATCACTTTTGTTGTCTCCTGTTCGGGTTGAACCTGGCACCTCGCATGTTCACGTGCCTTACCCGGGTCGTTGTGACCTGTCTGCATCTTCTAGGTGTTTGGGTGTTGGCCTATCTCGATGAATGGCTAGTTTGGGCTCCCAGCCAGTCTTCTTGTCTGCTAGCCAGGGATTTGGTCCTTTCCCACCTCGCCGGGTTCAGGTTCTTGGTGAACTGGAGGAAGTCCCATCTGGTTCCTTCCCAGGTTCAGACCTGGCTGGTTCTTGTGTGGGACTCTTGGACCGCTTTCTTGTCTCTTCCTCCATAGTCTCTCCTGTAGCTGAGGTCCCGCATGCACTTGTTTCTGGGGGCTCCCGGGTCACACGGCAGTTGCTCGAGGGTCTGTGCAGGAGCCTGAACTTTGCGATGATGGTCTACCCGCCGGGTCAGGTTTGGCTTCGTCGGCTGTTCTGGTTCCTTCGGGGACATTCCTTCCACCTCTCTTGCGATCGCTGGGTTCGCCCCCTGGGGGCTTTGCGTCGGCTGCTGAATCGCCGGCTTCCTCTTCGGGTTTTACGGGATTTGATGACTTGGCGCCTGCCCTCGCCCTCGCTCGATGTGTTCACGGATGCATCGTCTCTCGACGGGTTTTGTGACCAGTGCTCACCAGACCAGCCAGGGACGGTGGGGTTTCTCCTTCCATCGCGTCCACAGCACAATGCGGGAGTTCGGGTTGCCCTTGCTGCTTGCTCGGTGTCCGAACCCGGAGGTTTTCCTGCAGCTCCGCCTCTTCCGGCAGATCGGACCGGAGCATCACGTGGCTGGTTCAATCTTCTGGAGTCTTCGCGTATGGTGTTTTTGACTCAAGTTTATCATCATCTCTATGGTGATCAGGTGGCTTCCTTGTTGGTGTCCCACCTGCAGGCTTCTTCTAGGCGGCAGTATGAAGTTTCCTGGCGGTCCTTCCGGTTCTTTTTGACTCTTCGTCGTTGTGCTTCGCTTTCGGTGGTGGTGGTGTCCTTTCTTTCATGGTTGTTCCAGGACCGTCATCTTAAGCCGAATACTGTCGCCTCATATCGTGCGATGCTGGCGGAGCCGCTGCAGCTTGCTTTTTGAAGTTACTTCTGCGCCGTTTCGCAAGCTGTCTCGGGCATTGTTTCACCACCGGCCTGCTCATATGCCGCCCGAGCTATTCTGGTCTTTGGACAGGGTGCTTTCTTTTCTTTTCTCCTCGGTTCGTGATGGCCCCCTGCGGTTCAGGTTTTTCTCGAAGGCCCTTTTCCTGTTGGCATTGGCCTCTGGGGGTCGGGTCGGGGAGCTTCATGCCCTCCTCCGGCGCAGGGGTTTCTGCTCTTTCGGTTGTGGCAATTCGTTTGTTCGTCTACAGCCGTCTCCTTCTTTTCTGGCGAAGAATGACACGGCTGCTTTCCGGAGGGGTCCTTGGGTTGTTGATGCTTGGTTGGTCAGGCTGGGGGGTGCATCACATTTTGTGTCCGGTTTTGGCCCTCTGCCGTTATTTGCGCGCCATGGCTTCTGTGTCCAGGGACGCGCTTTGGGTTGATCCGGTTTTCCCTCCTTCCCTGTTCGCGAGTGCGGGTCTCCAAGGTCGTCCACAGAGTTGTTAAGGCTAGCCAGCCTGCGGTCTATCCCCGTGCTCATGATGTTCGTAAGCTGGCTGCTCTTGCTGCCGTCTTTGGCGGACATTCGGGCGTGAGGTTTTTAGTGGCCGAACAGGGTCTTGGCTGTGCGCTACCTCATGAACGTTCCTGGGCCTAGTTAGCCTTTGTCACTTTTTGTCGGCAGTTGCAGCCAGTTGTCTCGACTTTGGGTAGAGGAGTGAACAGCAACTGCCTCCCGGATAAGTCCCTCTACTTTTCCTCTGTGGGTAGTTAGCTCCGGGGAGCCGACGGGGCTCCCCCCAGAAAACTAGCATTGAATGTAATGAAATGTCATTTTCTGGGTGAGACTTGGAGGCTCCTGGCAACCCTCCCTCTCCCCCGGTCGGCGGTTTTCGCGTGTTTTGATGTCCAGAGTCGGAACTAAAGAGTGGATGGCCTGCACGGGGGTCTGGGGCTCCCCCTTCCCCCTCCTGGGGAGGGGGAGCTGTGCAGACAGCGGCGTGGCGACGTGTGACGTCATGCTCGTTTATTCGTTTCTTTTTGGGGAGTTTTATCCACTTGTTCAGCTTTTTGTCGCAATTTTCACCAGAATAGGGGTTTGTTTTGGGATGCTTTCCTTTCTGGGTTCCTGACCCGGTCGATGGCAGACATAGAATGCTTCCAACCACACGGGTTTCTATAGGCCATTGCTTCCCATACCTCTCTGAGGGGGCCAGGTTCTGGCTTGTGGTCCCTGGTAGGCCCACAGAACTCCATACACATGACTGATGTCTGACGTTAGTCAGACATTAGCATTAGCTCTGGGGAGCCTCTGGGTCTCACCCAGAAAATGGCATTTCATTACATTCAATGCTGTTTGGTTTTAGAGTATAGTTTACTGTAAAAGTTTTTTTCAAAATGGCCATCGAAATATTTGCAAAATTCAGACTCCAAAAAATAATAACTTCAAAAGTAATGGGTTTATGACTAAACAAAAGCTAGGAAACCTTAGAACTAAGCACTTTGCACATAACATGTGAAAATTGTGAGAATTGGTCAGAAACTGAATTTTTGAAGCCGTCTCAGTTGAATTATTTTTTTGAGAGATTATTAGTTTTAATTTATCGACAATGAATATGGTAGTTCTAATTAATTAATTTTCTTGGATGTTTTAATTACCATTGCTTGGCATTCGTACTCAAATATGAGAAAGTTGTAGGTCAATATGTGTTGAAATGAAGTCAAGAAAAAATAACCCCCCAAAAATATAGGGATGAGTTAGGGATAACAAACATATATTGCAGTAAATTTATTGATCCTATTCAAGTGATAAGGCTCTCATCTGGTCCTCATTCATCAGTACAACCTAAGAGACAAAAGAAATAGTTTGAAATCTGAAAATAAATTGGCTAAAAAAAGTCACAACTTCTCCCACCTGTAGCTGAAAAAAATGTTGACCAATTTCGTTCCAACTTCACATGCCTAGTGCCAGATATGCATTCTCCAAGATGTAGAAGTTACATGAAAATCCAATTTTTTTAATTGGATTAAAAGAAAAGGGGAATGAAAGAAGAAAAAAATGGGTTGTCAGCTTTTCGTACAAGGGGATATAAGAAATACTGCCATTGGGGCACTGTATTTGATATTTTTTAAAATAGAACATAATAACATATTAACTCATTATTGTGTGTGAAATCTGGTCCTCCAGGTGGCACCAGCTGCATATTCACTATGTAGACCTTCCTTACTACTACTTGTCTTCTTTGTACGTCGGACAGGTGCTGGCATCTCTTTATCCCCGATTGCCAGTATATAGGAGGTTTATCGGTATTATCAGTACTGGTTGTCCTCGATTTTGCACGCATTTATTTAAAAAAAAAATTGTAAAAATATAATTTCTGAACATATTTGGATGGAAATTTCACAGCGCTGATGGCAAATAAGTGGAGATTTGTTTAAAATTTTTCACTATTTTTCATATTTGGAAAATACTCTACGTCGCCGGGCCCCTTAACTCCACAAATGAGGTGGTAAATGAGGCTACTGGGAGAAAATAAACTTAATTATTATTCTAATATACAAACCACCAGATACAATGGCTGAGGAATTCACCAAACAGATAAACAAATAGAGAATAACCTTGATAATTTTGCAAACCCAATACCTGGAATATTTTCCTGGGTAACTTCAACCTGTCCAGTCTAAGAGTAGCAAACAATAATATTATACCAGGAAATCTATATGGACATACCAGCCACCGATCAGAGAACTATTTAGATTCTGTGACAAATTTTCATTCAACCAGCAGATAAGAGCCAACTAGCAACGAAAATATTCTAGATCTGATCTTCACAAACAATGAAGACATAATCAGGGACATTACGATCTCCGGTACCATATACTTGGATAACAAGCTCATTGAAGTGCAAACCAACATAAATACCCCAATAACCAATAGGCCTGAAACAATGATCAAGCAAGAGGGGTTATTCAATAAATTTAATTTTAATAATAAAGGGATAGAATGGCAATAAATAGACAAGGAACGTACAAACATTCAATGGGAAACAGTTCTAAGTACTGTAATAGACATCCCACACAAAGGATAGAACTGAATTCCGAAGCATAAAAAGTCTGTCTGAAATGTGTTCCTTTGCAGAAAGCCAGAAAAAGACCAGTGTAGAAAGAGAACGCATATGGTGCTACAAAAGAAGAAAAAATTACGGAAAATGCAGCTTTACGACTATTCCTAAAAGAGAAAATAACATGCCCATGCACTCGGCTCCGGGTCCAAACTCATGGAATTCAGTATTACTGAGGAAATGCAAAGTGCCAGTAGCGACAGGCACTCTGTATAATGTGGAGGAAAGGCATGGATACCAGTTGAGCTTATATCAGCAGATATAGCTCGTCTACACGAGGGAGGGAGCAAAGCATTGGCTAAAAATTATAGACCAGTTGCACTAACATCTCGTATAATAAAAGCATTTGAGAGCGTGATAAGGAGCCAGGTCACCAGTTTCATGAAGATCAATGACCTCCACAACCCAGGCCAACTTGGATTTAGAGCTGGACGATCATGCCTCTCACAACTACTTGACCACTATGACAAAATCACTGAGGCATTAGAAGAAAAACAGAATGCAAATGTGGTTTATACGGATTTCACAAAGGCATTCGATAAATGTGACTACTGTATAGCGTGATAAACACACAAAGTGAGGTCAATGCAAATAATAGGTAAAGTAGGATGGTTGATATTCAATTTTCTGTTGAACAGAACTCAAGAGTAACAATCAACCCAATAAAATAGCAAGCACAGTTAAAAGCTCTGTACCTCAGGGTACGTTCCTTGCACCACTGCTTTTCCTTATTCTCATATAAGATATAGACAAAAATAAGTCACAGCTTTGTATCATCTTTTGCAGATAACACAAAAATCTGTGTGAAAATTACCTCTGCTTGTAGTTTGTCAAAGTTTTTGACTGGGCAGCAGTAAATAACATGTTTAACACTTTTGCGCTCCCGGCGAACGTCGGAAAAAAAGTGCTATGTGCGCGTGGCGTTTTTGTCGCTTAAGCGTCAAAACAAAAATGTGTATACTCTTTTTACTCTCCTGACATTAGTTCTCGAGCTACGTATTTCATTTTGGTACCAATGTGTTTGCAATAAAATTCTCTAGAAGAACATCAGTAAAAAAGGTCACGAAAGGTATAGGGATACAAGCGCCAAATAACTACGTAGATGACTCGCCGTGAGCGCCAAACAGCAACAAAATGTTTCTACTCTTGGGATTGTTGTCAACTCCACACTTGTCCTACAGCGTTAATTTTGGTATCAATGGACTCGCAATGAAATTCCCAACACAGAGATATGAATATAAACGTAGAATCATGGTCGCGGCCCACCCGCAAGAGTGTGGGAAGTGGCCGAACTGTTACCCGGTATCGGTGATGCGACGACACATGTGCGATACGGCGCTTTGAAAGTTTATACTTATTTCACTGTCCTGACATTATTTTTCTATGTACGTCATTCATTTTTGTGCCAATGTGTTCGCAATGGAATGTTCTATGAGCACGTAGGTAAAAAAGATCAACAAAGCGTAAGTTAGAATAGCGCCAAATATAAAACAACGCTGGAACATATCAGTGAGCGTCAAACACACACGAAATGTTTTTACTGTTGTTATGTTTGTCAAGTTTATACTTGTTGCACACAGTTATTTTTGGCTGTACATTGATCAGAATAAAATTCCCTAAACAGACATATGCATATAATACATGATATGGGAGAAGCATTACCAGTATAAATGGCTAAAGTCACCCACCTGCAACCTGTTTGGGACACTCATGCAGACACACGCTACATCCAAAAAAAAAAATCTATGAAGTTTCGAGTCTACTTATGGCAGTTTATGTGATAGTGTTCATTCTGGTATCAAAATACTCGCACTAAATTATACTACACAAACTTGGACCAAATACGTGTACTTGCCAAGGAAAAGCTGGTTGTGGAACAGTAAGTTGAGCATTGAGTTGAGGTGTTGAAGTGAACAAAGGCCGCCTCACACCAGATGGTCCGGGAGTTTGCATGGCGTCAGCATAGGCAGGACCTGTGTCATCATTTATGTCCGGAGCGTGCCGCAAGTGTTGAGATACTGTTGCTGTTTGAGGCCAATCTTCCGGGTCCCAGTGCAATAGGGCCCAAATTGCCACCTCGTGGAACTGTAGCAATGTTAGCTTTTTTGATCAGTTGTGTTGTATTTGTACAAAACATAGGCATTATGCAATGCCATTTGCAGGAAATAAAATTATCTTTTTGGTCCACTTGAGTTTTCCTGGTAAAATGGTAATACTTCACCATTTGATCGATTTGATTTGATTTGATTGCACCAGTGAGCGTCAAACACAAACGAAATGTTTTTACTTTTGTTATGTTTGTGAAGTCTATACTAGTCTATAGCCTAGTGGTGAGAAAGAGAACTTCATGGCGTGCAGTTTGAAACAAACCCAAAGTAAATTGGATTAAAATTGAATTTTATACAAATATTTTTATGGGGTCATCATTTTATGTCCACTGTGCAGAAGCGGGTAGACGAAACTGGACATACGGTTATGTCCAGGGTGTAGTAAAGCATTTTAACACTCCACTCTTCTAACGCACCTGGGGAAGTTTGTGATACAGACAAGTTCTGTTCCTTGTCATGTATGTACTGACCAGAATGGATGGTGGCAGCACTACTATTTCTCAAAGATGTTATCAAAAGGTCATTATTAGTATGTTTCATCTGTATCTGTATCCTGTAAGACTCTCTAACTCAATAACCTCAAGAGTACTCATCACTCAAGTTTGCATATTGTATCCAAAAATCCCAAATCTAGGAACAATTAAAATAAGATTAAAAGTGAGTGATTCAAATATATATTTCTCAATAAATTCATCAAGTGTATTTAAAAGGATAGATATCATAATTCAAGCAATCAAGCTGAAGGTTCACTATTAAATTACAAAGCGAGTCATTACCCAAGAATTCGAGAACCCTACAACTGTCTGCCCCTGATGATCACACAACACTTGTAACCACGACTAAGTCACCTTCACATTCACTCACCGAGGACTGAGTCTAAGTTGAATAGAGAGGGCGGGGGAGGGTCTGCAGTTGTCAAACAGCGTCGCCCCCTGTCTAGCCGACAGCCTATCTCGGTGGCTGTCTGCTCTGCTCTGCTCTGCTCTGCTCTGCTGGCTGTTCTCCTATTGCTTATCCCTCCCGAATCTACAGCTCCCTCAGTATATAGTGGGAAACCTAGCAGCTAACTCCGCCCACAAGTAGATAGCCTCAGGCACTCTACCAAGCCACACCTAAAACTGGTGGCTTGTTTGAAGGCTATCAGGCTACAATTATCAGATTAGCAGAAGCAAGGTGAAATTCTCATGAGCTGACCTCAGGTCAACCTGAGGTCATTAACCACCGTGCTGTGCGGAGTTTATTGAGAAATTCCCCCGGTGCGCATGAAATGAAGTGTTCCCAAAAAATTCTTTTTTCTTCGTAAAATGATAAATTCCCTTCCCTGAACATGTCTATGTAAAAATAAATACCAAATTCCACTTACTTTGGCTGTAGGAACGTGGACAAAGTGCGCTGTGACGTCATCAGGGCCTGGTCGCCCGTGCGTGACTCGCCCAGACACGGTCGAGCGGGCCATTCAAGCACCGGGTGTTGCCACAAATATATTTTCAATTATTTGTTTTATGTATTTCCAATGCGGTTTTATTTGTTTTTTTTATCGTATATGATGCATATTTGTGTCCTTTATAATATGCATACAGTAGAACGTTCATAATGTTCCATGGAACTGTGATACATGTGTCAGTAGTGTGTCCACAATAAATGTTTATTGTCGCAATATTACCTGTTAAAAATTCACTAAAATTACAATATGTACAGTTTCACACACTATTTTCACAGTAACACACTGTATTACACACTCAGTACTTCGGAATTGAGTAATAATCAACGAAGTAACCCATGGTACACAGCGCGACTTCGCTCAGTGCACCAGGTACAGATAAATTTTCGCTGCTTGTTTCTTCATTCTGTGTGCTTGCAAATAACGCACTCACATACACCCTTGGCTTTAGTACTTGTAGGTTGTATGTAACCAAGCTTGTAAAGCATAAGGTAGTATTGAAAAGATTATAGGAAAAGATCAATTTGTAAGATAGTCTTGAAAAGATCGCTTTGTATGGTCCCACACAGAAAGAGATTCAGCATACGTAAAGAGTGTCCGTCAGTCAGGAAGAGATTCAGCTAGCCTCAAGAGTGTCCATCAGTCAGGAAGAGATTCAACTAGACTCAAGAGTGTCCGTCAGTTGAGAAGAGATTCAGGCATTCTTGAAAATATCTATGGAAAACACCAAAATGGAAGCCGCTAACACTGTTCATCTATGCCATTTGTATCAGATGCATCATCACTGAACGCAAAAAATGATTCATCTAAGTATCATCTAAATAAATAGCATAGAATTGCAAAGATGACGCTCAGAGCTACAACTGGATACGCTCCCTGTATCGTCCTCATTAGGTGCTGTATCACTTGCATCCGACCTTTGTGTTAGGTCCTTATTGCGCCTGGCTTCCCCAACATTATGACTCTTATGTTCTTCAAACAATAAGGTTTGAATTTCACTGACAGAGCATTATCTTCAACACCGCGTCGGACAGGTGTTTGGGAGCCAGAGGCACGTGCGCCACCCATGGTTGCTCATTCAGTACTAACCCAGCCAGCAGCCCCAGGGCATTCTGGGATTTTTTTCCAAGATGGCTGCCTCTCACTGGAGGTCCTAAGAGTCCATTTCGTACACAACCAAGCTCGTACACATGTAGAATTGGTTACGAAAAATCGAAAAGAGTTTTCTCGGTTGGCGCAGTTTCCCGCCGACCGAGAAAACTCGGTTGGCGCAGTTAAGTGGTTAACAGTTAGAGGTGTGAATTTCAGGCCAACAGAATGGTGCCTCTTAAATCCTTGTCTCTGACTCATGTATCTCTATGTATAAATCAAATAAAACTAAACTAAACACCTTTTACGGTGTTACAGATGTGATGGATAATCTATGATCTTTTCCAATATTATTCTCCATGGGAGTGCCTCTCCCATATCACATGTTGAAAACTTGGTGATAATGATGATAATGTGACAACAAATTTTGAAATTGAATTTATTATTAAGTGATAATTGTAGTAAAATGTTTATTACAGGTTGCAGTTGATGCAAGGAAGAGAGCATTTTCTTGGGGATTTGGCGGATATGGAAGATTGGGTCATGCCGAGCCCAAGGATGAATACATTCCCCGTTTGATCAAATTTTTTGATGGCCATAATCGTGGAGTGGAAAAAATTTATTGTGGCTCAACCTTCACCATTGGCATCAGTGCCCTGGGTATCTTCCTCTGGGGTCAAACTAGACGCACTGGAGAGGCCAACATGTACCCGAAGCCACTACAAGATCTTTGTGGCTGGGATATTAGATCTGTTGGATGTTCCGCTACCTCAGTAGTGGTGGCTGCAGATGACACTGTTATAGCATGGGGTCCCTCTCCAACCTATGGCGAACTGGTAAGTAGTATTAATACGATGTTAATCTTTATATAGTTCTTCCGTTTCAGATGTTTTGGTGTCAAACAACACTAGCATTTTTCAAAAGATGGCTGCAGTCTTGAACTTGCTTAGCAATACTGTAAGGTATGGTAATTATCAGGAGAGAGTGATAAGCCATTACAACTATAGAGCACTTGGAAGAATATAAGGATAAGGATTTAAGATAGGCCGGAGGGAAGGAATGATGCCCAACCACTTGGACGGTCGGGATTGAATGCCGACCTGCAAGAAGGAAGACTGTCGCTCTGTCCAGTCTGAGTGGGAGAGGATTTGTAGAAAGAATCAAATCTTATAAGATAATATAAGCTTTAATTCTTTCTACAATTTCCTTCATTGCCATTCACATAACCTTCCATTTCATCTGTTTATTTCTCATTTCCCTGTGTTTGTCTTTAATTTCTTCAGGATATGGTGTCCGCACCTGTGTTTCTTGTCAGTTTGCAAATAACTTGTATTGCTCCTATTTTCATGTGATAAAACATCTTGAACAATATGTGTAACACTTGAGTATTTTATGCACACACTTCACTCTTGTCAGGAAAGGGGTTCCAGGTGCGTGTGATTCCTGAAGTAGCACTTTGTATGGTGCTGGCCTGCTCTGCTGCGGGCATGGTGCACAGAGTCTCTGTTACTGTTTGTTTGCTTTGTTCTATGGTTGGATTATATTACATAAACAAGATGGGCCAAACAAGTGCTGTCCCAGCTGTCCCCTCAGTGACCAGCTCCAAGAAAAAGAAGTAAAGTTTGAATTGCGTAAGATGCGTGGGAGAGATGATCAGTATGGCCCTCACTACTGTGCATCACACTAAATATACTTCTCCTAACTTCTGTTTTTCATTTAAGTTTCACATTGTTACCTAGCAGTAAAATAGGTACCTGGGTGTTAGTCAGCTGTCACGGGCTGCTTCCTGGGGGTGGAGGCCTGGTCGAGGACCGGGCCGCGGGGACACTAAACGCCCCGAAATCATCTCAAGATTACCTCAAGATTGTCACAGCACTTGCTGATAACTGAAAATGTATTGGAGACATGAGTTAACTTACTGACTTTAAGTTAACCAAAAAGTAAACAAGAGGGGGGGGGGGGTGGAGGGCTTCAACCTTGTGAATGATATTGGATAAAGATTTATGGAACGATATTAGTTAAAATATAGCATAAAATAAAAGGTGAAGAAAAATGACAGTTTTGCATCCACAAGCATCGGAGACCAGCCCAGCCCATACCTGCTGCTTTCAATTTTATATTAACAAAAATAAAAAAGCAGTAAACGGTAATAGAAATATTATGGGACAGTCAAGTCTTTCAAATCCAAAATGCCAATTTCCATAATTCTTAAAAAAAAAATTATTTAAAAAACTTGTAAAATTATTGAAAATGTTAAATCAATTTACTGTATGTATAAAAAATAAAATAAGCCTAATAAAAAAGGTGCCTAACAGCTGGGTGGACAGCGCTTCGGATTCGTAGTCCTGAGGTTCCGGGTTCGATCCCTGGTGGAGGCGGAGACAAATTGACAAAATGTTTCTTTCACCCAGATGCCCCTGTTACCTAGCAGTAAATAGGTACCTGGGAGTTAGACAGCTGCTACAGGCTGCTTCCTGGGGGTGGAGGCCTGGTCGAGGACCGGGCCGCGGGGACACTAAGCCCCAAAATCATCTCAAGATAACTTCAAGATAAGCCTTGCATTTAATAGAAAATGTTTCCGAGTAAAAAATGCTGTTGCTTGAGTAGGCAGGATTTTGCTGTACCCACTAGTGAGACTAAGCACAGTACGGGAAGGCCGACATTCTGCATTAAGGCAACGGTTAACTTTTGAAATGTCTGTCGTCATGCAGGTACAAGGAAAAGACTGGAAGATATTCATTCTATCATGAATAACCTTGAGAAAGCTTATTCAACTACACTTAACATGATTCTCTGCATCTAGGACTATTAACTGCAGATTCTTGAGCATAAATTCCTAGAACGTAGGAAGTATTTTACCTGAAATTCGAATCGAAAGGAAAAGTAAATTTGTCAAAGCAGGAACTTGACCTGACACCATATGAAGTGACCAGTTGTGTACACATGGAGCAAGGGAAGGCTTGGGAGAAAAGGCAAATAATTTTTTAGAGCCAGAAGGAAGCAGTTTCAATATGTAAAACAGAGGGAATATATGGTACACGAATTGACAAAGCCAACCCTACACATACCAGTCACAGCTACTAGTACACCCTGCAACAGTTACAACTATGGCGGGCAACAGTACCGCAACCATCACTACATGGCAGAACAAGTCCAATATGCCCACACATAGTGGGCTTCCCTGAAAAAGAAAGAGTAAAAATACGTCTAGTAGAGCAACCTCGGTAACCTGGCCAACATACACGGACAACAGCAAAAAAAAAATCATAAAGGCCTCTTCATAGGGGCAAATGCAGTATTTGGAGCTTTCACAGAAACCCATGCAAGGGGGTAATTATTAGACAGTGTGATCTGGATATTGGAATATAATTTATATAGATGCGATGAGGTGAATAGGTCACATGGAGGAGTAAGTTTATGTATTGAGAGGAGCTTGTATGCTTAAAAACTCTTAAACTCTACAAATGAGGTGGTATCAAAAATAGAGAAAAATAAACCTAGATATTGTTCTTGTATCAAATGCCAGATGCAACAGTTGAATTCATAACAGATATATAAGCAAAATAGAGAATAGCCTCGACAGTCTGACAAACCCAATGCCAAATATTATTGGAGACTTCAACCTGCCAAGATGGCAAATAGCAAACAATGTTAAACTGGAAAATAACCAACAGCAAGTTTGAGACATTCAAATTTAATATGTGAATTGACAGGGAAAAATCAACATAGAACTTGCAAACATTTAACACTTTCGCGCGCGCGGCACTCGGGGAAAAAAAATGCCGATTGTGCGCGCGGCATTCTGGGCGCTCAAGTGTAAAGACAAAAAAGTGTATAAACTTTTCACGCTCCTAACATCAATTCTCAAGCTACGTATTTCATTTTGGTATCAATGTGTTGGCAATAAAATTCTCTACAAGATCATATGCATAAAATGTCACCAAAGCATTTGCTATCCCACCACGAAATAAATAAACACGAAGATGACTCGCCGTGACACCCAAACAGGAAGTAAATGTTCATACTCTTTCGTTTGTTGCCAGCTCCACAGTGATCCTACAGCATTGATTTTGATATCACTGAACTCGCAATAAAATTCCCCACCCAGACATATGCCTATCAATGTATAATTATGATACGGGGTGACCCGCACGAGTGTGGGAAGTGGCCGAAGCGTTAGCCGTGATTTCAGCAGCGATGACACTGTTGTGATGCAGCGCTTTGAAAGTTTATACTTATTTCACTGTCCTGACATTATTTCTGGAGCTACGTATTTCATTTTTATAGCAATGTGTTCGCAATAGAAAGTTCTATAAGAACATGGGTAGAATTGGTCAACAGAGCGTCAAATAAATTTGCGGCGAATAAAATCTTACGCGTGTTTGTACCCGTGAACGTAAAAAGTTTTTACTTTGTTCATGTTTTTCAAGTTTATACTCGTTTCACACCGTTTTTTTTTTTGTATAGTGTTCGGAATAAAATTCCCTACACAGACATATGCCTATCAAGTACAATTCTTGGGAATTCACAGCTGTAGAGACGGCCAAACACACACAACCGGAACCCGCTCTGGATACTCCAACTCACACCCGCAACACCCACAAAAAAAGTTTCTGGTGTTTCGTGTATACTTACTTTAGTTTTCGTGCTACAGTTGTCATTTAGGTATCAAAATATTCCTAAGAAAATCGACTACAATACTACAACAACCTAGGACAATTATGTGTACTTACCAAAGGAAAGACGATTGTAGAAAAATAAGTTGAGCATTTTCTCTCCACTCCACCTCCTTCAGGTACCGATTCCTGAAGTTGCTCAACAGATGTTCGTAGGTGGAGTGAAGCTGGTGCGGGTGGTTACTTCTTGTCCACCCAATACACCCTTTTCCTGTGATAACTGGTGTAACACGGTATGACACAAAGTGGAACATCGCATGTCTTGCATGCTATACCAGTTTCCTTCCTAATACCCGACTTTGAACACACTTGACACCTGCGACGTTTGGGGAGTTTTACAAGTTCATGCTTCAATTTGTAGTTCAGGCGAGTCTCTGATAAAACAACACGTCCCTGTTGTCTCTGTGTTGGTTGTACACTACAGTCTGAATCGTCGCTCTCACCATTGTCTTCAAACAACAGTGTAGCAGATGAAATATCTTCATCAGATTCATGGTCGGCTTCAGCACGAGGTGTAGACGTGAAGAGAGGGCGCCTCACACCCGACGGGCCAGGTGTTGACGGGTCAGCAGCAGGATACACAGGACCAGTGTCATCATTTATGTCTGGAGAATGAATTAAATGAGGAGATGGTGTTGTTGTTGCAGGCCACTCTTCCTTGTCAAATTTCAATAAAGCCCAAATAGCAACCTCATGAAACTGGAGCAGAGTTAGTTTCTTTCGGTCATCTGTGTTGGCCTTGTACAATGCATAAGCGTTTTGCAAAGCCATTTGCAGGAAATAAAAGGTTATTTTCTTTGTCCACTTGTGACATTTCCTGGCGAAATGGTAATACTTTACCATTTGATCAAAGTGGTCAACACCCTTCATGAACTTATTGTAGTCAATAATTGCCTTTGGTTTGTTCACCACAACCTGCTGTAGTCCTGTTGTTCCATCTGGCCTACGAACTCGTTTGCGTTTTTGAACTCTATTTGTGTCTGCATTGTGGAGGTTGGTAATCATAGAGACAACTCGCTTGTCTTTCCACAGCAGAATGAAGGTGTTGTCCTTGCGGCGGTAGACTGTGGTATCCACATCAATCTTAGTCTTCGCTATATGTTGCAGGTCTTTTGGGGCGCCACGTACGAGTCTAATTGTTCCACACGTGTAGACCCCAATGGTGGAATATTGTCCTCAAGCCACACAACACTGGCCCCAGGCTGGCGAGTACGTACCGGACGTGTACGCTTGCGAGAAGGCTGGGGTGCCTCATCTTCCTCACTCGGTTCATCCTCACCTGATAATTCATAGCTTGAATCACTCCTACTATCAACAAATGGGGTTATTTTCAAACGACGAGTAGGAGGTCGTTTCCTTAGCTGGATTTTAGGCATGCACGCACCACGTGTGCGCCTTGTGGTGAGAGGCGGTGGTGCTGGTGCCCCCTCCTCTGTTAGGCCTTCAGTGTCCTCCTTCTGTCGATTCAGCCCCATGGGCTCCAGGCCCCCCAAATTCACATTCTTCTTCTAAATCCTCACCTTCTGCCTCACTTCCATCCAAATCCACTTGATCAAAGGCATCCAAGAGATTGGGAATCTTGGTGGGAGTGAGCCTCAATCCAGAGAACCTCCTATAGATGTCGGTAATCTTGTCTTTTCCAGATGAATCAGAGGCTCCTGTAGCCGAAACACCGCTTGGGCCTGGTGCTGGATCCATTATTGATGAATGTAGTTGGTTACAAACACACAGAAACGGGTAAAAATCCTTGAAACCGTGCGAGTTTGGCGCGCGAGGGGAGAGAGATGCGATCGCTCCACGTGACAACAAAATGGGCCTGTCACGTGGCCCAGTAGGCCGACGTGACATTCGGCCTACCTGAGAGAACGGGAATTTCATGGCGCACAGTTTGAAACAAACCCCAAGTAAATCGGATTTAAGATGGATTTTTTACAATTATTTTAATACGGACCGTAAATGTACGACGCGACCGCACAACCGATAGAAATATTGCCGTCGTATATGTACGGGATGGGCGCGCGAAAGTGTTAATGTGGAAACTGGTTCCAAATCTGCATGCAGAAATAACACCAAATGAGACCAGAAGGCATGGCAGTATAGGCAAAATAGCCCCAGAGATGCAGTAGGCATACTGAGAGAGAACTTGATTAACATCAAAGGTCCATCCACATCGAACAGCCTGGTTGATCAGAACAGCAACCAGGAGACCTAGTCAGATACCAGCCTGCGGGGACATTTATCCTTGTAATCATCAACAGGAAGTCATCCATGAAACCAGAGGCCAAAACGGGTTCCCTCCACAGGAGCAAAGAGTGGAGGATACTATATTACTAACCGAGAAAATTGCCCTCAAAGAACGAAGAGACAAAACGGACAACATAAAGGCAAAATTAACCAAAACGGGAAATGAGACACCCAGCAGAGGGTCACTTCACCACTAGTTCCACCACTGGGAGGATAACCATGAGCTAGTGGCTCATGAGGTGGACCACCTTCAGTCATGTCCCAAACTGAACCAAACTGAAAATCTGCTTGGGAAGGGAGGGTCCAGGGAGCCACCTTGCATCCACCAGAAAGAAGCATTTCATTACACTCGATGCAAGATTTTTACCAAATTCAAATGTTCTGGATTTTTTAATCTCTTGAAACTAAAGTACAGAGGGTACCATAAATTGATTGCCTCCCACTTTACCACCATTGTCATAGGATGTAATGAGTTTCTTTCTCTCTTCTAGGGTCTTGGAGAGAATATAAAATCGAGCACACAACCAAAAGAGGTGAAAGCACTGGAGGGAGCTCATGTTATGCAAGTTTCGTGTGGAATGGGACATGCAGTGATGATAGTCCGGGATGAATCGGAGAAAGACAAAGAGATTTTGGAAAAACTGAAGGAAATCACACTGTAAAGGATTTGCAATTGTCAAACAAGATTGCAAAAATGTTTACAAGCATAATTTTTTATGAAAAATATCTTCATAGGAAGGTATGGGATTTGTCTCCTTATTTTCTTTTTTATATTTCCTTTCCTTTTTTGGGACATTTCATAATATATTCTTTGACTTTCCTGTATTATTTTTGTATCTTGAAATTTTAGAAATTTGTATATTTCAATTGTATAAACTTTCATATAACATAATACACCTGGAAGTCAGGACAGTTGTGGGTAAATTTCCTAGTATCAGTTGAAAGTTTCTCACTGGCTCCGATGCGGAGAAACACCACCACCACCACTACTGGTGGTGCTGTTTCACAAGACACTGGACGACTTAAATCTCCCATTTTACAAGACAATGGATGACTTAAATCTTGTTTTACAATACAGTGGATGACTAAAATATCTTGTTTCATAAGACAGTACACAAATTAAATTTTACATGAAGTATGAAGGGCACAAAGTGTTTTTAATGAGTTGCACGAATTACAATTATCATCCGTCTGACAAGGGCGCATTTTGGTGTCAGTACAGCAACCTTATAACTTACCATTAGAATGCTCACTAATATTAGGAAATCTCAGCATGAAGGCAATATTACAGAATAAAAGTTTTTTTTGGCCCTTGGAATACACAAGTACCTTCCCAGAGGTTTTAGTTGCTTTAAAGATCCTATAATTATATTGTCTTCATCAGTAAACGCAGGAAAAAAAGCTAATGGCCCTGGTTTTCTATACTACTACTACATGTACAAAATAGTGGCAAGATGCTTCGCTAAAGTCCTATTCACAAAGTGCGTGTTATTCCACGAGATAATTCTGGGTAGCTAGCTCTTCTACCTCGTGCTAGAGTGAGGTTTATACAGTAGGTTTAAACCATCTCTTGTCTTTTAGACTTTCCTACTTGAAAAGTTGTGTAACACTTTTGGCTTATCAAGGAGTAAGTAACTTTATCTTCCAGAAGTGAAGTAATATGTATTAATACATATATGTAAATGTTTTATATATATAATATATATAAATTATGTATTATGTATGTATTATATAATTTGTTATATCATATAAAATGCATTCAAAGGAGTGCATGAAGGAATTTATTGATTCAGTGTACTTAGTCGAATGTCACATTGTGTCGGAAATATGATTTACTTTATACAGTATCTGGCACTTCCTTCTCCGAGCTGTTGCAGTACAATGAGTTTGAGAGTTCCGTGACCTATGAAACATTTATGCATGGTAAGATTGCATCGTTGCTTTATAATGCTTCCATTGCCTCAAGTACTCTTGATAGGAGTCGTTAAGACTCTCGGGTTAGCAAACGTGTGAAACACTCGACTAAGATGTATGAACCATGAGAAATGTGTAAACATAGCAGTGAATGCATTTTGCTGCTGTAATTTGCCCCCCCATGCCTTTCTTCCTCGTCTTTCTTATCTTGATCTGATCTTAGACTGCTGTTCCTGCCACCTTCCTACTGTCCCCTTTCTGCCTGCCCTCGGTCCCCTTTCTGCCTGCCCTCGGTCCCCTTTCTGCCTGTCCTCAGTCCCCTTTCTGCCTGCCCTCGGTCCCCTTTCTGCCTGCCCTCGGTCCCCTTTCTGTCTGCCCTCGGTCCCCTTTCTGCCTGCCCTCGGTCCCCCCTTCTCCCTACCCTCGGTCCCCCTTCTCCCTACCCTCTGTCCCCCTTCTCCCTACCCTCTGTCCTCTTCTCCCTACCCTCTGTCCCTACCCTCTGTCCTCTTCTGCCTACTGTTTTCATTATCCCCTTACTCCCCTTCTTTCTAACTTGTTAAATAATATTCTATCTTCCTTTCACCCTGATTATTTCTTCCACCCTCTCTTAATTGTTTTCCTCTCCTCTTTCTTCTCTTCCCCCTTGCCCTCTTCTTTTCACATCTTTGCCTTTCTTAGATCTCCCCATTCCTTCTTTCCTCGCCTTCCTCTCCCATTTTTCCTTCTCGTGCATTTCTTCCTTCATATCCTTCCTTGCTTTTCCTCTGCCATTGCTCTATTTTTTGTTCTACTTTTCCTCCCTGTCTTCCTTTCCCTTCCCTCAGTGCTAGTCCAAATGTGTAATACATTGTTCCTTTGACATGCCGCATCAAATTTAATTAAATTAATTGCATTCATGAACATTAGAATACATAATTACTTCAGTGAAACATTTGAATCTTAGATATTTTTAAAGGAGCTACAGTTTTCACTTAAATTGCTTTTGTGTATCAAAACCTTGCTGAACTTCTTCCACCTCTGTAAAATACCATCTGATTATTTCTTTGATTTTATTTCCAAATATTCTTGTCGTTTGGGAAACCAGTTTGTATGCATGGTACGTTAGAATTACAGTCTGTTCTTGTTGTTCTCAGATATGGCTGCTTTGTTGAATGTCGTAACCATCATGTCATTTTGTAATTGGAAGGAGCAAGCTTCTACAGAATACCGCTGGGGGGGTATTAACAATGTTTGAGAACATAACTGTTACCTCCGGATAGGGTTTCTCGCTGGTGTCAGTGTTGTTGGTGCGTATGTGATCAATATTTTGGATAATGCTTCTGGATAACCCTTTGATATTGTGGTTGAAGAGAGCTCCTCTCTTCCCATATTATGCTTTACTGATGAGATCAAGGAGATATTGTTCTATAAACACATTCCAGTTAGATGACAACATATATACCTCCTGGGAATGATAATTTTTATCTCATTGTTAGAGAGGATGATAAGCTCTACTTGACAAATGCTGAAAGATAACTAATAGTTTAATTTAAACTACCTTTGATCCCCCACTTGTAAAGAACTAAGCTTCAAAGAGTTTTGTAAAATTGTTGAATACACAAATAGTTAACTTATACGTAAGTTGATTTACTACCTCAGTTTGTGTGGTTGCTGCACTCTACTGAGGGAGGCAGTTTGCTTATAAGGCCCTGGGTGTTTGCCCTCACAAATACTGGACTCCTGGTGATGTTCAAGATGCATCTCTTTTTTTTATGGCTTTAAATATCTGTATATTGTAAGTAATTGAATCATACTATATAATAGGACCGAGATATGTTTGCTGACAGTGTTAAAGACTACAAATTCCAAGGTCACAATCTCATGTCCTTCTTAGGAATAGCTTTAAATTTGTATATTAACCATATAACGTCTTGATATAGAATACTTTTTGACAGGACATAAAGTTTTGTATTGCACAAAAAAATGCCAAAAAACAAATAAACTTAATTGTATGTCTGTCCACAAACTCACAATTAACTGTATAAACATTTTCTTTGAAAGAGATGTAGCTTATATGTCAGGGGATAATCTAGAAGGTTAGTCCTAAACTCATTGTGTACCTGACTTACATTAGTTTCTCAGTACCATGACTGGGTGAATAAGCACCCTTAAGGTTGTTAGTGGCGATTGTTAATGTATTGTCTAAACCTTTGTCTTGGCAACAATCAAAGTTCACGATACACTGCCCTTAAACCTAGACTACTGATGGATTTCTTAAAAGATTGAGCAGCTGCAAGCTTCACTTTCTTAGCTACAAAATAACCTTTCAGAATATCACTTTGCCTTTTGCTCAATTTGTCATTGCCTGTCAACTTTGGAATATTTTAACGAGATATTTCCGTCTCATTATTTGTCACTTTCGTAAGAATGAACCTTTTTCAAATTTTTGTTGTAATTTATTTTGTAGTAATGATTTAATAACGTGCATGCAGCATTGTTCATAAAAAAGCTCCGTTTTAAAGTGGGACAATGAAATGGGAGTAAACATGTTGAAGGCTACTGCTGTGTCACTTCAGAATCTAGATATACAGGTATTGACTTCTGGATTACCTTAGTCTTACTCTGGGAGAAATGGTGTTGGTAATGAAGTGCCTCACACTACAAGGAAATTGAATGAAAGTTTTAGTTTAATAGTATTATTTATGTATACATGCCTGATATTCACATTGAATAACTGGTTAATTCTTCACCTTTCCAAAGTCCTTTATTTTATATATATATATTTTTTTTATTTCAGTCTGCCAATAGTTTAATAGTGCATTATGCAACTTTACAAGTGTGCCTATATGCAGCCTGCTCTGGTTTGTGTTATTCATTTATAAAAGTTTGCAAGTAATGTTGTCCTTTGTTAGGTTACCTGTTTCCCCAGCAGCCAGCTGGTGTTACTCGACACATGAGGGTTCAGAGAGGTAATTAGCACGCCAGGTGTGAATGGCTAGGAGGCTGGGCATGATGAACTAGATCTCGTGCCCACATAGGAACTGATAGGTAAGCACTGGTAGATAGACCACCCAGGCTGTAGTGGATATGTGGGCCTTCGAGCCGCTCCAAGCAACAGCCTGTTGGACCAAATTATCTCAAGTCGGGCCAGACTCGGGAAGTAGAAGAACTCTTGAAACTGTCTCCAGGTATGCTCCAGGTAAGCTGTGTTTGATCAAATATACACTTGGACTAAGCAAAGGTTAGCTACTATTAGAAAATTCGAAGCCAGAGTCAATTTAGGGGATATAAATATGCATCGTTTTGCTTTGCTGTTCCTTTAAATAATTGCCAGGGATTTCCTTAGGGATATTTTTATTCTTGCAGAAGTTAGTAGAAGTGTTTATTATCCGTAGAATTATTTAATAATAAAGGACTCGCTCACAGATGTATAGACCATGCAAGTAACTAATTGTAATAATAACAGGTTACTTAAAATTGATCTTCTTTTGATAATTACTTACCCAAAATTTATATTGGGCAACACATTTTCAGTACATTGCTTTTGTTACTATATTTGCAATAAATGGGCTTCCAGCTTCATGGTAAATGTCATTACAGGGAATACCAACATGTATGGGTTATCTGTGTTATGGGCCAAGTTTGTTACCCCAAGTACGGTTAGTTTCGTGTTCGCGTTCTTTTGCACAAATGTTTTTCTTGTAGCATTATTTTCCAAATAATATTGTCCAGAACAAAAGCCTTGTTTGTCAGTATATCACAGAGGTATTCAATATGTTTTATACATTCCCTCTTCTAAATTAGTGGCAATATTTGTTAGAACATCAATACATTACAATAGGATAGCCATGCCAGAGATGATACCATTAAAGATTAATGGTTCAGATTGGGGGAAAAAACATGTTAAATATCTGAAACCATTATTTTGTCATCCTTTAATTTTTGCTATTGAATTTGGTTATTTAAAATTTTTGTTGCAAAACTGTGTGAATTCTCAATTCTTCCTGGACCATCAGAATACAGAATTATAAACTGGGAGAATGTTAACGCTCATGTTGCAAGGTGGTGTTTCAAACAAAGGGAGGTATTACCACACATTAAGATTGATCCTGAAAATGATTTATTGTATCAGAATTTACTCTGAAGAATCATGTTTTATCAGAAGGCCTAAGCATGGATGATTTTGGTAGGCTTGTTGGAAAAGTGTGAGGATATTTCTGGGAGGGGGGGAGGGGGGTAAATAATGTATAATAAATGTTGGTGTTATATTTAGTTTAGCATATACAGTACAAGATAGCAAAAAACACAAATTTTATATCTGGGAAATGTTGGTATTGTGCGCTCACGTGGAGACTCATGAACTACTCACTGGTATGACACTTGACCACAACAGTCGGGTGTGATTGAAATTACCGGTAGTTCTGTGCTCAGTAACTTAATTGTAATGACTTAAAATGTCTTAAGTGATTTTTAATTCATTTTTTTTTGTTACTCTCAATACACTTTATGTATAGTGAATTTGTATTTTTGTTTGCTTAAATTATGTTTGTGTTTTCTTAGGAATTTAGCTTGTTTGGGATTTTTATGGTTTATTGTAAAAATTACAAGACTCGTATTTAAAGTTGAAACAGTGTGTGGATTTGGACTTTGCATATTAGGAGGTTGACATGTACCATGTCCCTTCTTGCACTCGGAGCTGTGTGGCAGAGAAAATGTCATGCCACATTACCCACGTGCCAAAACATGAGTAGCAACTCTCGGACTGTTTGAACACGTGTCACTTGCTTGCACAAGGAATTATAAACCATTTTTAGTATAGATCTAGTTTGGCAGATTATATACAGTGTGAAAAATAATGAACATGAACAAAAGTAAATTACCCTAATAGAGAAAATATAAAATTCAAATGAAGGTTGCTTAATTTGTAGATGTAGCGAGCTACAAGTTGTATGTGTAACAGATTCATTGGTGTAAATGTGGCTCGTTCGATGATTAGTTACCAAGAGAAGGAACATTTTATGCACCTGTGTGCTTCAAGAAGGATCAAAAGCCAGCCGATTTTATTTTTTAACCTATACACACAAATTGTTTCAAATTTGAAAATTGGTTCATTAATACAGAAGAGGAATGCTTAGTATACATTACTGTAGTTACATGCATCTTTTTTACTAGGACAAGCTGCTTTCTGCCGATTTAAGGCATCCATACACGTGTGCATTGTATAGTACTGTACTTTCTAAGCAAATTCATGTATAATCAGCAGGCAATTTTGGATTTATATATTTTGTGTGCAATGGGGACCCTTGAATGTGTCGTATGTTTGCTCAGGATAGTGAACCAAGAAGGTGTGCGTGCCTCATTAGGTTTAAGTTTTTATCTGTTTAATTTATTTGATTATGTTAACTTTAAGCTTGGAATAACTTGGTAATTTTAGGTCATCTTCATCATTTTTGTGTTGGCAATATATTCTAGGATTGTTAGAGACTGAAATAGCACCCAAAACCTGCATTGTCTGCAGAGTGTTATGAAGCAGTCAGTGGGATCTTTAGTGAGACTTAGCAGTTTTTTTTTTTATTTGAATTGGTATACGAGGCTTTCTTGACGGCAAGTATTAGAATGTTATTGATGGTTCTCGTTCTTTTACAGTATTGGAAAGGGTTTATGGTACAGTCCTTGTTCGTGTTAAAGCTAATAGGTTATACCAGGTCACACTGTAAAGGGAAGTACCGCGGCCACTTAGTCGGCTGCTTGAGTGTAGCAACTAATAGTGTTGCATTACCCTGGAAGCATTAATGACAAATGTTATATCTCCTGCATAGACAATGATCAAGGGGCTCGCCTCTAACATTGTTTCGAGGCCGTTGATTCAAGGTAACGCATCTTTACCAGTGAAAGAAGGCTTTTGCTATATTTAATGTTTTGAAGAAAAAGTTTGCCATTTTGTTTA
>WNGS01061674.1:2442671-2459037 GCA_020271785.1 Procambarus virginalis | reverse complement strand
GAAATGCTGTGATACCACACAGATAAACACGCATTCACCGTCGATTCACCTAAACCTGCGACAGGTATAAGAAGGTGAGAACTGTGGTTGATCCCTCAGATCAACCAGACACCATAAAACAATGACAAGATCTTACTTACAGATAAGGTACCTTTCCTTACGCACTCACTCAGACTCGTTTATACAAGCACTCGTAGGTGGCCTGATAGCTGGTTTCGCTCGTAGACACGGAGGGTACTCGCAGTATCTTGAGATGATTTCGTGAGTAGGGGCGTGCTGTATGCTTAACAGACAGACACACGCGCACACACTGGCACTGGCGGTGCTAAGGTGGTGACGTCACGTAGGAGTGAGGGCGGCGGCGGCTGGCTGCGGTACCATGCACTACACTGTACACCGTGGTACAGATACACTGTGGTAATGTCACACACAGATTACTTAGGCGGCGGCACTGCCTTAGTTCACTCTAGGTCACTCACGACGATCTTTGTCACCAGGGTTACCTGATACCAGTCTGTTTCGCTCTGGAGATTTGTCACTTTAGGCTTCTAAACAATATATTCCCACTCGTGATTCTGGCGAGTGTGTGGTATATCGCAAAGACGCTGAGTTAACTTGACGGTGAGGGATAGACGGTGATCAGTCTATTGGCCGGTAGAACAGAACACGTCCTCTTCGTATGGTCTCTCTCACGTGAATGAGTTTGCAAGGGTGCCGGCATCTCGTGGCACACAACACAAAAGAGTTACAATTTGACCAATAGCATTGCAGCAAATGAGCGGGAACCAATCATATTAGCTCGTTCGATGAGCAGTAGCAGGAGTGACGTCATGAACACGTCATAGCTGTTATTCCGATCGCGCCGGTTGACCCCAGAGGTCAGACGCTGCTGGCGCCTTCCCCTCTGTCTCAGCGGGCACCAGCCATGTACTCACTGACCCTTTGGTAGCAAGTATACTTAGCTCCCTGTATCTACTTCCTGCCTAGACATACGGCGGCCTACGTATCATGAAAGTATTCCTGGTTAAATGGGCATTCTGGAGACACCCAACATACCAGATCACTATCCAGGATTAAGAGAGATAGGCTTTGTGCACGAAGATCGGTGCACTGTGCACTGCAATGCCATTCAGTCAGCTGTGGGAGCATCTTGGGAACATACTCCCACACTGTGTCCTCTTGTTCATGAAGTTGCTGGTTTCAGGACTTAATCGTCAATTTGCTTGATTCCTGTTAGTATTTTGTAAGTGTACATACACCTCTTTTTCTTCTATCTTTTAGTTTTGGCATGTTTAACGCCTCTTGGTTTTTCTACGTAACTCTCTTGGTTCTGGAAGCAATTTTGTAGCATGCCATTGCACTTTTTCCAGTTTATTTATGTGCTTCTTGAGATTTGGGCACCATACAACTGCTGCATGTTCCAATTTTGGTCTCGTAAACGTCATGACAGTTTCTATAGTAATCATCCATATAATTAAAAGCAAGTCTGAAGTTGGAAAGCAAGGCATACGCTTCACAATGTTTTTTGTGTTCCTCTGGTGATGACTAACTATCCAAACCACCCCTAGGTCTCGTTATTTATTAGTTATGTAATTCCTTTCTATATAATTTGTAAGTTTTGTGTGTGGTCTATTTTCTCAGATTCTACATTCCATAACATGGCATTTATTCACATTGAATTCCATTTGGGGGAGGGGAGCCTGCTCAGCTGAGCAGGCGACTCGCCTCCCCAGTTCTTGACTGATGTACATGGTGGTCAAATGTTGTCTCTAGCCTCGCTTTCCTGTCTGGATTTTTTCCTGTGTGGTGGCCAAGTGCTCTGTGTACGCAAGGCTGCTTGCACCTAGGGCCAGCTTCCCTAAGCTCCCTATAAGTTCTTCCCTTGTGTTTCATGGTTATCTTCCCTGGGGCATTCTGGACTCACTCCCGTAGAGATCTTCGTCACTTGGCGTTGACTTTGCCCTTGGGGTTAGTCGAGGGTTTTGGGATTTTCGTCTAGCCCTGGGTAGGGAGTGATTTGTTGCTGGGTGGGGCATACTGTGGCCTGCGCAACCTGCACACACACACACACTGCAGCCGGCGATTCTCTCTGGGTACTACCAGTTTGTTTATTTATGGGATTTTGGGGGTTTTGCTTTTCTTTCTAGTCTTTCTTCTGATGGAGGTCTGCCTAGCATCCCATTAGGTCCACCTAGGATGTGTTTGTAGTCCTCCTCTGGTGCCCGCGAGGTTCCACGACTGTTACTGGTGGCCAGTTTGCCTGGTATTAGACAGGGTTCAACCGGCTTATCTAGCCCAGTCCCTGGGTTTCCCGAAGGATTATTCTCCCCTGCGGGCCCTGGAAATTCCAGTAGGGTTCGGGGTGACTTTGAGCGTGTCTTTCGAATCCTCTCTCGCCTTGTGTGAGATCGGTGGTTGATCGTTTTCCCTGCCTCAGGGTGATGATCATCCATCCTGTCTCTGTCATGGTGCCTGTTGGGTCGGTGACACCTACGGCCCAGAGTCTTGCGGGATTTTGTTCTCCACTTGTGCTCCAATTTACCCATTCTTTGTCCAAGGATATCGGGGGGTCAGGTAGTGGCTGCATTGCAGGCTAGGTTTTCATTGTTGCAACGCGCCAGGTTGGTCGCCCATTTGGAAGCCCCAGAGCTGCCCCGGAGCTGCCCGACTTGGGTTTAAAGACATAGATCTGGGGCGATGGTCTTTGACCCAATCAAAAAACCACTCCCCTACCCAGGGCAAGACGGGAAGCCCAAGACCCCCGACGTACCCCTGGGACAAGAACAATGCCAAGCGACGAAGCCCTCAAATGGGAGTGAGACCCAAATGCCCTAGGGAAGATAACCCTAAAGTGCAAGGGAAGTACTGTACTTACCAGGCACCTAGGGAAGAGAATCCTAGGCGCATGCAGCCCAGTGCACTTGAACACCTGGCCACCACACCACACTAGTCTGGCAAAGCCACAAATGCCTAAGACAGTCAATAATTCGAGGGCAGAGAGGACATGTTGACATCGGCACATCAGTCTACGAACTGGGGGTAGTGAGGCTCGCTCGCCTGATCGGCGTCCCCCTCCTCCCTGTTGGGGGAGGGGCAGGCGCTAACGAGCGGGCTTGCTAGTTGGATGATGTTTTGCTTGTTTCATTGTACAGTATTCTTTTGGGGGGAGTTCTTTGGCTCTGTTCAGACATAGGTTGCAATTTCAACCAGTTAGAGGTTTGTATTGGTTCGCCTACCTTGGAGTTCCTCCTCCAGTCGATGTCAGACATGACACTAAATGTAGAGTGCTGATATGGCCATTGCTCCCTGTGCCTCTGAGTGGACCAGATTCTGGTACTGGTCTCTGTCTGGTAGGTACACGGAACTCCAAGGACTGATGACACCAAACTAATATGGCACATGTCAGTTTGATAGCTTCAGGGAGCCGATGGGGTTCCCACAGAAAATACATGTTGGCAACCCTTGCGTGTCTGGCGTCTGTTCTGCTGTAGCGTTATTTTTTTTTTGCCTGTGTGCTGACCCCTGGCTTTGTTAATCTATGCTGGTGGTTTAAACTTCACATTTTTTAAAGCTTTCTTTAAGTCTATCTTTGCAATGTCAGGGGCAAAACTGCAGTTTTAATGATCTCCAGAAAGAATTCAAGTTTAGTAAACTGGACAATCTGTGTAGTGATTGAACAAAACTGGTATGCCAACATTTTAATGTCCATTTTTCCATTGCTCATGGAAGTAAAAGTGACATCAGCCAACATCTACATAGCCAGAAACACAAGGATGCTGAAAAGACTGAAATTTACTGTGTAAGATTACTTCATCAAAGAAATACTCATAGTACGATAGTGGTGTAATACTGTCCCCCCCCCCGCCATCCTGTGACCACCTAAATTTTAGTATTGGGTCTGTTTGAAAAGTAATTGTAAGTTCAATATGTTTATGTAATAAACTCATTTTTTATTTGTTGACCAAACCACACACTAAAAATTGAAGAGACGACTTCAATCGACTTGATATGGTCCGGACGGACAGAAACGTCTTTGTCTCTTCAATTTCTTGTGTGTGGTTTGTCAACATTTTTCAGCTACTTTATTGTGACTTATCTGCAAATTTTTTATTCTCCTAATTTTCATGAATAGAATATTACATAACCCGTCTTTGTCATTACACTGTCCCGTTTTTATATCGGGGAAAATATGGTCCACCTTAGTATAAGCTAATGGGAGGTACTCAAAAAGTAGTTTTATTAAACTCAACATTACAGTATATTTATTTTTAGCTGTCATATAATAGGCATTATACTGGGTACACTGCACTGGGTCATTTGATACACTGGGTCATTTGATACATTTACAGGAAAGTGATAAACAATAATAACATTGGATTCTTTATAATCAGTGTACAGTACTGTATTTTAACACTATCGCGCACCGGACATGCGCGTGGTCAACTTAGGGGTCATGCACCAACGTGCGGGCGAGCGTGCAGGTAAGCGCGCGGTGACACCTAAATGTGTATACTCGTTTAAAGCTTTCTCGCCTTAATTCTCGTGCTACGTCGCTCATTTTGGTATCGTTGTGTTCGCAATTAAATTCCCTACAGGTGTGTATAAATATAATGTCCCAAAAGCGTGGCGTGACTCCTAACAGCAAAGCCTAAAGTCGGCAAAAGTTACCCATGAGCGCACAAAATCAGTAAATGTGCATACTCGTTCCATTTTTCTCACCTGAATTCTCATAGCTTCTCACCTTATTCTCGTGCTACGTCGCTCGTTTTGGTATCATTGTGTTTGCAATTAAATTCCCTACAGATGTGTATGAATATAATGCACAAAGTTTGGAGTGTCTCCCCGCAGAAAACTTAAAGTTACCCGTGAACTAGCACCAATTTGTACACTGCAACCTAATGTGTATACTCGTTCAGTTTGATAACACATCAATTTTCGTGTTCGTACGTCTTCATTTTGGTATCAAATTGTTCGCGACGTAAAGGCGCGCATTTTAAGACTAGTCCCACATAATAGCACAATAAATAGAATTTTAACAAATATAAAATTTTGACCAAAAACTTATTTATAATCATATAAGTGTTTGGACATAAAGTTTCATGTTACATCTTTCATTTTGGTATCAAATTGTGCGCATTCTAAAGNGTTTGTTTTGGGGCGCTTACCTTTCTGGGTGCCTGTCCCGGTCGATGGCAGACATAGAATGCTTCCAACCACACGGGGGCTTCTATAGGCCATTGCTCCCCGTGCCTCTCTGAGGGGGCCCGGTTCTGGCCGTGGTCTCCGGTAGGCCTAAGAACTCCATACACATGACTGATGCCAAAGTCTGAAATTAGCATATCAGCCTGGGATAGCTCCGGGGAGCCTCCGGGACTCACCCAGAAAATGGCGTTTCATTACATTCAACGCTGGTTTTTTGCCAGACTTCCTCGGTCAATTGCGCCCAAAATATGTGACCTACGATTTTTTTGCTATTTTTCCCGTGCTCAGGGGACACAAATTAACATGTTTAGAAGACGAAAAAAATTTTTGAATTTTTTTTTTCTTGCGCACAGGGGTGCAAATGTCCCCAGGACCCCTGAGCAGTGTAAGGGTTAAACTAACCAAACAAAGCTGTCGGAGAAATATACGAAAATTCACTTTTGTAAACAGAGTGGTAGACGGTTGGAACAAGTTAAGTGAGAAGGTGGTGGAGGCCAAAACCGTCTGTAGTTTCAAAGCGTTATATGACGGAGTGCTGGGAAGATGGGACACCACGAGCGTAACTCTCATCCTGTAACTACACTTAGGTAATTACACTTGGGTAATTACACACACACACACACACACATGAAGTAACCCAGGCTAACAATGGGTTGGCCCAGTGTTTGCTTGGATTAGCTTGCTTGTTTGCTTGGTTTGGCTTGTTTGCTTGGTTTGGTTGGCCCGTGCTTGTTGGATTGGGCTAATCCTATTGGCCCAAGCTCTCACAAGTCAAGCCTGGCCTCGGGCTGAGCTTGGGAAGTAGAACAACTCCGAGAACCCCATCAACCAGGTATCGAGCAGGCTATGTTTGTTTGCTTGGGTTAGGCTATGTTTGTTTTCTTGGGTTAGCCTGTGTTTGTTCATAATTGTATCAAGTTCCCCCCCCCCTGTTCTCGTTGTTTCTCTTGCCCCCCTCATCCAGTTTCTTCTGCAAACTGGACGTCCTGATCATAATACTGTATACTGTACATGGTTATATTGTATTGGCAAAATTTCTGTGTATAGTAGTGTAAATGGGTGATGTCTTGCCATTTAGAGGCATGTGTCGTGGTGTTTAATCTACTTGGTTTTGCTACAAAACTCTATTGTCTCTTTTGGTTAGCACTGATATCTCTCCTATGACTACCCCGAGTAGCACCAATGCTGGAGCCAGTCGGCCGAGCGGACAGCACGCTGGACTTGTGATCCTGTGGTCCTGGGTTCGATCCCAGGCACCAGCGAGAAACAATGGGCAGAGTTTCTTTCACCCTATGCCCCTGTTACCTAGCAGTAAAATAGGTACCTGGGTGTTAGTTTGCTGTCACGGGCTGCTTCCTAGGGGTGGAGGCCTGGTCGAGGACTGGGCCGCGGGGACACTAAAAAAAAGCCCCGAAATCATCTCAAGATAACCTCAAGAAGCACAGCTTTACTCTAGTAAATGATACAAAATACAGTACTCTACCGAATGTCTTGGTTGTGAATAGAAGTGTACATAAGAACACATGGGTCTTTCATTCACCTTCACTATTGTCCGAAATAATCACATGCATGCATGCAGCCTATAAATGCCTGCCCTGAACAAAAATACGACTATATAGTATAGCAGTATTACTGTAGTATCATCATAGCATTTTGTCT
Organism: Procambarus virginalis; assembly: GCA_020271785.1. Classification (NCBI taxonomy): domain Eukaryota; kingdom Metazoa; phylum Arthropoda; class Malacostraca; order Decapoda; family Cambaridae; genus Procambarus; species Procambarus virginalis. Next base: position 2,452,176 of record WNGS01061674.1, on the reverse strand, counting down.
GATATATATCTTTTCAAAATACAGTACAGTATGTACATTTTTTTAGCATTATAGTGTACAATATTTTCCAAGATTTCTTGTTATCTTGCAGAGAATGAATCTTCCAGAAAATAGAGGAACTCTTGTATACACAGGATGTACCCAGTGGGAGTATATTGGGAGGCGGAACCTGAAGAGTATTCCATCTATGATACATTATTTACCGCGACGCATTTCATCTCTCAAAGGAATTCGTGTGGCATTTGTGACATCTCATTGTTCCGCAGCTCACTCCATCATCATCACAGAAGAGGGCAAAGCTATGTCACTTGGTAAGTGAATCAATTTATTACGCACAAAATTAGAATGATTTATACCAAATCATTGTTGTCACTTGTATTGTTAGGTACCCCTATTGTTTCTTATTTTCTAGAGGGGCCAAAGAGCGACTCCATGAGGCTCGCTGACTGAGATAGCTGTCCCGTACTAAGTTGAGTTGCATCAGCCATAGGTGTTCTGTATGACCTACCCGGCCAGAGCTTGAACCTGGTTGCCTCCCCCCCACCTTCCCCACAGAGCAAGGGATTGTCATGATCACCCTCCCTGAGAAAATGTCCAGAAAGTAAGCAGTGTGTCTTTGAACCATACAGACACCTGCATGGTTCAAAGAAAGCAAAACAGTGAAGCAGCCAAATGAATCTGCAAGAGATTCACTCACACTAGGCTAAACTCTTCTATTTATGTCTGGCCACCAACAGATGGCAGTATCATCGGGAGCTCCCGACTCCTTGCAATATTAGCCTCAGTTCTGTCACTGATGTCCTTGAGTTCGGACACTCCAGAGTCGCTGGCCATAGAGAGTCCCACTTCTTTCCAAGTTAAGTGTAGGCCATGCTTTGGACACTGTCCTATGGTGGGCCATTTTCTTGTGTGCGATGTTCCTATCTTTTGAGTATTGCTTCACTAGAATGTTTTCAAGCCTTGCTTCTTGTTTGAACTGGGTTTATTCTTTGGTTCGAGCTGCGTGTGTTTAGGGCAACCCCCCTCTAAATATTTTTGGCATTGCCTCAATTCTGGTGAGTTCAGGGGTTTGCCCCCCCCCCCCCCCCGAGAGGCCACACTATTGTGTAGGGTGCCTCTCCCTGGGTAGTACAGAAGTCTTTTTGACTCCTGTAAGGCCCTGTGATTAGTGGTTTATTGTTGTAGGGTGCTCTGGGGTTTGGGTGCTTTTCTACAGCATGTTGCTGCTGTCTATCATGGCTGTGTTTATCCCATAGGCTGCATTTGGTGTCAGTCTTCCTCAGTGCCTGGTTATCCTGCTTGGTCCTTACCTTCAGGCTCAGGCAAGCCTTGCAGGTCTTTGATATTTGTTATGGCTCTTCAAGCAAGGACAACTCTTGCCGCTTGTGGGTTTGAAAGTTGTTTGTCAGTTTTGCTACAAACTGATGGTCAGTTTTACCGTTTACCTCTGCTGCCTCTTGGATGGGTATTATCCTCTTTCCAGTGGCATGCGTCATTTGGGTTCACTAGCTAACTATTTTGGTTCAACCCTGTCTATTTGTTTTGTGTTCATTTGCTTTTGTAGTGACTAGTGTCTACAGAGGTCATTCCTTTGGATTTACTTGTCCATTTGTATGTAAGGTGTGATGCTCATGTGGTTGCCTTGAAATCGGCATCTTTCATTTTTGGGGTTTGAGCGGCTGGTGTTTCTCCCGATGCACTTTTTGCTGCTGCTCCTTCCAGTGTCCATCTGGCTTCATTCTGCAAACCTTTTATAACACCTTCCCCCATCCTCCCTTGTGCCAGGTTCCGAAGTGTCTTAGGTTACGGTGCCCCAGGTTGTGTTTTGTTGTGGGTGTTCCTGGTGTTGTCAAGCGGTTGCCCCTCCTTCTTTGATGCCCGAGACATTTGAGCCATTGCTTCCCACCAGGAATCTGGGGCCATCTTCTCATGGTGGGGGTATGTCTTTGACTTGGATCCTTTTATTGTTGGTGATTCCTTATTTGTTATAGTAGTAGATGCGGAGTTTGGCTCTGTACGAGGGGTCTTTATGAGGCTGAGGGGTGAGCATGTGGAGAGTCCCTGAGTGCTCTTTGTTAAAATTGCCATCTAATTCAGGCTTTTCCCCACACCAAAATTCTTTTTAATCCACCCTACAGATGTGCTTGACAACCTAAAGAATGTTTTAGCTTATGTGGAAAGGTGAGAGATGCAGGATTTTGGCCCAATTTGAAATTTTGGGAAATTCATGGGGAAAGAGCATAGTCTTAGCCTTCCCAAATATGGTAATCATGTCCGCAATGCAGGAGGCAGATTCCTTTGTAGAGCAGCAACACTGAAAGTCCTAGATGCACAGAGACACATTATTGGTAGCAGGTTCAAGGCTACAACCAATCAACAGATAACCTGAGGTCACATGAGCGGGGAGCCGAGCTGCATAGCGGCTCATTGGCTCTGAGAACGACACTGGTGGTCTAGACTCTGGAGGGAGAAGAAGCACACGATGGCGCTCAAAGATATTTGCAGATTATGCAGAAGTACTCTGAAGTTGAGCTCAAGGAAGGGAGCAATAGACCTCCTGAAGTATGTGAGGAGTGACTCATTCTTTTGTGAGTGGCCTTTTGAGAGGGTAATTATATTGGAAGAGCTGTGCAGTTACAACTTGAAAGGGAGGACCTGGTGAGGGTTGCACCACATCCTAGCAAAGTGACCGAAGACATTATCTACAAGTGTATGGAAGCAGTGGATGGTGTAGGAGTCGCCATCTTAAGTTAATGACAGTTCTGGCTCAGTGGAGAATTGGGTGAGTTAGTGAAAGGTAACATTTTGTATCAAGGGTCTGTATGAGTGAGGCGAGTGACATTATGCACCGATGGTTGAGGTGGCCAGTGACAACTTCCACTGAGGGTCAGTGAAGAACTGTCCAAAAATGCTATTCATCAATGTGAGAGGGCAGTGAATAATGCAGAAGTCTACCTGTTGTGCTGAGTGACTATTGTTAAGCAGCACAGTATAAGAATTAAACGTCGGCCATCAAGCAGTGACAGTGATTGTCATTATAGTGCTACCAGAGTTGTGTAGCCTACTAGTGTGTGGAGCCAGGTGAGGGTGCATTGACGACAAGAGCAACCTGTCCCGCATAGCCTATGCTACGAGAGGGTTGGGTGACCCCTGGAGCACACTGAGAGTACCTGCCAATGTGGTACAGTTGGGAAGTGTCATTACATGGCAGCTCAGGTGGGGAGTCAATGTTATTTTATTTATTTATGTATACAAGAGTTCTTACATTCTTGTAAAGTCGCTAACACGCATAGCATTTCGGGCAGGTCCTTGATTCTTATTTTCCTTGGAATACGACCTGCCAAATCATTTAACAACCAGGTACCCATTCACTGCTGTGTGAAGAGGTGTACAGATAAGGAGTGGCACCTAATCAATCCTGCCTGACCATGCTAGCCTACTACAAGAGTGAAGTTGGAAGGGTGCTTTCAAGATTAAAAAGACAGCCAGTGGGGAGCAACATCATCCAGGACAACAGCTGCAATGAAGTCTGGGTGCGGGCGAGGAGGAACCCAGCTAATAGTCAGCTGCTAGTCAGCTGCTAGTTAAGTAAAACTTACCTCCCCATTTCCCCTTGTTGCTAATTGTTCCTTAGGGAACAAGTAGAATTTATTATTAGTAGTATCAGAAAATATTTGGACTATTAGCATTGCTATGTGCAGATAATTAATTATTGTAAGACAAGATATTCAAGTTTGTGCTGAAGCCTATTGGCAGCTGAGCTTATTTTGCACTGATTTCTCTGTGTAAATTAAAAGTTAAAGTAAAAACAGCTTCATCATTAAGAGCCTCAAAGAATTAATTGTTTATTGCCACCACTGGCAAATTTCACATTTGCCAGTGGTGGGGACACAAGAGGGTGCATCTCATTAATGTAAAACTTTGAAGTAGAGCCAAGAGTGGCTGATTTATATTTATAAATATAGCACGAGTCTAGTGTTGCCAGTAAATTTTGTATTTACATTTTCCAGTAAATTCATTATTATTTTATTCACCTGTTTTCTGGACTCCTCTGTTATGCTATACCATGCTATAACAATATGAATGTCAAGATGAACCCTTGCTATCACCAAGTACTAAATTAATCTGGATAAAACGTTCGTACACTGCTGAGAGGTTTATATGTGCAAGTTTGAGAGAGGGACTAGGCTGGAAGACAGAAGCAGACATTGAGGCAACATTCTTTCCTGGTAGTGTCAGTTTTGTGCTACAGGCCAGAGGTAAACCAGGAGTATGTATACACACTGGTGTTGATAACACCTGCAGAGGGGACGGAAGCCAGAGTGAGTCACGGCATTAAAGGGATATCACAGCCTCGAAATTAATTGACGGCTGCCTTGGGTGCAGCATGTGAGCGCGAGTCTATTCCCAAACACTGGGTGATAGGGTGCTTACCTCGACCATAGAGGAGCTAGGGTGGCACCCAGTGTGTAGTGATCATGGGTCAGCACGGCTCCCATTGCTCCCTCTTACTGTACCTTCCTTCAAGGACAGCAAATGGTTCTGGCAGTCCTTGGGATCCTTGGGTGACATAGGGGAAGTGTTGACTCGACTTGCTACCATATCACAGGCTAGGAAGCCATGTGGGGTTGCAACACCTTAACCCTTTCTGGACTTTGATTCTGTCTGCAGATAGTATGTTGCTTTGGGCAGGGAGTTTTCCTTCTCCTTTGTCCATGTTTGAGCTGGATTCTACTGCTGCTTCCCTCTGGGTGTGCTGCATTAGGTTCTACGGCTGCATCTTGATGCCGGAGGCTTCTGTTATTCTTCTTCGCACCTTCTCTGGCTTGGACAGACCTCTCTCGATTCCTCTTGTGGTGGTCAGGGCCTTGGTTCCCTTCTGGACCGGGTCTCCTTTGAGTTCAGGTAAGCTTCACCTTCTAGCTCTATTGCTAGGGTCCTGATTTATTCTGGCTTGCTGGCAGCCCTCCATTTTCCTTGGGGGGTTTGGCATGGTTTGTCTGTATCTGAATACTTCAGAGTGCTGGGAAGTGGATTCAGCCTTTCAGGTGTTCTTTGGTGGTGCTGCTTTTGTACAGCTTGGGAGCTGCTTGTTTACTCTGGTTCTCCTCAGGGACATGTGCAGATGGCAGCTCTGTCCTGCTACCTTTGCTTCCTGGAGCTTTTGCTTCAGTCACATTACTCTTGCTCACTTGACAATCATTTTCTGTGTAGCATTTTGTTTGATCTGTTCTCTGACGGCTCCATGGCAGCTTGGATGTTCTGGCTTCTGTGCCCATTTTGTGCTTCTGTGTAGTGTCCCATCTTCTATTTTCTTTTTTGTCATATGATGCTTTGAAACTACTGATGGTGTTTTCATCCAAAACCTTATCACTTGACTTGTTCTAACTGCAAAAAAGAACATTCTAATACTTTTCTGGAGGGAGTCCTTTGTGGGTCCCTAAAACCATGTCCCCGAAATAACACACACAACTACTGTACTAGATCGCATAAAGTGCAGAGTTCAGTTCGGCTTACCGGGGACCAGAGCCAAAACCCTGGCCTCCTACATCCCCGCCCCCCCTCATATGAGGCACAGGGAGCAGGTTACTACCATCTTACTAAGGAAGGCACCCAGGAAGTCAGCGAACCAATACAAACTTTGCTGGATTCCAAAGACGCCCCAAGCCCCACAACCCACAGAATGAACTCCCCCCCCCCCCCCAACAATGTAAACAAATGATTGAGTCTCGAAATGAGTGCACATTGTTAACACTGTCGCTTGGCATTGATATCCGTAAAACAGGGGCAAGTCCGGCGATGACTCTGCATTGAGTCATCGGTACGGCAACAGTAGCGGCGTTTTTGCTACTGTTAATTCTGTTTTTGCTGTGAACAAGGTTCTGTTCTTGCTGCGGTTTTGGACATTATATGCATATACTCTTGTAGGGAATTTCATTGCGAATACATTGATACCAAAATGAAAGTCCTAGGACCAGAATTGAGGTAACAAAGTTGAAAACAGAATACCCATTTTATTGCTCTTTATTAGCGCTCACGGGGGTAACGCTCCGTCACTTTCTCTGTTTGCTGTGGGTGGTATGCCAGGCTTTTGGACTTAATATTTGCATATATGGCTGTAGGAAATTTTATTGCGAACACAATGATACCAAAATGAAAGACCCAAGACGAGAATTGAGATGTAGAGAGTGTATTCATTTTATTGCTTCTATGCACTCCCGTGTAGCACGCTCTCATTTTCTCAGTTTCTTGCCGGTCTTTTGGGGATTTACTGTATATGCATTTAGTCCTGTAGAGATTTTCATTGTGAATACATTGATACCAAAATGAAAGTCCTAGGACCAGAATTGAGGTAACAAAGTTGAAATGAGCATACCCGTTTTATTGCTCTTTATTAGCGCTCACGCGGGTAACGCTCTGTCACTTTCTCCGTTTGCTATGGTTGGCATGCCGGGCATTTAGACTTTATATTTGCATATACTCCTGTAGGGAATTCTATTGCGAACACAATGATACCAAAGTGAAAGACCTAGGACGAGAATTGAGATGACAAAGTTGAAAAGAATATACACTTTTCATAATGAGAGGCGCCTTGGGGTGGCGCAGCGCTCTTTCTTGTAATTGCGGCCTATTTTCATCTCGTCGGCAGGTGGAGAGCGCTGCTGTTTTTGACATTATATGCATATAGTCCTGTTGGGAATAATATTGCAAACACATTGATACCAAAATGAAAGACCTAGGACAAGAATTGAGTTGACAAAACTGAAAAGAGTGTAAAAATATTATCACTCTTGTGCGCTCCCAGGTAACTTTCTCTCACTTTCTCTGTTAGTTGCGGATGGTAAGCCGGGCTTTTGGAGTTTGTATGCATTTAGTCCTGTAGAGAATTCTATTGCGAACACTTTGATACCAAATTGAATATCTTTGGATGAGAATTGAGCTGACAAAGTTGAAAAGATTGTACACTTTTCAGAATTTACAATGCTCTCCCTCGTGCTCCTGCGGAACGCCCAAACCCACCTGGGGTAGTGGGGTGCTCGGGGCCCAGAATGCCAAAGTGTTAAGCACCACCCCTCTCACTTGTTTGGGGAGGGAGGAGGTACGGAGCTCACGCTGTCCATTGGCTCAAGCAGTCAGTTCTTCCACTGATGTGGCTCATACAAGGCTGCAGTAGGGCTCTTGGAACATCTGTTAACCATGACTGGCTCCATTACTTTTCAGCTAAGTGCCTCATAAGGACCTCGTCCTATGTGGTTTGGTTTTTGAACACTGTTATAGTGTGGGCTTGGTCTTTTAGTGCTTAGAACTGCATGCTTCCAGGGTTACTTTCCCCAAGTGCTCTCTAGTACAGCTCGTGCACTGATGTGTTCACACTGGTGTGTTCAGTAGTTCACTTTCTGAGGAAGTTTGGGGTGGCCCTTGCCTTGGGTGAGTCGGGGGGGGGGGGGGACTCTTCTTACCCCTCTGTCTTGACCTGGGTTGGCTGGGGAGCACACTGGTGGCTCGCATATTTGTATATATGGTGTGCCAAGGTCAGCTTTCACAACCGTTTAGCCAAGGCTGTGTCGGCTTACTTTTAAGTTCAGTGTAACATCACCAGTACCTAGGTGTCTTGCTTGGTTTACCCTTCAGGCTATGGGAATTCCATAAGAGTTTGATGTGGCCAATGAATTTTTCCTATGATTCTGTTCTTGCTTTGTGAATTTGAGGGTTGCTCATCATCCAGGCCATAAGGCACTGATCATTCATTCTGCTTCTACCATGCCACCTATTGTGTTGAAGATACCTATGAACTAGTCAATTGGGATTTGCGCTCCCTGTGTAGCTCTTATCTGACCCTCCCAATAATGTTAATGCATGTCAAGTGGCACCTGCTTTACGGATTAATTTTGCCCATCTTCAGTGGTCTGGGTTTTGTTCCTGGTTGAATACTCTGGAGCCAGGTTGTTTAGTGTTTTCAGACCCAGAATTGAAAATGTTGGTGAACTCCACCATGGCTCTGTCTGCATCTCCTCTTCCTTACCCTTTGGGCATGGTTTGCCCTGCCTCTGATCTTCCACCCAATACTTCTGGCCTTGAAATGTCTGAGGGTTTCCAGGTTAAAATAGGGTTTAGCTCAAGATGTGGTTCAGTTGTCTCTGGAGCTGTTCCTTCCAATTCGGGTGCGGTGGCAGTTGAGCTGGCTGGTCCCTCCGAGGTTTCGGGGTTTTCTTTCCAGCCAGCCCATTATTCTGCAACCTCTTGCTTGGACTCTTAGACTCTACTTGTCTGTCCTGGGTGGTGGGAGTGGACACTGGCTCTGCCCCAGTCCTTTTGTTATTACCTAAGTGTAGCTACAGGATGAGAGCTATGCTCATGATGTCCTATCTTCCCAGTACTCTTTGTCATATAGCGCTTTGAAACTACTGATGGTTTTGGCCTCCCACCTTCTCACTTGGCTTGTTCCAACCATCTACCACTCTGTTTGCAAAAGAGAACTTGATATATTTTTTTTTTGGCATCTTTGTTTCATTTGCTTGAATCTGTGTCCTCTTGTTCATGAAGTTGCTGGTTTCAGGACTTAATCGTCAATTTGCTCGATTCCTGTTAGTATTTTGTAAGTGTACATACACCTCTTTTCTTCTATCTTTTAGTTTTGGCATGTTTAACGCCTCTTGGTTTTTCTACGTACTCTCTTGGTTCTGGAAGCAATTTTGTAGCATGCCATTGCACTTTTTCCAGTTTATTTATGTGCTTCTTGAGATTTGGGCACCATACAACTGCTGCATGTTCCAATTTTGGTCTCGTAAAAGTCATGAACAGTTTCTATAGTAATCATCCATATAATTAAAAGCAAGTCTGAGTTGGAAAGCAAGGCATACGCTTCACAATGTTCTTTGTGTTCCTCTGGTGATGACTAACTATCCAAAACCACCCCTAGGTCTCGTTATTTATTAGTTATGTAATTCCTTTCTATATAATTTGTAAGTTTGTGTGTGGTCTATTTTCTCAGATTCTACATTCCATAACATGGCATTTATTCACATTGAATTCCATTTGGGGGGGGGGGAGCTGCTCAGCTGAGCAGGCGACTCGCCTCCCCAGTTCTTGACTGATGTACATGGTGGTCAAATGTTGTCTCTAGCCTCGCTTTCCTGTCTGGATTTTTTCCTGTGTGGTGGCCAAGTGCTCTGTGTACGCAAGGCTGCTTGCACCTAGAGCCAGCTTCCCTAGGCTCCCTATAAGTTCTTCCCTTGTGTTTCATGGTTATCTTCCCTGGGGCATTCTGGACTCACTCCCGTAGAGATCTTCGTCACTTGGCGTTGACTTTGCCCTTGGGGTTAGTCGAGGGTTTTGGGATTTTCGTCTAGCCCTGGGTAGGAGTGATTTGTTGCTGGGTGGGGCATACTGTGGCCTGCGCAACCTGCACACACACACACACTGCAGCCGGCGATTCTCTCTGGGTATACCAGTTGTTTATTTATGGGATTTTGGGGGTTTTGCTTTTCTTTCTAGTCTTTCTTCT
>WNGS01061674.1:2391538-2403552 GCA_020271785.1 Procambarus virginalis | reverse complement strand
TAGAGGCCCAGTAGGCGCAGGAAACTGTAACCCAGTTGATGGACAGTTGAGAGGCGGGACCACGAGCCAGAGCTCACCCCCGCAAGCACAATTAGGTGAGTAACACCACACACCAGACAGACAGACAGGACAGGACAGAACAGACAGACAGACAGACAGACAGACAGAGAGAAGAGCACAGAGTGGAGAGAGAGAGGGAGTGGGGGGGAGACGGAGAGGGGGAGAGAGAGAGAAGAGAGAAGCGAGAGGAGAGAGAGAGAAAAAACCAGAGAGAGAGAGAGAGGACGAGAGAGGAGAGAGAGAGAGAGAGAGAGAGAGGAGAGAGAGAGAGAGATAGGGGGGAGGGGGGGGTGGGAGACAGGGTATAGGCGCGGGTGTCGAGCTAACAAGAAAGGATGACGCCAGGCGGACCGGTTTAAGTAAAAGAGCATTTCTGTTTGTGTTATTATTGGTGTCGGAATTGAGCGTGATATATGCTGGCTTAGCTGGGGACGGAGGACGACGCGGAGGCCAGCCCGGGACGCTGGGGACGCCCAGGCCCTGGAGACGCTGGGGCGCCCAGCCCCGAGAGGGACCCAGGCAGATGCGGCAGGCTGGAGCGGGACGCCCAGGACCCGGAGACGCTGGGGACGCCCAGGACCCGGAGACGCTGGAGACGCCAGGACCCGGAGACGCTGGAGACGCCCAGGACCCGGAGACGCTGGGGACGGCCAGGACCCTGGAGACGCTGGGGACGCCCCAGGCCCTGGAGACGCTGGGGACGGCCCAGGACCCTGGAGACGCTGGGTGACGCCCAGACCCCGGAGACGCTGGGGGACGCGCCAGGACCCGGAGACGCTGGGGACGGCCAGGACCCGGAGACGCTGGGGACGCCCAGGACCCCGGAGACGCGGCGCCAGGACCCGGAGACGCGCGCCCAGGACCCGGAGACGCCGCCAGGCCCCGGAGACGCTGGACCAGGACCCGGAGACGCTGGCGCCAGGACCCGGAGACGCTGACGCAGGACCCGGAGACGCTGGGGACGCCCAGGACCCGGAGACGCTGGAGACGCCCAGGACCCGGAGACGCTGGGGACGCCCAGGACCCGGAGACGCTGGGGACGCCCAGGCCCGGAGACGCCGGGAGAGAGGTGCATTCAGGAAGAGGGGTTATGTCCAGGGTACGGCGTGGACCAACGAAGGAGCCGCCAGTCAGAGGGAGACGCGGGGGGTGGGGGGGGGGGGGGGAAAAGGTCTTCCAATGAATCTTCTGCTAATTTTAGCAACATAGTCAGGTCCTGTGCTTGTTGACAGTAACGTATCACTACGCACAACACATTTCCCTGCCCGGTGGTTACCACTAGTGCAGCTTGCAATCGTGTATGGTATGGGCGAACGTTATTTTCTCTTATATAAACCGTCCTGAGGTCATAACCTTTTCCTGACCCGACGCAGTTATTTTGATTGTCACTACCAATGACAAGAACTTGCCTAGTTTCTTGGTAAGTATCGATACCAGATCGTTCATATCGGTACAGCCTTTAATGACAGTTTTACGAACGAATACTTACCTTAACTCCTTGCACAAGAGAAATTAGAACTGTTGGAAGGAATTATTAGAGGGAAAGCGCCAAGCCATTATGACTATATAGCACTTGGAAGGGTCAGGATAAGGATTTGGCATGGAACGGGAGGGAAGAAATGGTGCCCAACCACTTGGACGGTCGGGGATTGAACACCGACCTGCATGAAGCGAGACCGTTGCTCTACCGTCCAGCCCAAGTGGTCAAGTGGTTGGAATCAGAAGAACTAATATAAATTATTTATACCTCGAGGTTCTAGAGATGTGCACACCCTCGCCATTTTACATCAAGAGATTAGGGTTTATCTGGACCAAAATCCCTCTGAGCACACAGCTCATGTATCATAGACCTGGAGTTAGTGATGAGTTGGATGCCCTAGATGTTTACCATTATTACTTTTTAACAACTTTGTTGACAAAATATACAAATTGGCTTAATCCGAGTGATCCAATTAGATCTTTTTACAGTGAGGATGTTGTTCATATTCTCTGTCACACAAGACAGAGGATCATTAACAAGATAATAGGTCTAAATTGAAGATTAAAGCACATCAGATATTTAACATGTTTCAATTTACGAATTTGAAAGGCAACCATAGAAGGCAGGGTCGATGAATTCATAAGAGGTGCAATAAATAAAAAATATCTCATTTAATACGGACAAACAAACTTAGGATAAATGGTTTGGATACCTTCCAGAATACCAATTACAAAAAATGGTCCAAAATTGACTGTACAATCGGCCAGGAAGTAAAAATCTTTTACATTTCACATTCAGTAATGAAATGTTCAAGTTTTCAACCTTAATGGGTTGTCATAGAGTTCACAGACTGAATATTCTGACAGTGGCCCAGTGTCGCTAATTTGCCAGACGGGCCTATATCCAAGGCGAATTCGCACAATGATTATATCACATTGTGTAATCCTATTACTGTGCTGACCATACAAATCCCTATTTTTACAAAAGTTGTCATAGGTTTTAATATTGCAGCTTTCATGTCTGTAACCCCCTCCAAAGTGTCACCTTGTGGCGAGAGAAGCTCATGTTTGACTCCCAGGGACCGGTGAGGGTTGCTTAGGCCTTCCTGGGCGTTGTACGTGCTAAGGTACACACGCGTATGGATCGTGTTCGGGTCAACGGACCTCCCGTTGGAGGGGGCTGCCCGTGAGGGGCTGCCCATGGTGGATGTCCAGGCTGGGGCAAAAGGGAGAATAAGGTCTTTGCACTAGTGTGGGAGATTGTACGAGGGAGTAGGACTCCCCTGTTAACAAGATGAAGCACTGCTGGGGACGACTCACCCCTTCCTGCACTTGCCAGCGTTTGGTCTCCCTGGCTGCCCTGGTAGGTATTAAGTAAGTAATTATCAAAAGAAGGCACCAAGCTAAGAAGGCTATGTAGCACCATTAAATGTGCGGAATAATCAGAGGGCGCTAAATATCACAATATGAGAACAGAAACGCATAAATTGAACAATATCAAAAGTATCCGATTCACCAAGAATTCTATCAAGGGACAAGTGACCACGAGAGACAGTCAGGAAGTAAGACACATGTTCGTCTTGAAAGTCAGGACATTCAACAAGAATATGCACGACCGTAAGAGGAAAATGCAGTTTGGACAATAAGGAGCAGGGCGGCACTCCATTAAGTGTCCGTGAGTTAAACGTGTATGGTCAATATGCAACCTTACCAGAGCCCATTTTCCACCGCCGGTTACGATGGTTGGAGGAAGGCCACGGGGACACACTACTCTTAAGAGTACGCAGTTTGTTACCAGTAACAGAAGACCAACAACCTTGCCAACGGGAAAGGATGGAGGAATGAATAACTGGGTAAAAGTCAGAATAAGGAGTACCTTTACGGGAGATAGGACAAGTGCGGATAGCTTCCTTAGCGGCAGCGTCCGCACGTTCATTTAGGGGCACACTAATATGGCTGGGAACCCAGCAAATCTCCACTTTCTTAAATCTACTGGAGATAAGAAACAACCAATGCTGAATTTCGATTACTACTGGATGAACTGGATTAAATGACTCCAGAGCCATGAAGGCACTGCGAGAGTCAACTACAGCAACAAAGGAAGATTGACAGCGAGAAAGCAGTTGACGAAAAGCATAGAGAATAGCATAAAGCTCTGCCATGAAGATGCTAGTCTCCGGAGGCAGGCGACTCATATTGGTGTGGTCAGGAAAAACAACAGAGTAGCCTACACCGTTTGCAGACTGAGACCCATCGCTGAAGACGGGAATGGAGTGGGAATGGGAAGAGAAGTGTTCAAGGAAAAGGCATTTCAGAACTGTAGGAGGGGTAAGAAGGTAGTATTCCCTGGTTCCGAGACCCAAACATTTGGAATTGATGTATGGAAACTGAAGCGACTTCTCTTACCCTGGCTCGTGGGGTGGGCGACCAGGCGCCCAAATCGGACTGCGATGGAAAGCCGGGCTCTGTAGCCCCTGCTACATTGGGCCCAGACCAAGCTGCTTCTCTGACTCTTCTAGATGGCAATACATAGCCTCCCCATCTTGGTGCCTTCTTTTGATAATTACTTACTTACTCTGACTCTCCAGACTACCCCTCTCTGCTCCCTTCCCACCTCTGTGGCTGGGTTGACCACCTAATCTCCTGGAGTGGCTCCTTCTCTCATTGTAAAAACTGCGCCAACTCTTACTTGGGGTGCTCGGCACTGTCACCTCCGCATTCGCACTATTCCTTCCGGTTCCAACACATTCCAAGCTTTGTTTGGTCCTGGAACATGGACTAAGTATTTTGATCTCAGTCATGTTAATCCCACACATCCTGATGATTTATTCATCCGTAAACACCAAGTTGATGTGGTGGATACCTTTGTCACTTTTAACCCCACCCGTACTGGTAACCTTCATTGCAGCCCCTTCTCAGGAAGCGGCTGACCGCTTGGCCTTGTTGTAGTGCTACATAGCCTTCCCGGCTTGGTGCCTTCTTTTGATAATTACTTACTTGACCTCGTTGTCCTGCACTGGGGAGACATCCCCTGTTCGGATCTTCAAAAATGTCTGAGTTAAATGCCAGCATTGGCACAGTTATTATCCCGCACCATGTTGCGACTGGTGATGGGAACTGAAAGACTGCCACGAGGATATTAAGTATATCCTGAGACCCAAGGCCATTATATCCTCCAGATTGATATGTTCACCCAACCTTCTCGTGGTCGTCGTCGTCAGCTTCTTTGAGTAGTGAAGATCACTTTTGATAGTAGGTCCCTCCTATCTTCCGTAATTCTTGCTGGTGCCAGATGCTCCGTTCAAGAGTACATCCCCTCTCCTTGCCTTTGCAACAGATGCTGGAGATTTGGGCATGGTCCTTTTAGGTGCACAAGTAAGATGTCTCTATGCCCCTTGTGTGGAGAATCGGGTTATTCTAAGACAATGTTCTTCCTCCCAAGCTCTCTGCATCAATTGCAGTGACACCCACCCTGCCTTCTCCCACGCATGTGTGCACTACAAATTTGAGGAAGTTATCCTCAATTTGAAACATCGCGATCATTTATCTTTTCCTGAAGCGAGATGCCAGGTCCGCCGTCTTCTCTCTTTTTCTCTGGAATGTCTTATGCTCGTGTGTTGAATTCCACTTCTCTCTCTCTCCCGCTTTCTCAGTTTCGCAACCGTATCCAGGCCTTGGATCCCAACACCTCCACCACCACCTCACCTGCTCCTCAATCCGTGCCCATTGGCAGGGTCGTTGGTCTTCTGTTATTAGTAACAAACTGCGTGCTCTTAAGAGTAGTGAATCGCCATGACCTTCCTCCTATCACCGTAATCGGCGGTGGGAAACGGCTCTGGCGAGGTTATGTATTGCCCATCTACGTTTAACTCACAGGTACTTAATGGAGCGCAGTCCTGTTCCTTATTGTTCAAACTGCATTGTCCCTCTTACAGTCGTGCATATCCTTGTTGAATGTCCAGACTTCCAGGACATGTGTGTTTCTTGCTTCCCAACTGTCCCTCGCAGTCACTTGTCCTTCGATTACATCCTTGGTGATTCAGGTGCCTTTAATATCGTTCACCTTATGAACTTTTGTTCTCGTATCGGCATCCTTAGTGATATTTAGCGCCTTTTGAATATCCTGAACATTTGATGGTGCTATATAGTCCCCCTGACTTGGCGCCTTCTTTTGATAATTACTTACTTTCAGGCCAGTAAAATCCTTTCCCACATATAATTGTCAAACACATGAGATGACTTGCTAGTATATAACTTCACACGTAGCGTCTGGACCAAGTCACAAGTGCGCACTAGTACAGGCTGCTTCTACCGTACGTCTCTCTCAAAATATTTTGCCAACACCACCTCTTTATGCTCCCACATATATATGTAAATGAAGATTACGTGACGGTCCATTCAAGACATGTCTCCAGCCGAGCCTTCGGTTACTGGAGAGGGAAAGTATTCTCCAGTCTTGACTGTTATAAAATTTATTAAAACAGAAAACAAAAATGAGTATATGAATAATAACAATAAAAATCTTTATACCCAAAAAACTCTCAGGATTACAAGTCTGCAATTCTTAAATGATTTAACTTGGCTACAATCTTTAGTGATATTTCTGATGCAATATTCCTAGTCAATACTGATCACTGGCACATAAAATAACAGTCATGAACATTAAACATTAATATTAAAATTAATGACTATAATTTATCACTCACTGGAACGAAAGTATAAAAGCAGTGTAATAAAAAAGAATCTTAGCCATCGCAATTCTCAGCGTATCACAAATTATTATTTGGTTTCTTATTATTTTATATTATTATATGGGCTAAAACCGACCCAATACGCATTGCCTCTTCTGTATTATGACTACTGTTCTTATAGTAAGCACGGAATAAAACAATGTTTTACACTAGAAAATACACAACTTTGCACATAAATTGTCTCAGCTGAGGCATTCTTGTTCACAACTCGCTTTAATCAATAGTGAATCAAGTAATCACATGGGAAGCTTATACTGAACAATGTTCAACTAACACCTGTTACATTAAACATTGTTCAACACCGCTGCGACCATTGTAACGGTTGGGGGGGGGGTAAAAAAAAGGAATCACGAGTAAGTAGGAAGTAAGTAGTAGAAGTAGAAGAGGTAGAAGGAGGGGTAGATAGGTAGAAGTAGAAAAGTAGATAAGAAGTAGAAATCGAAATTGCTGCCACCATCCATTCTAGATCATTTACATACAAGACAAAGAATGGAACTTGTCTGTACCAAAAGATGTTATTACCATGTTTCAACTCTAAACATGTACTCATTAATCTCATGAAACCAGTAACCGCTGAGGTTTTCTCATCTCACTCAAAACTCTAGGGAACAAAGTTAAAGACCATTTAACGAATAATTTCCATTATATTTCACATACTAAGTATCATAATTTAAGCAATGTTCAAGATATATATGTATATGTAAAGTGAGTCATCATCCAAGAATCTGAGAACCCTACAACTGACTGCCCCTGATCATCACACAACACTTGTAAATACGACTAAGTCACCTCAATGTTCAACTCACCAAGTGTCTGAGCTTCTGTTGAATAGAGAGAGAGGGGGGGGGGAGGTCTGTAGTTGACAGAGACTGTCCCGCCCCGCCGGCTGACAGCCTCTGGCTAGGCTGTCCTTAGTTCTGCTCCGCTGGCTGTTCTTCTGTCTTTTGCTCTGCTTCTGCTCTCGAATCGATAGCTCTCCGAGTATATATTGGGGAACCTAGTAGCTAACTCCGCCCACAAGTAGATAGCCTCCGGCACTCTACCAGCCACTCCTTAAACGTCGGCATGTTTGAAGGCTACCAGGCTACGATTATAAGATTAGCGGGAGCCAGGTGAGATTCGCATGATTTGGCCTCAGGTCACTTGGTTGTCATTAACACTTACAGGTGAGATCCAGGCCGACAGGCTGGCGACTCTCAAAATCCTTGTCTGTGACTCATGTACTATACGTATATATTAAATAAAACTAAACCAAACACCTATTAGTGTTACACAACGGGTGAGGAAAGGTGGATAAAAGGAGGCAACACCCTCGCAGACTCCACACTTAAGATAAATCCACATCAAAAAGAGAGAATGTTTCTCTGTTCGAGGTTGGGGCCCCGACGCTTGGGGCAAGCCTCACCTTACTTTGCAGGAAAATGGTCTGGGGTCCGGGATGGAAAATAAGCGTTCTCAAAGCCATTGGGGTACTATTATATTTGTTACTATTTCACAGCATCAGGCTCCTCCCACCGGCCGACCACCCGCACGCCAATGGGAAATTATTATATATTTGCATAAGAGAGAGCCACTGAGACAGAGAATGGGAGTCAGCAAAAGGCAGAGACAGAAACAGCGGCATACAGAGTTAGGCCTGCAGAGAGAATGGGTCGACCAGGGCAAAGAGAGAGAGAGACAGGAGGACACTCATAGAGATAATTAACACACAGAGACAGAGGCAGCCACAGAGACTTAGATAGGGAGTGAAGAAGAAGAGAAGGAAGTATCAGGGAAAGCGCCAAGCGATTACGACTATAAAGCACTGGGAATAGAATCAGGATAAGGATTTGGGATGGACGGGGGAAGGGATGGTACTCAACCACTGGGACGGTCGGGGATTGAACATCGACCTGCAGGAAGCGAGACCGTCGCACTCCCGTCCAGCCAAGCGGTTGGACAGAAGATGTAGCGGAATGTTTGAAGAAACGAGGAAAAGCGGAATTTTGAAGATACAGAGGAGGAGGAGGATGTTTGAAAAGATGGGATTATCTTTTATTATTCCCTCTCGACCCCATGTTTCACAGATGCCAATAATGTCGGGATGCTCAGCCTCTGTGTACGTGCACAATGCATCAGATTTATTCACCAGACTTCTGGCATTTGTGTAGAAACAATTTAAGCTGCTGACGTTGTTCGTGGAGGACTGAGAGCTTGCTTCTATATTCTGTACATTACTATTAAGCACATTGTCGCTCTGGTTCTGAACCTGTTTGTCCTCGGAGATATAGGGTTAGTTCTGCCTGGCTGGGTGAAGGACCACGTCCTCTCCTCCCTCTACTATAACGACCACCAGCCTTCTCTGGATCTTTGGCTTTGCGTCTTTGTATCGGTCTGTGTTCCTTAACTCCTTTAGCTTGCCTCTTAGTACTCTCTCGTTTGTTTGCTGTTCTACTGTGAGGTCTGGGGAGATGTAGACTTGTAATACCCTTCAAGATCTTTTAGTTTGTGTGCCCTGTTGAGTATCCTCCTTCAATGTTGTCAATGGTTATGCGTACCAGATTTGCTGTAGGCCTACCTAACCTGTCAACACCGGGTGTGTTTAGGCCTACCTAACATGTCAACACCGGGTGTGTTTAGGCCTACCTAACCTGTCAACACCGGGTGTGTTTAGACCGTCCTCCTTGCCTGTCAGTCTCTCTGTCGTTGTCTCAATGATTTCCTGACCGTTCTTGTCCTCTTCTTTTGCCAAGTTGCTTATAATGAGGCTGTTATTTCGCCTTTGCCTATCCATGGCTTCTGCATCCCTCTCCTGAGCACCAGCATCCCTCTCCTGAGTACCAGCATCCCTCTTCTGAGCATCAGCATCCCTCTCCTGAGCACCAGCATCCCTCTCCTGAGCACCAGCAACCTCTCCTGAGCATCAGCATCCCTCTCCTGAGCATCAGCATCCCTCTCCTGAGCACCAGCAACCCTCTCCTGAGCACCAGCAACCCTCTCCTGAGCACCAGCATATCCCTCTCCTGAGCACCAGCAACCCTCTCCTGAGCACCAGCAACCCTCTCCTGAGCACCAGCATCCCTCTCTTGAGCACCAGCAACCCTCTCCTGAGCACCGTCAACATTCACTGGGTTCCCCGAGTGTTTGATATACGAGTATTTCCATTGATTGTTTAAATCAACACTTAACTCTTACAACTGGCTCACAACAACTCGTAACTACACACCGTTGTCATCACTACAAGCAACTTTCGACACCGACAGTCTAAAGAAAACACGGCCATTCTCATCACTGTAATCATCTTCACTACATACTTTCATCATTACTTAAACCATGTTCACTACCCAGCCACCGCCAGGTACCCCCCCCCCCATCAGTGTCACCTTCTCTGCCCTTCTCCACCATCCCTATTCTTCGCCACTTTCCCTTCATCCTTGTTACCATCCTCACTCAATACTGACTTCATCAATAAACTGCATAACAGAAACTAATATTTAATCATCATGTAGAATATGCTAGATGAATGCTAATGAGGATAGAATCTGGTAATTAGCGAGATTAGAAAATAGTATGATTTGCCATTTCATACAAAGTGTAGGTGATGGGCTCATCACCGACCAGCTTATTAATGCCTCCGGACACTGACCGGTCACCCTGCACGGTCACCCCGCACGGTCACCCCGCACGTTCACCCCGCACGGTCACCCTGCACGTTCACCCTGCACGGTCACCCTGCACGTTCACCCTGCACGGTCACCCTGCACGTTCACCCTGCACGGTCACCCAGCACAGACCTCCTTCCCTTCGCACGGCTCACCATAGCCCGTGCTACTTGCCCCGCTCCTGTGCCAGGTAAGTCCACTACGGGCTCACCATAGCCCGTGCTACTTGCCCCGCTCCTGTGCCAGGTAAGTCCACTACGGCTCACCATAGCCCGTGCTACTTGCCCCGCTCCTGTGCCAGGTTAGTCCACTACGGGCTCACCATAGCCCGTGCTACTTGCCCCGCTCCTGTGCCAGGTAGTCCACTACGGGCTCACCATAGCCCGTGCTACTTGCCCCGCTCCTGTGCCAGGTAAGTCCACTACGGGCTCACCATAGCCCGTGCTACTTGCCCCGCTCCTGTGCCAGGTAAGTCCACTACGGGTTCACCATAGCCCGTGCTACTTGCCCCGCTCCTGTGCCAGGTAAGTCCACTACGGGCTCACCATAGCCCGTGCTACTTGCCCCGCTCCTGTGCCAGGTAAGTCCACTACGGGCTCACCATAGCCCGTGCTACTTGCCCCGCTCCTGTGCCAGGTAAGTCCACTACGGGCTCACCATTGCCCGTGCTACTTGCCCCGCTCCTGTGCCAGGTAAGTCCACTACGGGCTCACCATAGCCCGTGCTACTTGCCCCGCTCCTGTGCCAGATAAGTCCACTACGGGCTCACCATAGCCCGTGCTACTTGCCCCGCTCCTGTGTCAGGTAAGTCCACTACGGGCTCACCATAGCCCGTGCTACTTGCCCCGCTCCTGTGCCAGGTAAGTCCACTACGGGCTCACCATAGCCCGTGCTACTTGCCCCGCTCCTGTGCCAGGTAAGTCCACTACGGGCTCACCATAGCCCGTGCTACTTGCCCCGCTCCTGTGCCAGGTAAGTCCACTACGGACTCACCATAGCCCGTGCTACTTGCCCCGCTCCTGTGCAGGTAAGTTACGGGCTCACCATAGCCCGTGCTACTTGCCCCGCTCCTGTGCCAGGTAAGTTACGGGCTCACCATAGCCCGTGCTACTTGGAACTTGTTCCGAGTAGCTGAATCTATAATAACAACAACATTCCCTTAGCCTTAATATAGAACGTGTATGGACGGATAATCTGGTTAAGATTCTAGAGAAAGTGGACTTGAAATGGACCATTAAAAACAAAGTGGAAGATAGACCATATCAACACTTTCGGCAGCCTCCTCCATGGGAAGAATCGAATCTAAAGATAATCATTGAAGGATTACCAGTTAAAAACTCAACATGTGACTCGCAGAGGCTCAAAGCAGTCATAGAACAACAAATGGAAACCATTTCAAGACCTACATATATATATATATCTGCATTGTGGTTGAGGGGACATGTTACAATGGTTTGGGGTGAGGTGAGAACAAACACAGAACACGAACCAATGGGTATAAGCTAAAGGGGAAGAATAGATCTGTAACTGCAGAAGGCCTATTGGCCCGTATTTCTTGATGTTTCTATATTGGAGCGGAGTCTTGAAGTGGGTAGAATATAGTTGTGCGTTAATTGGCTGTTGATTGCTGGTGTTGACTTCTTGATGTGTAGTGCCTCGCAGTTGTCAAGGCCGACCTGTTGTCGCTGTATCTATCAACGATTTCTGTGTTGTTTGTTAAGATTTCTCTGGTGATGGTTTGGTTGTGGGAAGAGATTATTATGTTCCTTGATAGAGCCCTGTTGCTTATGCATCGTTAATCGCCTGGAAAGAGATGTTGTTGTCTTGCCTATATATTGAGTTCTTTGGGGCTTACAGTCCCCAAGTGGGCATTTGAAGGCATAGACGACATTGGTCTCTTTCAAAGCGTTCTGCTTTGTGTCTGGAGAGTTTCTCTCATGAGTAGGTTGGCAGTTTTCTTGTAGAAAACAATTAATTCATGAAAACTTGGCCTATTAGGCAAATCGGGCCTTGCATAGTAGGCTGACAATTGCATTCTGGCTACTAGGTACGACATATATATATCATATGATACAGAGAGAGA
>WNGS01061674.1:2364729-2385411 GCA_020271785.1 Procambarus virginalis | reverse complement strand
GTGTGCAGGACAAACATATAAGTTGTGACACTAGCTCTCCTCTATGTCAGTTGCATAATTTACAACCGTACTGAGGCGATCTCGAACCCATTGTTGATGTGACGACTTATATTGAATTTTGTAACTAGCTCATCAAGATTGTAACTGCTTAGGTAAATGAATGTGGGGTTCAGTCCCTGAGCCCTTATGTGCCTCTGTAATCCTATCCACTACCGCCCACAGATGGGTATGGGTGCATAATGAATGAACTAACTAACCTAAGAAAGCCTTTGATACTGTTAATCATCACTACCTCTTCTTAAACTCCACATTATGGAATCCGAGGCCTTGCCCTTCACTACATCCGATCCTATCTTAGTGACAGACACCAATGTGTAACCATCAATGAACAACTTCTAAAACTACCAATTACCGTTGGAGTACCACAGGGCAGTATCTTGGGATCTCTTCTATTTCTTATATATATAAATGATCTGCCTAATGTCTCTAATATTCTTAAACCTATATTGTTTGCTGACGATACTACCCTTATCTATTCAGACCCCAACCCACATACACTAAATAATGTTGTGAATAATGAATTAAAAAAAGTCCACTTATGGATGCCAACTAACAAACTAACATTAAATAGAAAAGACTTACTACATCTTATTTGGAAGCAAATCATCAAATGCAATTCAGCTACAGATAGACAACATTAGCAATCAGTAATAAAAATGATGGCAAGTTTCTTGGCCTATTCCTAGACAAGAGACTCAACTTCAGCACCCACATTCAACACATAACTATGAAAGTCTCTAAGACAGTTGGTATACTCTCTAAAATAAGATATTATGTTCCTAACTCTGCTCTTCTCTCACTATAATATGCACTAATCTACCCCTATCTTAATTATGATATCTGTGCACGGGGGTCTACCACTGCAAACCACTTTAAGCCCATCATCACCCAGCAAAAATCTGCTATCAGAATAATAACAAACTATGCTTTCAGACAACACTCAGCTCCATTGCTTAAATCCCTAAACTTGCAAAATATTAACTCCCTCCACACATTCTCTTGTGTCAACTACATTTACAGAACCCTGTTCTTAAATGCAAACCATGCTCTGAAACTCTCCCTGGACAGATGTAATAGAACCCATTATCACCACACCAGAAATAAATATCTCTTTGATATCCCCAGGGTCAAACTTAATCTGTGTAAACACTCTATGCAAATTAAGGGACCTAGTCTATGGAACTCACTCCCTAGTGAATTGAAAAGCTGTCAAACTTTTGCCTTATTTAAAAGCAAAACCAAAAAGTACCTAATTTCATTTTCTTAGTTTCCTACACTGAGCTTTGAAGTTGCTCTGTACCTAGTGTTACCCAATCTCCCAATTTTGATGTACTTAACCCAAACAACCTTATCATTGTGTTCATTGCTGTCTTCTTTTATGTGCTAGCCATATGCTGTATTGTGCCTACCTATTTTTGTCAACTACGATTCAAGCTGTCATTGCAATCAATCTGAGCTACCTATGTGCTTTAATATCCTACAATTTTCTCTCATCTTTTACTTTTTTTTTGGTTTGTAACTGTTATTTTTTATAAATTTTGCAAGTATTTACCTACTTAAAATTTTCTTAGATTAAGGACCTGCCCGAAACACTGCGCGTATAGTGGCTTTACAAGATTGTAATTACCATATTATGTATCCTCACAATCCCAATGTACCTGCTTGTATGTGCATAAATAAATAAAAAATGAATAAATAAATAAATTTATTTATTTATTTATTGCACTGTATCTATTGCTATCCAATCTCCCAATCTTTATGTACCCAATTTGAACATCTTTACCATTGTGATCATTGCTGTCTTTTTATATGAGCTGTCAATCTGCTGTATGGTGTCTATTAATCTTGTTTAAATTTTCAATCAAGCTGTTAAAGTAATCAGTCAGAGCTTTAATATACCAATGTGCTTTAATATATTTCCTAAGCTCTCTCATCACATTTTTCTCTTGCAATGTATTTGTTATCATTTATTAATTCTGATAGAAATTACTTACTTAAAATTATCTGTTAGATTAAGGACCTGCCCGAAACGCGCGCTGCATGTACTAGTGGCTTTACAAGATTGTTAATACTGTACTATTCAATGTATTCTCACAAACCTAATGTTTCTTCTTGTATATATATATATATATATATATATATATATATATATATATATATATATATATATATATATATATATAAATCAATAAATAAATATATAAAATACTGAACTGTAATGCCAATCCTGACCTCAAAAGCTTCATTGAAGGTTGTAACAGAACCCATGAGCACCACACCAGAAATAAATACAGTTTTGATGTTCCAAGAGTACTTAATCAAACTAGAAATGCTCTACTAATCAAGGGACCCAGAATGTGGAATGACCTTCCCAACCAGGGTAAAGACTGTACCTCTCTTAACCAGTTTAAGATAAAAACGAAACACTACCTAATAAATTCCCTGTAACCTACCAATTACCCCTCTATTGTCAACCCATGTCAACCCAACAACTACAGACCTATATCAATCCTGCCTAACCTGTCAAAAATATTTGAGAAATTAATCTACAAGCAGCTTTACTCTTATCTAGCCAAACACAATATACTTAGCTCTTGCCAATATGGTTTCAGACCCCAAAAAAGCACTAATGATGCACTTATTAGTATGATTAACTTGATTCATACAGCTCTTGATAAAAATGAGTTCCCTGTTGGGTTATTTGTGGACCTGCGAAAGGCTTTTGACACTGTCAACCACCAAAACCTTCTTCTTAAATTACATCATTATGGAGTCAGAGGACACTCCCTGCAATACCTCAAATCCTACCTTACTGACAGGCTCCAGTATGTTTCTGTGAATAATTCAATTTCTCCCACCCTACCCATCAACATTGGTGTTCCTCAGGGCAGCATTCTTGGCCCTCTCCTCTTTCTCATCTACATTAATGACCTTCCTAATGCCTCCCAACACCTAAAACCAATTCTGTTTGCTGACGACACAACCTTCATTTACTCCAGTCCTGACCCCCTTGCTCTAAATGCCACAGTGAATACTGAGCTAGAGAAAGTCCATCTTTGGCTAACTGCTAACAAACTCACCCTTAACATTGACAAAACTTTTTATATTCTGTTTGGCAATAAATCCTCTAATCATATAAATCTCAAAATAAACAATAACCAAATTTGTAACAAATTAGATGGCAAATTCCTTGGCATTCTCATTGACCACAAGCTGAATTTCCGGGGACACATTCTAAATATATCTAAAAAAGTTTCAAAAACTGTTGGCATTCTTTCTAAGATCAGATATTATGTACCCCGCCCTGCCCTAGTGACTCTCTATTACTCCCTCATCTATCCATATCTCAACTATGGTATTTGTGCTTGGGGTTCTACTACCCAAAATCATTTACGTCCTCTAATCACTCAACACAAAGCTGCTATTAGGACAATATCCAACTCTGGCCCCAGACATCATTCGGTACCCCTACTCAAATCTCTGAATATGTAAGACATTAAGTCACTTCACATTCTCTCATGTGTATTATACATATATAAAACGCTGAACTGTAATGCCAATCCTGACCTCAAAAGCTTCATAGAAGGTTGTAACAGAACCCATAAGCACCACACCAGACATAAATACAGTTTTGATATTCCTAGAGTACGACTTAATCTAACTAGAAATGCTTTACAAATCAAGGGACCCAGAATGTAGAATGACCTTCCCAACCATGTTAAAGACTGTGCCTCTCTCAACCAGTTTAAGAGAAAAACGAAGAAATACCTAATAAATTCCCTGTAACCTGCCTTACCCCTCTATTGTCAACCAATGTCTGTTTTTGTTTTAAATGACGCTGTTTTGTCGACCGAATTGCATTTGTGCTGCTTTTTCAGCCATGTTCCCCCCTTCTTAACTGTTTTGTTTTTCTCAACTCATTTTATTCCTTATGCTCAATTAGTCTTAAGCCTTAGTCATTTAAGTTTTTCATGCCCGAAACGCTTTGCGTAATAGTGGCTTTAGGCATTGTATGTACTAGCTCTATCTATTTACTCCATCACTCTGTACAATCACTTTTATGTATGTACCTTACCTAAATAAACATTTGAAATAATTAATTGAGATAATTACACAAAATAAACTTACCATGTCTGTTATCTTTTAATCAACGCTGTTTGTCGACCTATTGAACTTGTGCTGCTTTTTCAGTCATGTTTCCCCCCTTTTTTATCTTTATTTGTATTTGTTCTCAACACATTTTATTCTTTATACTCAAGTAGTATTAAGTTTTAGATATTAATGTTTTACTCGCCATTCAATTCAAACCACCATGTAGAGCAGTTGCCAAATGCTGCAATCAGTCCCACTCGCTGTTCAGAGCCATCTGGAGGTGATGTTCGCTCCAGCTGGCTGCCAAACTCACCACCTGATAATTATGAAGTGCACAAGGGGACCGGTGCCAGACCGAAGACTCCTGCCATCATCCCAGCTCCCCCACAAGAACCAGGTGCTGCATCTTCTGCCAGTGGTGGGCCTTCCCCTGATGTAGAGTGGCCACTTCCTGGTTCTGGGATAATGTCACCTATTGTGAGACCACCAGCCACAGCTGGACCCCACAGTCAACTGGAAGTGGGGGATAATTAAGGAACTGGATCAAAATGAGACAGATCGCGACCTCAGCCTCCCTACCACCTCGCCCTTGGGTTGCTCCACTGTTCAAGCAGTGGCTGCCCTTCGTGACCGGTTGCAGGAACACCAGCAGCAGTCACAGCAGCAAACGGAGCGGCTGCAAGAGCAACTCCATCATGAGAAAAAATCCACCAGCGATATTTCGACGATGCTCACGTGTATGAGGGGACTTGTAAGCAATGACTGCCAAACTTCCCCTTCCACCCCTGAACCCTCCAAACATGTGTTCGCTTGCCCATCAGGGGAAACTTCTAGTGATCTTGAAATCTTGTGTAGTGGAGCCCTTCCACGCAAGTTAACTGCCAAAGTTGTGCTAAAGTATGTTAAAAACGACTCTATAGCTGGAAATGACCGACAAATTGTACTAGACCATTGGATACAATTGTGTGACATTGGTAAAAAACTAAAAAATGTTCCTGGACTTATACAGTAGTGCAATAGATAATATGTATATAGATAACATATATTAAGTGAACTAATAATATCAATATATAATGCTGACTTTAAATGCACAATTAACTAAGTTATCCATCCTTAGCTGGAACATTGCATCCCTCAAAAAAAGGTTCTCAGATTTACATCACAAAGTAACAACTGAACACATCGATATTGTATGTCTCCAGGAGTGCAGAGTTCCCGCAAGATCCTCACCCCCGAAATTGCCCTCATTTGTTTCTTACAACCTCAGATCCAGTAACTCTTGCATTCTATACATCAAACAATCCCTACCCCATCAACTTCTGCCAGAAAAACAAACTGCCGGTCAACAGTATCATGGAGTGAGGATCTATGTGGTCAACTCTGTCCTCAATGTATTTAATCTATATGCTCCAGCAGGAAAGTTAAATTATATTGATCTTCCGGCCTGCGCTCAAGCAGAGCCAACCATCATTCTTGGTGACTACAATGCTAGACACAAGGACATTGGCGGCTCTCGCTTCAGTAACGGTAATGGGAATCAACTGCTGTCGCTACTAAATAGTCACCAAGATGTGCAGATTGTGGGTGACCTTGAACCCACGCATATTTGTGGAGGCATTCTAGACCTCTGTGTTGGTTTCAACGTCTCTCACGTCTGGTGCACATCATCTATTGTAACAGATTTGTTGTCAGATCATCACCCTAGATTAACTACTCTATGTATAGGAGATACCATCCTGCCCGGTGGAACTTTCAAACGCAAACGGCTCAGTGTTCCTCCTGCTCGACGTGAAGACTTTGTTGCTCATGTGTCAGAGTGGTACAGCACTTATGATCCCTCCACAGTCCAGACATTTAACGACGATCTAGTACAGAGCATTCAGATGTTTGCTGACCCTTTAGGTCGGCCCCCTGCACCATCCAATAGTCGGAACGACATGAAAGGTAATAAACGTCATGCCTATTACAATGACCCCAAACTGCGTACTTTGAAACGCACTGCCAGACGAGTTGGACTTGCATATAGGGAAACACGTACGCTAGCAATGCTCAAGCTCTTTCAGAAAGCCCTAGCCAAGGCGAGGGAGCGCATGACAAAGCTCAGGCAAGATAACTGGGAAACTTTTGTTAACAGTCTCAACTCTCACACCCCCCTCAGCCAGGCATGGAAGGATATTAAAAGAATTAAAGGCGATAAGATCGGCCAAGTAGCACACCCTCACCCTCTACACAGAGCAAACGAGTTAGTCGATGCTTGGGCAACCACCTCTAGCTTCAATAATCTTCCCCCAGACATACAGTTCAGATTAAATGCTGGTTACGGAGATCGAGAAAGGCTCGTTGACTTCATGCTCCACAAGGAAGATGAATGCAACGTGCCATTCACTGAGTTTGAATTACTCGCGGCCCTAAACAAAGGCAAAGCCACATCCCCCGGTGAAGATGGTATCACTTATGACATATTGCGTCTGCTCCCTTTAGTACCAGGGAATCCCCTGCTTGAGCTGTATAATATGAGCTATGTTACTGGGGAACTTCCTATCTCTTGGACCAACAGTATAATCATTCCAATTCCCAAGCCAAATCAAGAGAATGCTTTCCGCTCAATTTCCCTTACTAGCTGCATTTGCAAAACATTCGAGAGAATGGTCCTAAACCGTCTCCTCCATAGAATAAGAACCATGCTATCCCCCCAGATATATGGCTTCATGCATGTAAGGAGTGTGCATCATTGCATCACCACCTTTCTTACCCTGCACACTGAAAAGTCATATACCACCTTCCTAGATCTTAAGTCTGCCTTTGATATTGCAAATAGACATGTTATCTTGAGTGATCTTGCAAGAATGAATATTGGTGGTCGGCTTCTTTGTTGGATCAGGGGTTACTTATCCAACAGGAAGTCATCTGTATTTTTCCAGGGGCATAGGAGTGTAACAAGAGACTTTGAACTAGGTACCCCGCAGGGTGGTGTCCTCAGTCCTACCTTATTTAATATCTTAATAAACACGCTGTTAAACTCTATACCGAGCAAACCCAACGTCCACATCATTAGCTATGCTGATGATATAATGATACACACCACTGGGTATGCTAACACGCAGAACACTCTTAACTCTGTATTAGATTCATGTCAGGACCTAGGTTTAATTATCTCAGCAGAGAAAACAAAGATACTAAATCGGCGCCCACCCAGGCAGGGAGGAGCTGTTCGCAAGATGCAACTATCTGATGGCTCCCAGCTTGACTATGTAAACAGATTCAAATACCTTGGCCTTCAGGTGCCACTGTATGGTCCTGTTGTATTCAGACTGTCGTCAGTATAAAGAGAGGCTCCGAGCTCTCAAGGCTGTTGCAGGTTATCACTCAGGCTATGGTGCCAATGTCAGAATTGTCAAAATGATGTACCTTGCATACATCAGATCTTTAGTGGATTATGCTGCACCTCTGCTTGTTTTGATGCCTGAAAGAAAGCTTGGAGGGCTTGAAAAATTGCAGAACGAAGCCCTGAGGATAATCCTTGGGTGCCCTCGTACCACAAAGATACTTAATATGAGAAAGGAACTTAATATTCTGAACGTTGTTGATCGTGTTACTGCAATTAACTGTCAAATTGGTATAAAAATGCTTAGGCTAACTCATCCTAATCCTTGCACAGAAGCCCTCCAGACTTACTTTATTGAAGATCAGCATTGTTCCAAATGGATAACAAAAACTGGAACTCAACTCAGAATGTATGGGGTTCATGATTTGTACCAAGAGAAACAACAACGGCACTTTCCTGCACCGTGGGAGGTTACACCCTTTCCAGTTTTAATCCCTCCCTTTCCACCCAAGAAGCAAATCAGAGATAAGCCCAATTAAGCTTCGTCTTGAGGCAAAGCTCAACGCCTTAAGCCATATTGATGCTCTGTCCACAGAGCATTCTCTCTCTCAAATCATATACACTGATGGTTCCCTACACCGCACCACGGGTGCAGCTGGAAGTGCAGTTGTTCTGACAATGGGCGATGGCTTGTACTTTGAGTGGGGAGTCCGTATAAACAATTGGGCCTCTACCCTTCAGACCGAACTATTTGCCTTGATCCTTGCACTGAAATGTGTACAAGTCTCCAAACTTGATACATTAATTGTAAGTGACTCCTTATCATCCTTAAATGCTCTCAACTCTTTAAGACATAACTGTAACATGCTCGTGTCCGAAGCTAGACACAAATACAACAAAATTATTAAGGATGGTAACAGGGTCCATTTCATGTGGTCTCCATCTCATGTTGGCCTCCGAATGCATGATAGAGCTGATAAGTTAGCCAAAGAATCTGCCTTTAAAGGAACCGTTGAGTGTAACCTTGGATTGTCAATGAGCAATCTGAGAGCAGCAGTACACCGAGAACTTCAACAAGATCTTGTAGATCTGAGGCAAAGTGAAATTGACACCAGTAATTCCATCTATCATCATACTATCATGCAAGAGGAGCCACACATCTATGGATCATCCAATAAAATCAGCAGACTTCTAGATGTTACTGCTGCTCGGCTTAGACTCGGTTACAAGTATCTCTGGGAATTCTCATTATCTGCCGATGTAGACCTGACCAAATGTAAACTGTGTCAACAAAATTATTCGCACACCCTCCGTCACTATGTGATGGAGTGCGAAAAGATACGTGAATTTAGAGACAATTCTATAACCAATGTTCCAGCGATGTGTAAATATTTCATTCAAAATGATCTGCTACCAGAAATTTTAGACAAATATCCCCAGTTTGCTAACTGTAGGTAGTAACTGAGTGATTGTAACCTATCCACCGCTGCCCACTGGATGGGAGGCAGTGTGCAGGACAAACATATAAATTTTGACACTATCTCTCCACATATGTCAGTTGCTTAATTTAGAACCTGTACTTGAGGTCGATCTCGAACCCATTGTTGATGTGACGACTTATATTGAATTTTGTAACTAGCTCATCAAGATTGTAACTTGCTTAGCTAAATGAATTGTGGGGTTTAGTCCCTGAGCCCATTATGTGCCTCTGTAACCCTTTCCACTACCGCCCACAAGATGGGTATGGGGTGCATAATAAATGAACTAAACTAACTAAAAAACTTTTCCTGCCCGAAACGCATTGCGTAATAGTGACTTTAGGCATTGTATGTGCTAGCTCTATTTATAAGCCGACCAAATTATGTAAAATCACTTGTATGTATGTACCTTACCTGAATAAACATATTTATTTATTTATTTTTATTTATTTATGTTGGTAGTTCTCAGGTAAACTCAGGTAGTGCATCCACCAGGAGAGAACTGACTCTTTAAAAAAGTATATAATCGAATGGTATTATGTATAAAGAAAGAATTCCAAATAAATTCTTTAATTGCAAAAGATGAGAAAAAATATAGCTGATAAATGTTGAAAACCAACTATAAGCAAAAAAAAATAGATTTGGAACGAGAAAAAAACATTGGAATGCTTGTTCTGCGCGTCGGAGGCCAGTTTGTCAGTCTGTAGCATCTAGTAAGTGTGCAGACACGAGCGTAAAACCGTGACACAAACTGCACGTATATTAAAGAAGAAACACCACCAGTGGCCGTCAAGTGCTCACATCAAGTCTAACACCAAGAAACAACACTCAAGCCTTGCCTAATCGTCAACATTGACGCAGGAACCTAGCGTTTCCCGACACTCGTGCAGTCTTTCGGAGGATAACACCTTCACACAAACTGCACCTATCATAAAGAAGATGAAGATTTACCAGTGTCCACAATGTGGGAAGGTATCCACTCATCTTGGAGATATGAGGAAGCACATGTTAGTGCATTCAGATGATAAACCTCATGAGTGTCCAGAGTGTGGGAACAGATTCAAACGTGTTGGAGATATGAAGTCTCACATGTTAGTGCATTCAGGTGACAAACCACATGAGTGTCCAGAGTGTGGGAAGAGATTCAGTCGTCTTGGCAGTATGAAGTCTCACATGTTAGTGCATTCAGGTGACAAACTTCATGAGTGTCCAGAGTGTGGGAAGAGATTCACTCGTCTTGGCAGTATGAAGACACACATGATGGTGCATACAGATGAAAATCCGTTCGAATGTGCCGAGTGTGGCAAAAAATTTAGAAACCGAGCAACTATAATACGTCACATGTTAGTGCATTCAGGTGACAAACTTCATGAGTGTCCAGAGTGTGGGAAGAGATTCAGTCGTCTTGGCAGTATTAAGTCTCACATGTTAGTGCATTCAGGTGACAAACTTTATGAGTGTCCAGAGTGTGGGAAGAGATTCAGTCGTCTTGGCAGTATTAAGTCTCACATGTTAGTGCACTCAGGTGACAAACTTCATGAGTGTCCAGAGTGTAGGAAGAGATTCACTCGTCTTGGCAGTATGAAGAGACACATGATGGTGCATACAGATGAAAATCCGTTCGAATGTGCCGAGTGTGGCAAAAAATTTAGAAACCGAGCAACTACGTCACATGTTAGTGCATTCAGGTGACAAACCACATGAGTGTCCAGAGTGTATGAAGAGATTCACACAGCTTGGAAACATGAAGCGTCACATGTTCGTGCATTCAGGTGATAAACCTCATGAATGTCCTGAGTGTGGGAAGAGATTCAGTCGACTTGGCGATATGCAGACTCATATGATGGTGCATACGAATGAGAAACCGTTCGAATGTCCTGAGTGTGGCAAAAAATTTAGAAACCGAAGAACTTTAATACCTCACATGTTAGTACATTCAGGTGACAAACCACATAAGTGTCCAGAGTGTGGGAAGAGATTCAGTCGGCTTGGAAATATGAAGTATCACAGGATGCTGCATGCGGATGAGAGGCCTTTTGAATGTGCTGAGTGTGGTAAAAAATTTAGGGACCGAGGAACTATAATACGTCACGTGTTAGTGCATTCAGGTGACAAACCACATAAGTGCCCAGAGTGTGGGCGGAGATTCAGTCAACTTAATAATATGAAGCTGCACATTATTAACATACATTGGTAGTCTCCATGGTGTAGTTGGTGAGACACTCACCTTGTGCTTCGCCACGAGTGCTTTGTCCTGGGTTCGTATCATGGCTACCTGGTTGATACCCTGGGGAGGGTTTACTGGGCATCAATCCTTAATTGTAGCCTCGGTTTACCCAACAGTAAAATGGGTACCTGATTGCTAAAGCATTTGGGGGGGGGGGAGTTGTATTTTGGGGAACATAGATTTAAGGACTTGCTTGAAATGCTATGTGTAATGTGGCTGTACAAGAATGTAAGAACTCGTGTATATATAAATAAAAAAATATATTTAATTTAATACTGTATTATACAGTTTGGAAATTCAGCTTCATGAAAATATTATCATCACAGTCAGTTGGATATTCTGCGGAGGTATTTATGTATATTTTGTTTGAGAAATATGCTTCACCATGACAGGCAAAGATCTAAAGGTATTTAAATATTTTGTTCCTTGATGAAAGTTTGATGCCCCTCATAGAACAAGCAAAAGCAAGAGAGGTCTCAGCATAGTAGTTGGGTGCTCCTCATGGACCAAGTAAGAATTAGAAGCTCTCTATATAGAAGTTAGGGGCTCCTCGTAGACTAAGCAAGACCTAGAGAAGCTGTTAGGGTATTAGTTAGGTGGTCCTCATAGACTAAGCAAGAGCTAGAAAAGATGTCAGTGAAGACGAACTCAAAATTGCTTGTAAGTAAATAAATAGTTGTTTCTTTATGCAAAGATAAAACAAAATTTTGTGTTTTTTGTTTATATTTATTTTAATAATAATGTGCTTTCTATTTTTGTTCTCTTTAGAAATTCATTGAAAATGTTATATATAATTTCTGTACCTGTGTTATTGAGAATTTTGTTCTGATAATATTTAACATTGGAGCTGGTGAATAACATAGTATATATGTTATATGCTATGACAGTGTCAGACCACGAAGGAAGAATTGAAACAGGAATTTCCTTAAGTACTTTCGTATTTAATAATACATCTTCAGAAGGGTTACCCTTCTGAAGATGTAATATTAAATATGAAAGTACTTAAGGAAATTCCTGTTTCAATTCTTCCTTCGTGGTCTGACACTGTCACCTTTTTCATCACGTGTTAATTTTCGTGATTTACTCACATTATATGCTATGTATATATTTTGAACATAATATATATATATGGAAGATAATATTGAGCTTTCTATTTTTGTTCTCTTTGGCAATTCATTTGAAATGAAACATATATAATCTCTTTACCTATGTTATCAACATTTTTGTTGTGATATTATTTAGCATTTGAGCTGGTAAAGAAGATAGTTTGATCTGTACTCAAGATGAGACATTTTCATTGGTAGGAGTAATGTATATTAATAAAGGAATTACGTCATCACATTCCTATACAACAGATATATATTTTTTATTAGACCTATTTATGAGTTTTACTTCTCTTGATTATACATATATATATATATATATATATATATATATATATATATATATATATATATATATATATATATATATATATATATATATATCTTAGAGTTTATATTAGACAGACTGGCTTTGATAACCGAGTCAAAAACATATATTTCTCTTGCCTAACTTTAACGAAATATTAGCGGAATTTTGTAACTAGCTCATCAAGATTGTAACTTGCTTAGCTAAATGAATTGTGGGGTTCAATTTCTGAGCGCATTATGTGCTTCTGTAACCCTTAACACTACTGCCCAAAAGATGGGTATGGGATGCATAATAAATTAACTAAACGAACTAACTTTATTAGTTATGCTATAATTGTCTGCCAATTACATTAACCTGATTGACTGTCAATTATATTATCTTGACTGGCAGTTATATTGGCATGATTGTCATTATACTGTATTAGCCTCACTGACAATTATATTAGCATTCTCTGTCAATTATATCATAGATATATTTATTTCTGGTGTGGTGCTCATGGGTTCTGTTACATCTATTAAGGAAGAGTTTGAGATCAGTATCAATATTGAGAACAGATCAGTATTAGCATTTAGGAATAAGGTTTGAACATTTAAATAGCACAAAAAGAATATCTGTGGAGTAGTGTTTAGGGATTTAAACAGAGGGTCTGTGTGTTTTCTAAAGACAGAGAATGTTATAGTTCTACTAGAATTTTTTTACTGGGTGATGATGGGTGTGAAGTAATTTGCAGTTGTTGAACCCCATGCATGGATACCACATGATAGGGATAGATTAAAGAATGGTATATTGAAAGGAGAGCCGAGTAAGGAACATAATATCTGATTTTTGAGAGTATATCAAGAGTATATAGCATATTTGGGAGTATATAGACCTCTAAGGTTACTGTGCATACATGCAAATTAATTACACGTTTGGCTGGTGTGAAGGCTTTCACACTCCCTGAGCTAGCTATCAAGTAACTATAAAAAGGCATATATCTTCACTTTCAATTTATTTATATTTATGCCAAAGAAATAACATGCAGATTATAATCGTCTTGATGATGACAGAAAACTTAGTTTATTTCAGTATCTAAATTAATATGGATCTTTGAAAGGTCGTAGTTCCCATTGATAGGGGAGAGCGTCGGCCCAAAAACCTTGTTTAAAATATGAATATCTTTCCTATTAATACCCCCTCACTGTCTGGCTCGTTGTCGCCATGAGGGGGCTTGGTGGGCAGCTGCCGGAGTGTGATGCTCTGTGGGTCAGTCCTCTGTCCTTTTGCAGCCTTATGCTCCTGCTGCTGCCTTTACCGATTTTGCCAGGCCCCTTTTCCTTTTCCTCGTGTTTCATTTTTCTCCCCCCTCTTCTCCTATCAAATTGTCATTTCCTGCCGACCTTTTGCCTGTTTTGATTATTCTTTCGACCTTCTTTTGTTTTGACGCTCGAGTGTTTGAGGAGGCATACTCTTGCACCAGTAGAACTGTAGTACCCAACATCTCAAGCGAGGGGACCCTTTTATTGTCAATCCTCCTTTCGTCACTGAACCCGCTCTCGACGGACTCACGGTTCTTAAGGTGGCGTTTGTGGGGCGTATACTCACGACGAACCCCTGGGGGGCCCCCATGCAAGATCGGCGATAGCTTCTTGTTGGGTGTCCTGCCTCTAATTGTGGCTCCATGGTGGGTGTGGGGGCACATTCGTGAATTAAAGTTTTTCCTCGTTTTCATGGCTGATAATGTTTCCCGTGTATTTTCTCAGGCTCGTGGGGTGGGCGACCAAGCCCCTGAGTCAGACTGTGTTGGAAGACCAGGCCCTGTAGCCCCTGCTGCATTGGGCTCCGACGACTTGACTATTCCCCTCAGCTCCCCTCCCTCCTCTGCGGTAGGGTCGAGTCCCAAGCCCCCAGTGGTGACCACCTCGTCCCCTGGCACGGCTCCGTCTCTCATTGTGACTACTGCGCCTTTTACCCCCATGAACTCCGGGGGTTCTCAACGCCGTTCCCACCACGGCCGCACTCGCACGATCCCTTCCCGTAATACTACTTACAACGCCTTGTTTGGTCCCGCTACGTGGGCTAAATACTTTGATCTCCACCATCTGGATTCTACTCCTGACGATTTCTCTCTCCATAAACACCTTGTTGATTCAGTAGATGCTACCTCAGTAGATGTTTCAGTAGATGTTACTTTTAACTCCACCAGTTACGGTACGCATGTCATCGCTGCTCCTTCTCAGGATGCAGCTACTCGCTTAGCCGCTTTGTCCTGCATTGGAGAGACCCCTGTTCGGGTCTCCAAAAACGCTCGGTTAAATGCCAGTGTTGGCACTGTTCTCCTCCCACACCATGTTGCAACTGGTGTTCGGGACCTCAAAGATTGCCATGAAGATATTAAACATATCCTCGAAGCGCAAGGCCATTCTGTCCTCCAGGTGGACACGTATACTCGACTCCCTCGTGGTCGTCGCCATCAGCCCCTTCGAGTTGTAAAAATCACCTTTGATAGTATAACCCTTCCGCCCTCTATTATTCTTGCTGGTGCCAGATGCTCCGTTCAGGAGTACATGCCCTCTCCTAGAATATGCAATAAGTGTTGGAAGTTCGGGCACGGTGTCCTCAAATGCACCAGTACTGTGTATCTATGCCCCTTGTGTGGGGACGATAGTCATTCTAAGTCCGAGTGCACTTCTCCCCAGGCTCGCTGTCTCAATTGTGGTGAAGCCCACCCTATCTTCTCACGCTCATGTATGCACTATAAACTCGAAGAAGCCGTCCTGAACTTGAAGCACCGTGATCGTCTGTCTTTTCCTGAAGCGAGACGCCAAGTTCGTCGCCTCACCCCTTTCGTGGGCGTCTCCTACGCTCGCGTGTTGCGTTCTATCTCTCCTCGTCCTTCCCGTCTTCCTCAGTCTCACAACCGTTTCCAGGCCTTAAACCCGAGCACACCCACCACCTCCTCCCCTATTCCTTTGCCTCCTGTCCCACATGGTCTCCCTCCCTGTTGTCCATCTGGGATTTCCCCCCTTCCTACCCAGTCCGCCATATTTCCTTTGTCTTCTTCCCCATCTCCCCCCACTCTTTCTTCCCGACCCTTCCCCCAGTCCCTTGACCCTCCACGCCACCTGTCTGTCCAGGCTGATATCCATCATCCTCCCAGCAATCTTCGAGTTGTTCGCTCTCGTTCCTCTTCTCCTGCTGAGACCATTGAGTCTGTTGCCCGGTACGTTGTTACTGGAACGCCTGTCTCCGAGTCAGAAACGTAAGCCTGGCTCCTCTCCTTCTTCCTCTCCGGCAGGTAAGAAGGTTTCGCTTTCTTCCTCACCCCCTCCCTCTGACTCTGTCACTCCTTCCCCTCCCATTTCAGTGGTCAAACCCCCCTGTCTCTGATATGGAGGTTTCTTCCGCCCCCGATTCCCTCTCTGTTGCTGCCTTTCCTGAGGTGCACTCCCTGCTTTCTGCCCCCCCCCCTCCTCCAACTGTCCTTGCCTGCCCCTCTCAGTTGTCTCCTCCTCCTCTGGACCCCGTCAGTCCACCTCTGGTCTGTTCTCTCGCTCCCTTCCCTCTCTCCTTACTAAGTTTACCCATGCCACCTAACCCTGATTTTACTGACCCTGCTCCTGATCCTGATCCTGACCCTGCTCCTGATCCTGACCCTGACCCTGACCCTGCTCCTGACCCTGCTCCTGACCCTGATCCTGAGATTCTTTAATAAACTGTGTTCCTCTTTACCTTAATTTCTTTCTTGTTTTCTGTTACTATCCTATCTCTTTGGTAATGTCTATTCTTCAGTGGAATATTCGTGGATTTTATGCCAACTTCCATGAACTCCAACTTCTAATTACACAGTTTACACCACTGTGTAATTAGTTCCTGGAGACAAACACCACTGTGTTTGTCTCCAGGAACCAATGCTTGGTGCTCATCCTGGTCGCTTTCGTGGTTATTCCTTTCTTTCTCCCCCCCCCCAGCTCTTGCTGGGGCCCATAACTCTACTGCTCTCTTAATTCGTTCTGATATTCCCTTCGTCCCCCAACTTCTTCCGTCCCCTATCCATTGTTCTGCTGCCCGTAATTTTGTGGGTAAATGTTATACAGTCTGTTCCATTTATCTCCCTCCAAATGTCCTTCTTTCCCTTCCTGATCTTAAGCACCTCCTGGACTCCTTGTCAGAGCCGGTGCTCCTTTTGGGTGATTTCAACTGTCTACATTCCCTCTGGGGTGGTGTTCTGACAAACACCCGAGGCCGTCTTCTCGAACCGTTTGTCCTCGCTTCATCTCTATCTCTTCTGAATTCTGGTGAGCCCACTCATGTGGACTCTCGAACTTGCACCCTTTCCTGTCTTGATCTTTCTCTCTGCTCGTCGTCCCTCTACTTAGATTTCACGTCGCAGGTTCTTGATGACCTCCATAGCAGTGATCATTTCCCCATCCTCATTTCCTTTTTCTCTTTCCACCCTCCTCTTTCCTTCCCTAGGTGGCAGTTTGCCAAGGCTGACTGGTGCCTATTTACCCTCCATGCTACTCTCTCTGACCTCTCCTCTCTGCCTCTTCCTCGCGCCCTCCTCCTTTTTTATGACAATGTCTTCAACGCTGCCCTCAGCTCTATTCCTCGCTCTTCCTCCCGAGGCACACGGAAGTGTGTTCCCTGGTGGAATGCGGACTGTACTCGGGCTGTCCGCTGTAAGCATGCAGCCTGCAAAAAACACCGCCGCCGGCAGACGGCTGATTCTTTTATTCTGTTTTGGAAGGCAAGTGCGGTGTCCCGTAAGACCATCCGTACTGCTAAACGTGAGAGTTGGAAATCTTATGTTTCCACCATTACATCCGATACTCCTCTACCGCAGATTTGGAAGAAGATCCGCAAGATTGCGGGCAAGTTCCTTACAGATGTCTCGCCGGTTCTCCACCTCCTTGGGACTCTTGTGGCGGATCCAGTGAAGGTCGCGGCCGAACTGGGTTCCCACTTTTCTTCTGTTAGCTCTGGTTCTCACCTTCCTCAATCCTTCCTTCTTCATAAGCCTGTTCTTGAATCTTATCCTTTAGATTTCCACACTCATCTCCACCTTCCCTATGATGATCCTTTCTCTCTTTCTGAACTTCAGTCTACCCTGGCCCTCTGTGGATCTACGGCAGCGGGCTTGGATGACGTTCATTATGAGATGCTTCACCATCTCCCTCCGTGCACGTTTCAGTATTTATTGAATCTGTATAACCAGGTCTGGGAGTCATTGTCCGTCCCTGAGGACTGGCTCGATGCTGTTATACTCCCTATTCGGAAACCAGGGTCTCTCGGTGCGTCCCCTCAGGACTTCCGCCCTATTGCTCTCAAGAGTTGTGTTTGCAAGCTGTTTGAGCGTATGGTAAATGTCCATCTAATGTGGTTCTTGGAACACCATCACCACCTCTCTCCTTCTCAATTTGGTTTTTGCAAGTGCCGCAGCACGACTGATGTCCTGGTGAACTTGGAGGTCTATATTCGTACTGCTTTTGCTGCGAAAGACCTCCGTTGTTGCTGTCCTTTTTGACCTGGAAAAGGCTTATGACACGACTTGGAGATACCATATTCTGTCCCAACTTCGTTCTTTTGGCCTTCGTGGTAATCTCCTTCTCTTCCTTAAAACCTTTCTCTCTCGTACCTTTCGAGTCAGACTTGGTGCCACTCTCTCTGCCTCTTTTCGGCAGTGTGGAGGTGTGCCCCAAGGTAGTGTTCTGAGTACTACGCTTTTTTCTGGTTGCCCTCAATGGTCTCCTTTCCTCCCTTCCTTCTGGCATCTTCTCCGCTCTTTATGTTGACGATCTTACTCTTTGCTGTTGAGGTGATGATTCGCCTCTCCTTCAACGGTGGCTTCAACTTGCGATTGATGCCGTGTCATCTTGGGCCACCAATCATGGCTTTAAGTTCTCTACTACTAAGACTTGTGCCATGACTTTTACTCGGAAGCGGGTCGTTCTTTGTCCCTCTTTGTCACTTTATGGTCATCCCCTTGAGTACAAAGATTCTGCAATGCTTTTGGGGTTATTCTTTGACACTCGTTTGTCTTGGTCACCCCATGTCTCTTACCTCCGTGTGGAATGCTCTAAGGCCCTAAACCTACTTAAGGTTTTGTCCCATACCTCTTGGGGAGCGGATAGGCGCATGCTCCTCTATTTGCATTCCTCTCGTATTGTCTAAGCTCGATTATGGTTGCCCTGCATACTCTTCTGCTTCTCCTTCTACTCTTCGCCGTCTTGATCCTTTGCACCATACTGGGTTGCGCCTCAGCTCTGGTGCTTTTCGTTCCACTCCTCCCCTCAGTTTGTACGCTGGCACTGGCTTTCTGTCTCTCCATGATCGCCGTGATCACTACAGTCTTCGCTATCTAGCGCGATCCTTACAACATCCTCACTCTCGCCTCTATGGTGCTTTGACTTTTACCCCTCCTGTAGTTCCTGTTCCTCTTCACCACAATCCTCTATCTGTCCGTTTGTCTCACTTACAAGATTCTCTTTAGGTTCGTCTTACTAATGTTTCTCCTCATATTGTTCCCTCCTTGCCCCCGTGGTGGGTCCCCCTTCCCAAATTTTGTACTTCTCTGACCCGCATCACTAAAGCTTTTACCCCTCCTACAGTTCTGAAACGTCTCTTCCTTGAGCACTTTTCTTCTCACTCCCACTCCGTTCCCGTCTTCACCAACGGGTCAAAGTTTGCTGACGGTGTGGGCTACTCTGTTGTTTTTCCTGAGCACACTTATATGTGTCGCCTTCCTCCGGAGGCTAGCATCTTCACAGCAGAATTCTATGCTATTCTCTATGCTCTTCGTCTCCTGCTCTCCCAGGGCCAGTTCTCCTGCGTGGTAGCAGTTGACTCTCGTAGTGCCCTCATTGTTTAAGGGTCCTTTAACCCTTACACTGCTCAGGGGTCCTGGGGACATTTACACCCCTGTGCACAAGAAAAAAATAATTCAAAATTTTTTTTTCGT
Organism: Procambarus virginalis; assembly: GCA_020271785.1. Classification (NCBI taxonomy): domain Eukaryota; kingdom Metazoa; phylum Arthropoda; class Malacostraca; order Decapoda; family Cambaridae; genus Procambarus; species Procambarus virginalis. Next base: position 2,365,876 of record WNGS01061674.1, on the reverse strand, counting down.
CTTCTAAACATGTTAATTTGTGTCCCCTGAGCATGGGAAAAATAACACAAAAATCGTAGGTGACATATTTTGGGCGTAATTGACTGAGGAAGTCTGGCAAAAAGAGGGCGTTGACAGAGCAGTCGTCAGGGCCGGTCAGCGTCACCCGCGCTGACAGATGGGAGTTGCCACAAAGATATTATTACCTAATTGTTTCAATGTCTCCGATTGATTTTTTCTTAGTTTTTTGCAGTAATATTATTCAATAGTGTGTATTGTAATATATTTATATAATAAAAGTGGTGAATAATTGCTATACTCAAAAGTATGGTGTGCATATTAGTGATTCAATTATTATGTTTATAAAACAATAAACAAATAGTTTTGCTGCTATTACAGTCTTTACACAGGTTATATATAAGTATCTGCATATTTTGGTCACCATAACGAACCACTAAGTTGGTATTGAGAGTCGAAAAGCAATGAAGAGTTACCGCCACACACCAGCCAGCCACTCGCTGTCACGCCCTCAACACACGCATTAAACTTTCTTCCCCAACAATACCATTTGTGGTGTTATTACACTATATACAGACGTTATATATAAGTATGTATATATTTTGCTCACCACAACTGTACAGCTAAGCTGATTTAGTTAGTTCAGGCACTAAGAGTCGTTGCTATACACAGCTGGCGGCTCCCTCACTCATTCAAGGTCACACGCACTAAACTTTCTCCTCCAACACCCTATATACACATATTATATATAAGTATCTACATGTTTTATGCACCGTAACTGTACACCTAAGCTTGTAGTGTGCCCAAAGCGCATAGTGGCCTCCCTCTAAACAGCTAGACAAATCGAGCAGACGACATCACCTCCGTCACCCAAATGGCACCTCCCAACATAATCCTTTTGCTGTTATTACACTAATACACACATTATATATACGTATCTACATTTGTGTTCACAATAGAGAACCACTGAGCTGGTATGGTGAATGCGAACAATAACAGGTGGCCACATATTTTGGGAGTCCGGTCGTGATGGTCAAACAGATTAAGGCGTCCTGTAGTTACCATTTGCGTTGCTCCTGGGAGTATGGGTTCGAGTCACTTCTGGGGTGTGAGTTTTCATTCATATATATATATATATATATATATATAA
>WNGS01061674.1:2329958-2358358 GCA_020271785.1 Procambarus virginalis | reverse complement strand
CGCCCGTGTAGGAGGAAGTAATAGCAGTCATTGCACACCGTCAATACAGTTGCTTGTGTGAGAAAAAGTTAAATATTCACAAAGAATGTTTATAAAGGCGCATATATTCTCTCTTTCACTAGCGAGAAAACGCAAACATTCTGGCTGAGTGTGTGCTATGTCAAAACTCTCAAAGCAGTCCTCCAGACCCATGATAGATGGGACTTATCCCTGACGAGGAGAGCTGAGGGGAAGTGGGGTGGGAGGGGAAGATATGACCCACCAGCTACTCGAAAATACTCTTCACTTAGCCAGAATGGTGGACAGTACACACATCACTCTGCAGACTTGAAAAACGATTAAGGCTAATGGACCACATCCGTCCTGGTCTGTCACCTATACACACGTGCATTGTTACATAAAACAGACCTTTTTTAAGAGACTGCTCTCTCTCTCTCCTACCCTCCTGACACTTCCTGCCCGTGTATGGCCCAACTAATCTCCTCATGGATCATCACCAAACACAGCTGCATAGCTCGAAGAAAATAATGGCTGTCAAAAAACCGCAAACACATTCCACCCTAGCTTCTACACCACAAATGACCCTAAACCCTCTCCCACCGAGGAGAAGCTCCCCTCACCCCTCCCTCACCCCTCCCCCATCCCATCAACATATCCGGCTATGTTGGGACCCCTCTCTCCCCCCCTCTACATAGCATTACTTTGACTCATCTATTAATCATACTATTTATCTACACACAGGATTAACTCTACATATTCCCCATACATATTCATCTACTCTTATCCACATATTCTACTCTTCTCATCCTATTCCTTACTCTCCCACATACACCACATACCCCCACATACTCTCCTACCCCCCACAACATGACCCACCATCATTTCAGACCGCATAACCAAAGACCGGACGCTCACATGCGTCCGACACACGACAACATCCGGGAAAATTCCCCGAACACTGTGTTGCTACATACCTTTACACCAGCTGGCCACCTGGGCCTATTAGGCCCACCTGTCCAGATGGTGCTCACGGTCCTAGTCTCAATTTACGCTACTCACCACGGGCCAGACGACTGGTGTCTGTTCAACCTGCGCCTGCCCGTCAGGTGCCAGGAACCTGCCTCCTGGAGGTGTTGACACAACACTCGCCATACCCTTCATACCACCATGAAGAGCAATTGCCAAATGCTGCAATCAGTCCCACTCGCTGATTAGAGCCATCTGGAGGTGATGTTCGCTCCAGCTGGCTGGCAAACTCACCACCTTTAAATTACGTGCACAAGGGGGCCAGACCGAAGACTCATGCCATCATCCCAGCTCCCCCACAAGAACCAGGTGTTGCATCTTCTGCCAGTGATGGGCCTTCCCCTGATGTAGAGTGGCCACTTCCTGGTTCTGGGATAATGTCACCTTCTGTGAGACCACCATCCACAGCTGGACCCCACAGTCAACTGGAAGTGGGGGATAAGGAACTGGATCAAAATGAGACAGATCGCAACCTCAGCCTCCCTACCACCTCGCCTTTGGGTTGCTTCACTGTTCAAGCAGTGGCTGCCCTTCGTGACCGGTTGCAGGAACATCAACAGCAGTCACAGCAGCAGACGGAGTGGCTGCAAGAGCAACTCCAACATGAGAAAAAATCCACCAGCGATATTTCGATGATGCTCACGTGTATGACGGGACTTGTAAGCAATGACCGCCAAACTCCCCCTTCCACCCCCTGAACCCTCCAAACATGTGTTCGCTTGCCCATCAGGGGAAACTTCTAGTGATCTTGAAATCTTGTGTAGTGGAGTCCTTCCACGCAAGTTAACTGCCAAAGTTGTGCTAAAGTATGTTCAAAACTACTCTATAAGTGGAAATGACAGACAAATTGTACTAGACCATTGGAGGCAAATGTGTGACATTGGTAATAAACTAAGAAATGTTCCTGGACTTACACCGTAGTGCAATAGATAATATGTATTTAGATAATATATATTAAGTGAACTAATAATATAAATATATAATGCTGACTTTAAATGCACAATTAACTAAGTTATCCATCCTTAGCTGGAACATTGCATCCGTCAAAAAATGGTTCTCAGATTTACATCACAAAGTAACAACTGAACACATCGATATTGCATGTCTCCAGAAGTGCAGAGTTTCTGCAAGATCCTCACCCCCGAAATTGCCCTCATTTGTTTCTTACAATCTCAGATCCAGTAACTCTTGCATTCTATACATCAAACAATCCCAATCCCTATGGAAATGTGAATCTAAGAATTAGTAATAAAGTGAGTGAATACCATTGCAAGCCGGAAATTAGGCGGAAAATTCCTTGTAAGAATACAAGCAAAGAATAAATCAGTGTCATAAATCGAGTAACTGGAAATTGGTGACATCAACCTGGGACGACAAGAGGTCACCTGTACCGCACCGGGGACCAGCTTCGCTACCCTATGCTAAGTACCTCCCATAAAGTTTGAACAAAATAACATACATAATATTACAAATATACGGTATACATATAATATTATAAATATTAAATATATAAATATATACATATAATTTTATAAAGAGTTAAAAGGACTGACATCAACAAGTGATCCACACAGTAAACCACAAATACATCACAATACATCAGACAATGGAGAGGTGTGGCGAGTGCTCGGGAGTAATGGGAAGACGTACTGTAGGCGTGACGTGTTGCATCTGTAACATAAGATTTCACCTGGGCTGTACAGAAGTATCTCCAGGATGCACAAAAAGGCAAGGAATTTACTGGGTCTGCAAAGATGACAGATTACTGTTAGAGAACATAACTTAACTGATGAAAAATATTCCCGAGTCACAGAGATTATCATTCACAGACAAGCTACCAGTGATATATGCGGACTGGGAAAAGACAACACTGGTTAACGACCAAAACCCAGAAACAGATAGTTTAGAGAACCGCAGCAGTAATGTGGAGGAAGAGGGTATTGTAGTACATAATAACAGCAATATTGCAGAGTCAGGTAATCTAAACGATGAGAGCAACAGTGAGACAGAGTGCATAAAGGAAGGAATTGGGACGAAAAGCGGAGATGGCTCCAATAAAGAGGTAGACAAGACAGACACAGATATAAATACCTTGAAAAACGCAAAACCGGAACACATTTGCAAATTCTACGCTAAAGGAATATGCAAATATGGAAAATTAGGAACAAAATGCCATTTTCTGCATCCTCGAAAATGCAGGAACATGTTGGCGAGGGGTACATGCCGTTTTGGAACAGGGTGTAGATACTTCCACCCCAAATTATGTCAATTTTCAATTAGGGACAAAAACTGCTACAATCTTCAGTGTCCGGAATTCCACGTGAGAGGTACACAACGTTATAGACGGGAAGATCAATATGACACTACTGGCAATTTTTTAGAGGAAGGCAGAAACAGAGCAGAAAATATAAGAGAGAGGAACAGTCAGATGGAACCACTACAGGATTACAGAGGGGAAGGGAGATACCCACAAGACTGGAATACACATTACCAACAAACACACAGGTACTACACCACACAACACTCGCCCCACTACCGAAACTGGACGAATCACTTCGAAAACAACACACCCTGGACGCAAACACAGTGGCCTCCTTACCGGAGCCTCAGATATTAACACCAAGTAAGGCATCCAGCACTTCCACTACCACGATAACATCATTTATATTTGCCAACATTCAAGGTATAAAAACACGCAAATCCAACAAAGTTCACTTTATAGATGGTCTCCTTCATGAGGCAAATGCAGTGTTTGCAGCCCTAACAGAAACCCACACAAAGGACTACCATGATGGTGAAATATGGATCTCAGAGTACAATCTTTTCAGATGTGATAGGAAACACCGGCCCCAGGGTGAGGTCAGCCTATACATCAAAGACACACTCATCTGTACTGAGCTGCTAAACACCTCAAATGATATGGTGGAAGTGCTGATAATAAAAATAAATATTCTAAATGTAGTTATTGTCCTTGTATATAAGTCACCGGAGGCAAACCCTCAGCAGTTTAAAGACCAACTAATGAAAGTAGAACACTGCTTGGAAAACCTCACAAATCCAGCTCCGAACATCATCCTGCTTGGGGACTTCAACCTACGGCACCTGAAATGGAAGCACCTGGCTAATACAGTAATATCAGAAAGAATACCAGGAAGTAGCCTTAATGAACAGGCACATGCAAATGACCTGCTACGGATGTGCGACAGGTTTGCCTTAAACCAGCAAATAGTAGAACCAACTAGGAAGGAGAACACGCTGGACCTCATTTTCACTAATAATGATGAATTGATCAGGAACATAATGATTACAAATACCTTTTACTCAGATCACAACTTAATTGAAGTTATGACAACCATGGGGAATAGACCTTCAAAACCAGTCCAGATTCCCGGTGGAGGAGATTTCAGCAAATTCAACTTCAATAATAAAGAGATAAACTGGGAGCAAATAAACCAGGACTTCGCAGAAATAAACTGGGAAGAACAGCTAGAAAATGCGAACCTGAACCAGTGCCTGGAAAAAATAAACTCAGTAGCACTAGAAATATGTTCAAACCGCATCCCCCTAAGAAAAAAGAGGAAGAGATGCAGATTGGAACGAGAACGTCGTTCCCTATATAGGCGAAGAAAACGAATCGCGGAACAACTTGAGAGTCGCACCCTATCTCAAGAACGGCGAAGAAGGTTAGGTAGAGAAATAGGAACAATTGAACTCAAGCTACAAGAATCATACAAAACCCAGGAGAGGCAAAGGGAGCAAAAGGCCATCAGTGAAATAGAGAGAAATCCGAAATATTTTTTCTCCTATGCAAAGTCAAGTTCAAAAACCACATCTAGTATCGGGCCCTTGCGAAAGGGAGATGGAACTTTCCCCGATGACAAAAAAGAAATGAGCGAGCTACTGAGGAAGCAATACGACTCTATCTTCAGCGAGCCATTAAACGCACTAAAGATCGATAACCCAAATGAATTTTTCATGGATATGATACCAACATCAAATCATATATCAGACATCACCCTATCCCCACTGGATTTTGAAGAAGCCATAAACAGTATGCCTATGCACTCTGTACCAGGCCCGGATTCTTGGAACTCCATATTCATCAAGAACTGTAAAAAACCACTATCGCAGGCCCTTCACATTCTGTGGAGACAAAGCCTAGATACTGGCGTTATTCCTGATATACTAAAAACAGCAGAGATAGCACCACTTCATAAAGGAGGAAATAAGGCAGAGGCAAAAAATTACAGACCGATAGCGTTAACATCGCACATCATAAAAAATTTTGAGAGAGTGCTAAGAAGTAAGCTCACAAAATACATGGAATCACAGCATCTCCATAACCCCAGACAACATGGTTTCAGAACAGGGCGCTCTTGCCTGTCACAGTTGCTGGACCACTATGATATGGCATTAGATGCTATGGAAGACAAACAAAACGCTGATGTAATTTACACAGATTTCGCAAAAGCTTTTGATAAATGTGACCATGGTGTTATTGCACATAAAATGCGCTCAAAAGGAATTACCGGAAAAATAGGCAGATGGATCTACAATTTCCTGACCAACAGAACCCAATGTGTAATAGTCATCAAAATAAAATCCAGCCCATCAACCGTTAAGAGCTCAGTCCCCCAGGGTACTGTGCTTGCTCCAGTACTTTTTCTCATCCTCATATCGGACATAGACAAGAACACAACCTATAGCACTCTATCATCCTTTGCAGATGACACTAGGATCTTCATGAGAGTAGGCAACATAGAGGACACGGCAAACCTCCAGTCAGATGTTGATCAGGTCTTTCTATGGGCTACAGAAAATAATATGGTGTTTAACGAAGATAAGTTCCAGCTCATGCGGTATGGAAAAAATTAAAATATAAAAACGGAAACCACGTACAAAACTCAGACAAATCATAACATAGAACGAAAAGGCAATGTAAAGGATCTGGGTGTACTCATGTCGGAAGACCTTACCTTTAAAGAACACAATAAAGTAGCCGTCACAACTGCAAGAAAAATGACAGGTTGGATAACAAGAACTTTTCACACTAGAGATGCTATACCGATGATGACACTTTTCAAAACGCTTGTGCTCTCTAGAGTGGAGTACTGCTGCACAATGACAGCCCCTTTCACAGCTGGAGAAATTGCTGACCTGGAGAGCGTGCAGAGGTCCTTTACTGCTAGAATCCACTCAGTAAAACATCTAAACTATTGGGACCAACTAAAAAGCCTAAATCTGTATTCCCTTGAGCGCAGGCGAGAGAGATACATAATAATTTACACGTGGAAAATATTAGAGGGGCTGGTCTCAAACCTGCACACAGAAATAACATCACATGAGACCAGAAGACATGGCAGGATGTGCAGAATACCCCTGTTGAAAAGCAGAGGTGCAACTGGTACTCTGAGAGAGAACTCTATCAACATCAGGGGCCCGAGACTGTTCAACACGCTCCCGCTACACATAAGGGGCATAACTGGCAAACCCCTCACAGTGTTCAAGAGAGAACTGGATAAGCACCTCCAAAGGATACCTGATCAACCAGGCTGTGACTCATACGTCAGGCTGCGAGCAGCCGCGTCCAACAGCCTGGTTGATCAGTCCAGCAACCAGGAGGCCTGGTCGATGACCGGGCCGCGGGGACGCTAAGCCCCGGAAGCACCTCAAGGTATCCTCAAGGTATCCTACCCCATCAACTTCTGCCAGAAAAACAAACTGCCGGTCAATAGTATCATGGAGTGAGGATCTATGTGGGCAACTCTGTCCTCAATGTATTTAATCTATATGCTCCAGCAGGAAAGTTAAATTATATTGATCTTCCGGCCTGCACTCAAGCAGAGCCAACCATCATTCTTGGCGACTACAATGCTAGACACAAGGACATTGGCGGCTCTCGCTTCAGTAACGGTAATGGGAATCAACTGCTGTCGCTACTAAATAGTCACCAAGATGTGCAGATTGTGGATGACCTTAAACCCACGCATATTTGTGGAGGCATTCTAGACCTCTGTGTTGGTTTCAACGTCTCTCACGTCTGGTGCACATCATCTATTGTAACAGATTTGTTGTCAGATCATCACCCTAGGTTGAAGGATGGTATTTCCTATGTATAGGAAATACCATCCTTCCCGGTGGGACTTTCAAACGAAAACGGCTCAGTGTTCCTCCTGCTCGACGTGAAGACTTTGTTGCTCATGTGTCAGAGTGGCACAGCACTTATGATCCCTCCACAGTCCAGACATTTAACGACGATCTAGTACAGAGCATTCAGATGTTTGCTGACCCTTTAGGTCGGCCCCCTGCACCATCCAACAGTCGGAACGATATGAAAGGTAATAAACGCCATACCTATTACAATGACCCCAAACTGCGTACTTTGAAACGCACTGCCAGACGAGTTGGGCTTACATATAGGGAAACACGTACGCCAGCAATGCTCAAGGTCTTTCAGAAAGCCCTAGCCAAGGCGAGAGAGCGCATGACAGAGCTCAGGCAAGATAACTGGGAAACTTTTGTTAACAGTCTGAACTCTCACACCCCCCTCAGCCAGGCATGGAAGGATATTAAAAGAATTAAAGGCGATAAGATCGGCCAAGTAGTACACCCTCACCCTCTACACAGAGCAAACGAGTTAGTCGATGCTTGGGCAACCACCTCTAGCTTCAATAATCTTCCCCCAGACATACAGTTCAGATTAAATGCTGGTTACGGAGATCGAGAAAGGCTCGTTGACTTCATGCTCCACAAGGAAGATGAATGCAGCGTGCCATTTACTGAGTTTGAATTACTCGCGGCCCCAAACAAAGGCAAAGCCACATCCCCCCGGTGAAGATGGTATCACTTATGACATATTGCGTCTGCTCCCTTTAGTACCAGGGAATCCCCTGCTTGAGCTGTATAATATGAGCTATGTTTCTGGGGAACTTCCTATCTCTTGGACTAACAGTATAATAATTCCAATTCCCAAGCCAAATCAAGAGAATGCTTTCCGCCCAATTTCCCTTACTAGCTGCATTTGCAAAACATTCGAGAGAATGGTCCTAAACCGTCTCCTCCATAGAATAAGAATCATGCTATCCCCCCCAGATATATGGCTTCATGCATGGAAGGAGTGTGCATCATTGCATCACCACCTTTCTTACCCTGCACACTGAAAAGTCATATACCACCTTCCTAGATCTTAAGTCTGCCTTTGATATTGCAAATAGACATGTTATCTTGAGTGAGCTTGCAAGAATGAATATTGGTGGTCGGCTTCTTTGTTGGATCAGGGGTTACTTATCCAACAGGAAGTCATCTGTATTTTTCCAAGGGCATAGGAGTGTAACAAGAGAATATGAACTAGGTACCCCGCAGGGTGGTGTCCTCAGTCCTACCTTATTTAATATCTTAATAAACACGCTGTTAAACTCTATTCCGAGCAAACCCAACGTCCACATCATTAGCTATGCTGATGATATAATGATACACACCACTGGGTATGCTAACACGCAGAACACTCTTAACTCTGTATTAGACTCATGCCAGGACCTAGGTTTAATTATCTCAGCAGAGAAAACAAAGATACTAAATCGGTGCCCACCCAGGCAGGGAGGAGCTGTTCGCAAGATGCAACTGTCTGATGGCTCCCAGCTTGACTATGTAAACAGATTCAAATACCTTGGCCTTCAGGTGCCACTATATGGTCCTGTTGTATTCAGACTCTGTCGTCAGTATAAAGAGAGGCTCCGAGCTCTCAAGGCTGTTGCAGGTTATCACTCAGGCTATGGTGCCAATGTCAGAATTGTCAAAATGATGTACCGTGCATACATCAGATCTTTAGTGGATTATGCTGCACCTCTGCTTGTTTTGATGCCTGAAAGAAAGCTTGGAGGGCTTGAAAAATTGCAGAACGAAGCCTTGAGGATAATCCTTGGGTGCCCTCGTACCACAAAGATACTTAATATGAGGAAGGAACTTAATATTTCGAGCGTTGTTGATCGTGTTACTGAAATTAACTGTCAAATTGGTATAAAAATGCTTAGGATAACTCATCCTAATCCTTGCACAGAAGCCTTCCAGAATTTCTTTATTGAAGATCAGCATTGTTCCAAATGGATAACAAAAACTGGAACTCAACTCAGAATGTATGGGGTTCATGATTTGTACCAAGAGAAACAACAACGGCACTTTCCTGCACCGTGGGAGGTTACACCCTTTCCAATTTTAATCCCTCCCTTTCCACCCAAGAAGCAAATTAGAAATCAGCCCAAGCTTCGTCTTGAGGCAAAGCTCAACGCCTTAAGCCATATTGATTCTCTGTCCACAGAGCATTCTCTCTCTCAAATCATATACACTGATGGTTCCCTACACCGCACCATGGGTGCAGCTAGAAGTGCAGTTGTTCTGACAATGGGCGATGGCTTGTACTTTGAGTGGGGAGTCCGTATAAACAACTGGGCCTCTACCCTTCAGACTGAACTATTTGCCTTGCTCCTTGCACTGAAATGTGTACAAGTCTCCAAACTTGATACATTAATTGTAAGTGACTCTTATCATCCTTAAATGCTCTCAACTCTTTAGGACACAACTGTAACATGTTCGTGTCCGAAGCTAGACACAAATACAACAAAATTATTAAGAATGGTAACAGAGTCCATTTCACGTGGTCTCCATCTCATGTTGGCCTCCGAATGCATGATAGAGCTGATAATTTAGCCAAAGAATCTGCCTTTAAAGAAGCCGCTGAGTGTATCCTTCGATTGTCAATGAGCAATTTGAGAGTAGCAGTACACAGAGAACTTCAACAAGATCTTGTAGATCTGAGGTAAAGTGAAATTGACACCAATAATTCCATCTATCATCATACTATCATGCAAGAGGAGCCACACATCTATGGATCATCCAATAAAATCAGCCGACTTCTAGATGTTACTACTGCTTGGCTTAGACTCGGTTACAAGTATCTCTAGGAATTCTCATTATCTGCCGATGTAGACCTGACCAAATGTAAACTGTGTCAACAAAATTATTCGCACACCCTCCGTCACTATGTGATGGAGTGGGAAAAGATACGTGAATTTAGAGACAATTCTATAACCAATGTTCCAGCGATGTGTAAATATTTCATTCAAAATGATCTGCTACCAGAAATTTTAGCCAAATATCCCCAGTTTGCTAACTGTAGGTAGTAACTGAGTGATTGTAACCTATCCACCGCTGCCCACTGGATGGGGGGGCGGTGTGCAGGACAAACATATAAGTTGTGACACTAGCTCTCCACATATGTCAGTTGCATAATTTACAACCTGTACTTGAGGTCGATCTCGAACCCATTGTTGATGTGACGACTTATATTGAATTTTGTAACTAGCTCATCAAGATTGTAACTTGCTTAGGTAAATGAATTGTGGGGTTCAGTCCCTGAGCCCATTATGTGCCTCTGTAATCCTTTCCACTACCGCCCACAAGATGGGTATGGGGTGCATAATGAATGAACTAAACTAACCTAAGAAAAGCCTTTGATACTGTTAATCAGAACTACCTCTTACTTAAACTCCAGCATTATGGAATCCGAGGCCTTGCCCTTCACTACATCCGATCCTATCTTAGTGACAGACACCAATGTGTAACCATCAATGATACAACTTCTTCTATTCTACCAATTACCGTTGGAGTACCACAGGGCAGTATCTTGGGATCTCTTCTATTTCTTATATATATAAATGATCTGCCTAATGTCTCTAATATTCTTAAACCTATATTGTTTGCTGACGATACTACCCTTATCTATTCAGACCCCAACCCACATACACTAAATAATGTTGTGAATAATGAATTAAAAAAAGTCCACTTATGGATGCCAACTAACAAACTAACATTAAACATAGAAAAGACTTACTACATCTTATTTGGAAGCAAATCATCAAATGCAATTCAGCTACAGATAGACAACATTAGCAATCAGTAATAAAAATGATGGCAAGTTTCTTGGCCTATTCCTAGACAAGAGACTCAACTTCAGCACCCACATTCAACACATAACTATGAAAGTCTCTAAGACAGTTGGTATACTCTCTAAAATAAGATATTATGTTCCTAACTCTGCTCTTCTCTCACTATAATATGCACTAATCTACCCCTATCTTAATTATGATATCTGTGCACGGGGGTCTACCACTGCAAACCACTTTAAGCCCATCATCACCCAGCAAAAATCTGCTATCAGAATAATAACAAACTATGCTTTCAGACAACACTCAGCTCCATTGCTTAAATCCCTAAACTTGCAAAATATTAACTCCCTCCACACATTCTCTTGTGTCAACTACATTTACAGAACCCTGTTCTTAAATGCAAACCATGCTCTGAAACTCTCCCTGGACAGATGTAATAGAACCCATTATCACCACACCAGAAATAAATATCTCTTTGATATCCCCAGGGTCAAACTTAATCTGTGTAAACACTCTATGCAAATTAAGGGACCTAGTCTATGGAACTCACTCCCTAGTGAATTGAAAAGCTGTCAAACTTTTGCCTTATTTAAAAGCAAAACCAAAAAGTACCTAATTTCATTTTCTTAGTTTCCTACACTGAGCTTTGAAGTTGCTCTGTACCTAGTGTTACCCAATCTCCCAATTTTGATGTACTTAACCCAAACAACCTTATCATTGTGTTCATTGCTGTCTTCTTTTATGTGCTAGCCATATGCTGTATTGTGCCTACCTATTTTTGTCAACTACGATTCAAGCTGTCATTGCAATCAATCTGAGCTACCTATGTGCTTTAATATCCTACAATTTTCTCTCATCTTTTACTTTTTTTTTGGTTTGTAACTGTTATTTTTTATAAATTTTGCAAGTATTTACCTACTTAAAATTTTCTTAGATTAAGGACCTGCCCGAAACACTGCGCGTATAGTGGCTTTACAAGATTGTAATTACCATATTATGTATCCTCACAATCCCAATGTACCTGCTTGTATGTGCATAAATAAATAAAAAAATGAATAAATAAATAAATTTATTTATTTATTTATTGCACTGTATCTATTGCTATCCAATCTCCCAATCTTTATGTACCCAATTTGAACATCTTTACCATTGTGATCATTGCTGTCTTTTTATATGAGCTGTCAATCTGCTGTATGGTGTCTATTAATCTCGTTTAAATTTTCAATCAAGCTGTTAAAGTAATCAGTCAGAGCTTTAATATACCAATGTGCTTTAATATATTTCCTAAGCTCTCTCATCACATTTTTCTCTTGCAATGTATTTGTTATCATTTATTAATTCTGATAGAAATTACTTACTTAAAATTATCTGTTAGATTAAGGACCTGCCCGAAACGCGCGCTGCATGTACTAGTGGCTTTACAAGATTGTTAATACTGTACTATTCAATGTATTCTCACAAACCTAATGTTTCTTCTTGTATATATATATATATATATATATATATATATATATATATATATATATATATATATATATATATATATAAATCAATAAATAAATATATAAAATACTGAACTGTAATGCCAATCCTGACCTCAAAAGCTTCATTGAAGGTTGTAACAGAACCCATGAGCACCACACCAGAAATAAATACAGTTTTGATGTTCCAAGAGTACTTAATCAAACTAGAAATGCTCTACTAATCAAGGGACCCAGAATGTGGAATGACCTTCCCAACCAGGTTAAAGACTGTACCTCTCTTAACCAGTTTAAGATAAAAACGAAACACTACCTAATAAATTCCCTGTAACCTACCAATTACCCCTCTATTGTCAACCCATGTCAACCCAACAACTACAGACCTATATCAATCCTGCCTAACCTGTCAAAAATATTTGAGAAATTAATCTACAAGCAGCTTTACTCTTATCTAGCCAAACACAATATACTTAGCTCTTGCCAATATGGTTTCAGACCCCAAAAAAGCACTAATGATGCACTTATTAGTATGATTAACTTGATTCATACAGCTCTTGATAAAAATGAGTTCCCTGTTGGGTTATTTGTGGACCTGCGAAAGGCTTTTGACACTGTCAACCACCAAAACCTTCTTCTTAAATTACATCATTATGGAGTCAGAGGACACTCCCTGCAATACCTCAAATCCTACCTTACTGACAGGCTCCAGTATGTTTCTGTGAATAATTCAATTTCTCCCACCCTACCCATCAACATTGGTGTTCCTCAGGGCAGCATTCTTGGCCCTCTCCTCTTTCTCATCTACATTAATGACCTTCCTAATGCCTCCCAACACCTAAAACCAATTCTGTTTGCTGACGACACAACCTTCATTTACTCCAGTCCTGACCCCCTTGCTCTAAATGCCACAGTGAATACTGAGCTAGAGAAAGTCCATCTTTGGCTAACTGCTAACAAACTCACCCTTAACATTGACAAAACTTTTTATATTCTGTTTGGCAATAAATCCTCTAATCATATAAATCTCAAAATAAACAATAACCAAATTTGTAACAAATTAGATGGCAAATTCCTTGGCATTCTCATTGACCACAAGCTGAATTTCCGGGGACACATTCTAAATATATCTAAAAAAGTTTCAAAAACTGTTGGCATTCTTTCTAAGATCAGATATTATGTACCCCGCCCTGCCCTAGTGACTCTCTATTACTCCCTCATCTATCCATATCTCAACTATGGTATTTGTGCTTGGGGTTCTACTACCCAAAATCATTTACGTCCTCTAATCACTCAACACAAAGCTGCTATTAGGACAATATCCAACTCTGGCCCCAGACATCATTCGGTACCCCTACTCAAATCTCTGAATATGTAAGACATTAAGTCACTTCACATTCTCTCATGTGTATTATACATATATAAAACGCTGAACTGTAATGCCAATCCTGACCTCAAAAGCTTCATAGAAGGTTGTAACAGAACCCATAAGCACCACACCAGACATAAATACAGTTTTGATATTCCTAGAGTACGACTTAATCTAACTAGAAATGCTTTACAAATCAAGGGACCCAGAATGTAGAATGACCTTCCCAACCATGTTAAAGACTGTGCCTCTCTCAACCAGTTTAAGAGAAAAACGAAGAAATACCTAATAAATTCCCTGTAACCTGCCTTACCCCTCTATTGTCAACCAATGTCTGTTTTTGTTTTAAATGACGCTGTTTTGTCGACCGAATTGCATTTGTGCTGCTTTTTCAGCCATGTTCCCCCCTTCTTAACTGTTTTGTTTTTCTCAACTCATTTTATTCCTTATGCTCAATTAGTCTTAAGCCTTAGTCATTTAAGTTTTTCATGCCCGAAACGCTTTGCGTAATAGTGGCTTTAGGCATTGTATGTACTAGCTCTATCTATTTACTCCATCACTCTGTACAATTACTTTTATGTATGTACCTTACCTAAATAAACATTTGAAATAATTAATTGAGATAATTACACAAAATAAACTTACCATGTCTGTTATCTTTTAATCAACGCTGTTTGTCGACCTATTGAACTTGTGCTGCTTTTTCAGTCATGTTTCCCCCCTTTTTATCTTTATTTGTATTTGTTCTCAACACATTTTATTCTTTATACTCAAGTAGTATTAAGTTTTAGATATTAATGTTTTACTCGCCATTCAATTCAAACCACCATGTAGAGCAGTTGCCAAATGCTGCAATCAGTCCCACTCGCTGTTCAGAGCCATCTGGAGGTGATGTTCGCTCCAGCTGGCTGCCAAACTCACCACCTGATAATTATGAAGTGCACAAGGGGACCGGTACCAGACCGAAGACTCCTGCCATCATCCCAGCTCCCCCACAAGAACCAGGTGCTGCATCTTCTGCCAGTGGTGGGCCTTCCCCTGATGTAGAGTGGCCACTTCCTGGTTCTGGGATAATGTCACCTATTGTGAGACCACCAGCCACAGCTGGACCCCACAGTCAACTGGAAGTGGGGATAATTAAGGAACTGGATCAAAATGAGACAGATCGCGACCTCAGCCTCCCTACCACCTCGCCCTTGGGTTGCTCCACTGTTCAAGCAGTGGCTGCCCTTCGTGACCGGTTGCAGGAACACCAGCAGCAGTCACAGCAGCAAACGGAGCGGCTGCAAGAGCAACTCCATCATGAGAAAAAATCCACCAGCGATATTTCGACGATGCTCACGTGTATGAGGGAACTTGTAAGCAATGACTGCCAAACTTCCCCTTCCACCCCTGAACCCTCCAAACATGTGTTCGCTTGCCCATCAGGGGAAACTTCTAGTGATCTTGAAATCTTGTGTAGTGGAGCCCTTCCACGCAAGTTAACTGCCAAAGTTGTGCTAAAGTATGTTAAAAACGACTCTATAGCTGGAAATGACCGACAAATTGTACTAGACCATTGGATACAATTGTGTGACATTGGTAAAAAACTAAAAAATGTTCCTGGACTTATACAGTAGTGCAATAGATAATATGTATATAGATAACATATATTAAGTGAACTAATAATATCAATATATAATGCTGACTTTAAATGCACAATTAACTAAGTTATCCATCCTTAGCTGGAACATTGCATCCCTCAAAAAAGGTTCTCAGATTTACATCACAAAGTAACAACTGAACACATCGATATTGTATGTCTCCAGGAGTGCAGAGTTCCCGCAAGATCCTCACCCCCGAAATTGCCCTCATTTGTTTCTTACAACCTCAGATCCAGTAACTCTTGCATTCTATACATCAAACAATCCCTACCCCATCAACTTCTGCCAGAAAAACAAACTGCCGGTCAACAGTATCATGGAGTGAGGATCTATGTGGTCAACTCTGTCCTCAATGTATTTAATCTATATGCTCCAGCAGGAAAGTTAAATTATATTGATCTTCCGGCCTGCGCTCAAGCAGAGCCAACCATCATTCTTGGTGACTACAATGCTAGACACAAGGACATTGGCGGCTCTCGCTTCAGTAACGGTAATGGGAATCAACTGCTGTCGCTACTAAATAGTCACCAAGATGTGCAGATTGTGGGTGACCTTGAACCCACGCATATTTGTGGAGGCATTCTAGACCTCTGTGTTGGTTTCAACGTCTCTCACGTCTGGTGCACATCATCTATTGTAACAGATTTGTTGTCAGATCATCACCCTAGATTAACTACTCTATGTATAGGAGATACCATCCTGCCCGGTGGAACTTTCAAACGCAAACGGCTCAGTGTTCCTCCTGCTCGACGTGAAGACTTTGTTGCTCATGTGTCAGAGTGGTACAGCACTTATGATCCCTCCACAGTCCAGACATTTAACGACGATCTAGTACAGAGCATTCAGATGTTTGCTGACCCTTTAGGTCGGCCCCCTGCACCATCCAATAGTCGGAACGACATGAAAGGTAATAAACGTCATGCCTATTACAATGACCCCAAACTGCGTACTTTGAAACGCACTGCCAGACGAGTTGGACTTGCATATAGGGAAACACGTACGCCAGCAATGCTCAAGCTCTTTCAGAAAGCCCTAGCCAAGGCGAGGGAGCGCATGACAGAGCTCAGGCAAGATAACTGGGAAACTTTTGTTAACAGTCTCAACTCTCACACCCCCTCAGCCAGGCATGGAAGGATATTAAAAGAATTAAAGGCGATAAGATCGGCCAAGTAGCACACCCTCACCCTCTACACAGAGCAAACGAGTTAGTCGATGCTTGGGCAACCACCTCTAGCTTCAATAATCTTCCCCCAGACATACAGTTCAGATTAAATGCTGGTTACGGAGATCGAGAAAGGCTCGTTGACTTCATGCTCCACAAGGAAGATGAATGCAACGTGCCATTCACTGAGTTTGAATTACTCGCGGCCCTAAACAAAGGCAAAGCCACATCCCCCGGTGAAGATGGTATCACTTATGACATATTGCGTCTGCTCCCTTTAGTACCAGGGAATCCCCTGCTTGAGCTGTATAATATGAGCTATGTTACTGGGGAACTTCCTATCTCTTGGACCAACAGTATAATCATTCCAATTCCCAAGCCAAATCAAGAGAATGCTTTCCGCCCAATTTCCCTTACTAGCTGCATTTGCAAAACATTCGAGAGAATGGTCCTAAACCGTCTCCTCCATAGAATAAGAACCATGCTATCCCCCCAGATATATGGCTTCATGCATGGAAGGAGTGTGCATCATTGCATCACCACCTTTCTTACCCTGCACACTGAAAAGTCATATACCACCTTCCTAGATCTTAAGTCTGCCTTTGATATTGCAAATAGACATGTTATCTTGAGTGAGCTTGCAAGAATGAATGTTGGTGGTCGGCTTCTTTGTTGGATCAGGGGTTACTTATCCAACAGGAAGTCATCTGTATTTTCCAGGGGCATAGGAGTGTAACAAGAGACTTTGAACTAGGTACCCCGCAGGGTGGTGTCCTCAGTCCTACCTTATTTAATATCTTAATAAACACGCTGTTAAACTCTATACCGAGCAAACCCAACGTCCACATCATTAGCTATGCTGATGATATAATGATACACACCACTGGGTATGCTAACACGCAGAACACTCTTAACTCTGTATTAGATTCATGTCAGGACCTAGGTTTAATTATCTCAGCAGAGAAAACAAAGATACTAAATCGGCGCCCACCCAGGCAGGGAGGAGCTGTTCGCAAGATGCAACTATCTGATGGCTCCCAGCTTGACTATGTAAACAGATTCAAATACCTTGGCCTTGAGGTGCCACTGTATGGTCCTGTTGTATTCAGACTGTCGTCAGTATAAAGAGAGGCTCCGAGCTCTCAAGGCTGTTGCAGGTTATCACTCAGGCTATGGTGCCAATGTCAGAATTGTCAAAATGATGTACCTTGCATACATCAGATCTTTAGTGGATTATGCTGCACCTCTGCTTGTTTTGATGCCTGAAAGAAAGCTTGGAGGGCTTGAAAAATTGCAGAACGAAGCCCTGAGGATAATCCTTGGGTGCCCTCGTACCACAAAGATACTTAATATGAGAAAGGAACTTAATATTCTGAGCGTTGTTGATCGTGTTACTGAAATTAACTGTCAAATTGGTATAAAAATGCTTAGGCTAACTCATCCTAATCCTTGCACAGAAGCCCTCCAGACTTACTTTATTGAAGATCAGCATTGTTCCAAATGGATAACAAAAACTGGAACTCAACTCAGAATGTATGGGGTTCATGATTTGTACCAAGAGAAACAACAACGGCACTTTCCTGCACCGTGGGAGGTTACACCCTTTCCAGTTTTAATCCCTCCCTTTCCACCCAAGAAGCAAATTAGAGATAAGCCCAAGCTTCGTCTTGAGGCAAAGCTCAACGCCTTAAGCCATATTGATGCTCTGTCCACAGAGCATTCTCTCTCTCAAATCATATACACTGATGGTTCCCTACACCGCACCACGGGTGCAGCTGGAAGTGCAGTTGTTCTGACAATGGGCGATGGCTTGTACTTTGAGTGGGGAGTCCGTATAAACAATTGGGCCTCTACCCTTCAGACCGAACTATTTGCCTTGATCCTTGCACTGAAATGTGTACAAGTCTCCAAACTTGATACATTAATTGTAAGTGACTCCTTATCATCCTTAAATGCTCTCAACTCTTTAAGACATAACTGTAACATGCTCGTGTCCGAAGCTAGACACAAATACAACAAAATTATTAAGGATGGTAACAGAGTCCATTTCATGTGGTCTCCATCTCATGTTGGCCTCCGAATGCATGATAGAGCTGATAAGTTAGCCAAAGAATCTGCCTTTAAAGGAGCCGTTGAGTGTAACCTTGGATTGTCAATGAGCAATCTGAGAGCAGCAGTACACCGAGAACTTCAACAAGATCTTGTAGATCTGAGGCAAAGTGAAATTGACACCAGTAATTCCATCTATCATCATACTATCATGCAAGAGGAGCCACACATCTATGGATCATCCAATAAAATCAGCAGACTTCTAGATGTTACTGCTGCTCGGCTTAGACTCGGTTACAAGTATCTCTGGGAATTCTCATTATCTGCCGATGTAGACCTGACCAAATGTAAACTGTGTCAACAAAATTATTCGCACACCCTCCGTCACTATGTGATGGAGTGCGAAAAGATACGTGAATTTAGAGACAATTCTATAACCAATGTTCCAGCGATGTGTAAATATTTCATTCAAAATGATCTGCTACCAGAAATTTTAGCCAAATATCCCCAGTTTGCTAACTGTAGGTAGTAACTGAGTGATTGTAACCTATCCACCGCTGCCCACTGGATGGGAGGCGGTGTGCAGGACAAACATATAAATTTTGACACTAGCTCTCCACATATGTCAGTTGCTTAATTTAGAACCTGTACTTGAGGTCGATCTCGAACCCATTGTTGATGTGACGACTTATATTGAATTTTGTAACTAGCTCATCAAGATTGTAACTTGCTTAGCTAAATGAATTGTGGGGTTCAGTCCCTGAGCCCATTATGTGCCTCTGTAACCCTTTCCACTACCGCCCACAAGATGGGTATGGGGTGCATAATAAATGAACTAACTAACTAAAAAACTTTTCCTGCCCAAACGAATTGCGTAATAGTGCTTTAGGCATTTTATGTGCTAGCTCTATTTATAAGCCGATCAAATTATGTAAAATCCTGTATGTATGTACCTTACCTGAATAAACATATTTATTTATTTTTTATTTATTTATGTTGGTAGTTCTCAGGTAAACTCAGGTAGTGCATCCACCAGGAGAGAACTGACTCTTTAAAAAAGTATATAATCGAATGGTATTATGTATAAAGAAAGAATTCCAAATAAATTCTTTAATTGCAAAAGATGAGAAAAATATAGCTGATAAATGTTGAAAACCAACTATAAGCAAAAAAAAATAGATTTGGAACGAGAAAAAACATTGGAATGCTTGTTCTGCGCGTCGGAGGCCAGGTTGTCAGTCTGTAGCATCTAGTAAGTGTGCAGACACGAGCGTAAAACCGTGACACAAACTGCACGTATATTAAAGAAGAAAACACCACCAGTGGCCGTCAAGTGCTCACATCAAGTCTAACACCAGAAACAACACTCAAGCCTTGCCTAATCGTCAACATTGACGCAGGAACCTAGCGTTTCCCGACACTCGTGCAGTCTTTCGGAGGATAACACCTTCACACAAACTGCACCTATCATAAAGAAGATGAAGATTTACCAGTGTCCACAATGTGGGAAGGTATCCACTCATCTTGGAGATATGAGGAAGCACATGTTAGTGCATTCAGATGATAAACCTCATGAGTGTCCAGAGTGTGGGAACAGATTCAAACGTGTTGGAGATATGAAGTCTCACATGTTAGTGCATTCAGGTGACAAACCACATGAGTGTCCAGAGTGTGGGAAGAGATTCAGTCGTCTTGGCAGTATGAAGTCTACATGTTAGTGCATTCAGGTGACAAACTTCATGAGTGTCCAGAGTGTGGGAAGAGATTCACTCGTCTTGGCAGTATGAAGACACACATGATGGTGCATACAGATGAAAATCCGTTCGAATGTGCCGAGGTGGCAAAAAATTAGAGAAACCGAGAACTATAATACGTCACATGTTAGTGCATTCAGGTGACAAACTTCATGAGTGTCCAGAGTGTGGGAAGAGATTCAGTCGTCTTGGCAGTATTAAGTCTCACATGTTAGTGCATTCAGGTGACAAACTTCATGAGTGTCCAGAGTGTGGGAAGAGATTCAGTCGTCTTGGCAGTATTAAGTCTCACATGTTAGTGCNGACCCCTTGAAAGACCTGGGATAAACAACTTGATCTAATTATGTGCATTTTCAGAAGTCTCCCCAATGAGTCTCCAGGAGTATCTCCTTATGAGATGCTCTACGGACGTAAGTGCCGTACTCCTCTCAAAGCTTTCAAAGACTCTCTACATAATGCCACCTTCAGTGACCCTCAGAATGTGCCCCAGTTTCTTCAAAACTTAAAACACATTCTAGAGAGAGTACGTAAATTTGCTAATGACATTCTATTGAAAGCCCAGGAGAGGATGAAGACTCATTTTGACCAAAGCAGCAAATTAAGGAAATTTAAACCAGGAGAGTTCGTGTTGGCATATTTTCCTATCCCAGGTTCTCCATTGCAAAACAAGTTTTCCGGACCCTACCGCATCAAGGAGTGCAGAAACAACCACAACTACGTTCTTGAGACTCCGGATAGGCGGCGGAAGACCCAGTTGTGCCATGTCAACCTCCTGAAGCAGTTTAAAGGTATTCCCCCCACTGTGTTGGTATCAGTCTCGACAGTTAAAGGTCCATACCTCCACAGTGAAACCTTCCCTGCTTCTCCCGAAAGCATTAACATTGAGTCGGTGCTTTCTAAATCGGAAATCCTACCTGATCTTCATCCCAATTTACAGGACTATAATAGTGCTCCTTTACCATGTTCTAATCCTATTCTCACCTCGCCAGATATCACGAAGCCTTTCATCCTCCATGTCAACGCCAGTGGTACCGACATCGGGGGTGACCTGATGCAACAACGAGGCTAGGAGATTCTACCTGTTAGCTACTACAGCTACAAGGAACTACAGCACGATCAAAGAGGAGCTGCTACTCATCGTCCTGAGCTTGCAGCACTTCGAACCATACCTGAAAAGTGCTCGGTCTACCACCATCTACTCGGACCACAATCCCCTAAACCTCCTGCAGCAAGCCCAATTCAACAATCGACGGCTTCTACGATGGGCTTGATATCTGCAGAATTTCAATCTGGAGATCTCTACATCAAGGGTTCTGACAACATCATAGCAGACGCCCTCTCCAGAGTCTATGAGGTAGTGGCTGCTTCACCAACCACTCTACCTCCTGAAGACGTAACTTCACACGGAACCGCAGGCTTCGGGGGAGAGTTGTGACGATAATCTCTTTCAAGAGAGATTGAGCCTGCTCTTCCCTAAATTAAAGTTACGTCAATTCCACAAGTATAAGATGCTACATTCAAGATACGTCACCAATAGCACAAAACGTTTTGAATAGGAGGCAAAACGTACCCAAGAACCCCCCTACTCCACACACCCTTCATGCCGGCTCGTCGTCAACCAGCAAACTACCCATTCCAGCCTGCATGCTCCTGATTGGTGACACGCCAACCACGCACCTGCACCCTACACCTCAGCGCCATCTACATGAGTCGACGTCTGAGCCTGACCAGCTATCAACTTCAGAATATTCTTTGTGCTCCTAGAGTTGACATCTCTCTCTGGCATACTAAGCTCTCTGGCTTTCGTATACTAAGGGAGGTCTCAGCTAAAGCCAATATTCTCAGCACCATTTCAACATTATATTATTTAATCTATTGTGTTTTTTGCATTTATCTTTGTCATTTTTTGCACCAGTCATTTACCCGAGATTTTTCTTTATTTTCATTTATGTTTAAAGTAAATATATTAAAGTTTCATTGTTCATACTTTGTGTTTTACGTGTTCCTCCCTCTAACTTACCACAGACAACAGGCAAGCAGTCTATCTTTTTTTTGTAAGTGTGACCAGGTGTTGACACCTGCCATTGGAGGACTGCCGAACATCAACACTCCAACACTTTCCCGTTACAATATATATATATATATATATATATATATATATATATATATATATATATATATATATATATATATATATAAAGAGAGAGAGAGAGAGAGTGAGAGAGGGGGGGTGGGGTGGGGGGGGAGGAGGGAGAATGTATTGTAGGGGGTGGAGATGGTCACTTCAGGTCAGGTGGTGGGTGAGGGAGATGGAGGGGGGACCTACTGTGTGGGATGGTTTTGGGGGTAGGGGGGGGGGAATGTCTGGTATGCTACAGAAGAAGAGAGAGAAGCGGGGAGGGGGGTGGATAATGTGTGTGTGTGTGTGTGTGTGTGTGTGTGTGTGTGTGTGTGTGTGTGTGTGTGTGTGTATGTGTATGTGTGTGTGTGTACTCACCTAGTTGTACTCACCTAGTTGTGCTTGCGGGGGTTGAGCTTTATCTCTTTGGTCCCGCCTCTCAACCGTCAATCAACAGGTATACAGGTTCCTGAGCCTATTGAGTTCTATCATATCTACACTTGGAACTGTGTATGGAGTCAGCCTCCACCACATCACTTCCTAATGCATTCCATTTATCAACCACTCTGACACTAAAAAAGTTCTTTCTAATATCTCTGTAGCACATTTGGGCACTCAGTTTCCACCTGTGTCCCCTAGTGCGTGTGCCCCTTGTGTTAAACAGACTGTCTTTATCTACCCTATCAATTCCCTTGAGAATCTTGAATTGGTGATCATGTTCCCCTTAACTCTTCTGTCTTCCAGCGAAGTGAAGTTTAATTCTCGTAGTCTCTCCTCGTAGCTCATACCTCTCAGCTCAGGTACTAGTCTAGTGGCAAACCTTTGAACCTTTTTTAGTTTGGTCTTATCCTTGACTAGATATGGACTCCATGCAGGGGCTGCATACTCCAGGTTTGGCCTAACATATGTGGTATACAAAGTTCTGAATGATTCCTTACACAAGTTTCTGAATGCCGTTCTTATGTTGGCCAGCCTGGCATATGCCGCTGATGTTATCCTCTTGATATAGGCTGCAGGAGACAGGTCTAGTGTGATATCAACCCCCAGGTCTTTTTCTTTATCTGACTTTAGAAGTATTTCATCTCCCAGATGGTACCTTGTATCTGGTCTCCAGCTCCCTACACCTATCTTCATTACATTACATTTGCTTGGTTAAACTCTAACAACCATTTGTTCGACCATTCCTTCAGCTTGTCTAGGTCTTCTTGAAGCCTCAAGCAGTCCTCCTCTGTCTTAATCCTTCTCATAACTTTGGCATCGTGCACAAACATTGAGAGAAATTAATCTATTCCATCCGGGAAATCATTTACATGTATCAGAAACAAGATAGGACCGAGTACAGAGTAAAGTGATACTCCACTGGTGATTTCACGCCTATATGAGGTCTCACCCCTCACCGTAACTCTGCTTCCTATTGCTTAGGTACTCTCTTATCCACTGGAGCACCTTCCCACCTGCACCTGCCTGTGTCTCCAGCTTATGTACCAGCCTCTTATGCGGTACTGTGTCAAAGGCTTTCCGACAATCAAGAAAATGCAGTCCGCCCAGCCTTCTCTTTCTTGCTTAATCTTTTTCACCTGGTCATAGAATTCTATTAAGCCAGTCAGGCAAGATTTACCCTCCCTGAATCCATGTTGGCGATTTGTCACGAAGTCCCTTCTCTCCAGATGTGTTACCAGGTTTTTTCTCACTATCTTCTCCATCACCTTGCATGATGGACACTGGCCAAGGACACTGGCCTGTAGTTCAGTGCCTCTTGCCTGTCGCCCTTTTTGTATATTGGGACCACATTCGCTGTCTTCCATATTTCTGGTAGGTCTCCCGTCTCCAGTGACTTACTATACACTATGGAGAGTGGCAAGCAATGTGCCTCTGCACACTCTTTCAGTATCGTTACGAGATCCCGTCTGGGCCAACAGCCTTTCTAACATCCAAATCCAGCAGGTGTCTCTTGACCTCCTCTCTCGTAATTGCGAACTCTTCCAAGGCCGCCTGGTTTACCTCCCTTTCTCCTAGCACAGTGACCTTACCTTGTTCTAATGTGAAGACCTCCTGGAACCTCTTGTTGAGTTCTTCACACACCTCTTTGTCATTCTCTGTATACCTGTCCTCGCCTGTTCTAAGTTTCAATACCTGTTCTTTCACTGTTCTTTTCCTTCTGATGTGGCTGTGGAGTAGCTTTGGTTCGGTCTTGGGTTTGTTTGCTATATCATTTTCATAACTTTTCTCTGCTTCTCTTCTCACCCTGACATACTCATTCCTGGTTCTCTGGTATCTCTCTCTGTTTTCTGGTGTTCTGTTATTCCGGAAGTTCCTCCACGCCCTTTCGTTCAGATTCTTCGCTTCCATACATGCCCTATTATACCATGGATTCTTCTGTTGCTTCTCGGATTTTTCCCTTTGGGCCGGGATGAACCTGTTTACTGCCTCCTGACACTTTTGGGTAACATAGGCCATCATATCTTGTACAGACTTATCTCTGAGGTCTGTGTCCCAAGGTATTTCCCCTAGGAAACTTCTCATTTCTTCATAATTCCACTTTCGATATGCCAGCATTTTGTTTCCTAGTTCTTTTTTGGGGGAGATAATTCCTAGCTCTACCAGGTACTCAAAGTTCAATACACTGTGATCACTTATTCCCTAGGGTGCTTCCATCTTAACTTCCCTTGTATCCCACTCATTTAGGGTAACTATCAAATCAAGCATTGCTGGTTCATCTTCTCCTCTCATTCTTATTGGTTCCTTGATGTGCTGGTTTAGAAAGTTTCTTGATGCCACGTCCTGCAGCTTAGCTCTCCATGTCTCTGGTCCTCCATGCGGGTCTCTGTTCTGTGTGTGTGCTCTGTATGTGTGTGTGTGTGTGTGTGTGTGTGTGTCTGTGTGTGTGTGTGTACTCACCTAATTGTGCTTGCAGGGGTTTAGCTTTGTCTCTTTGGTCCCGCCTCTCAACCGTCAATCAACTGGTGTACCGATTCCTGAGCCTACTGGGCTCTATCATATCTACATTTGAAACTGTTTATGGAGTCAGCCTCCACCACATCACTTCCTAGTGCATTCCATTTACTAACTACTCTGACACTGAAAAAGTTCTTTCTAATGTCTCTGTGGCTCATTTCGGTACTCAGCTTCCATCTGTGTCCCCTTGTTCGCGTCCCTCCAGTGTTGAATAGTTCATCCTTGTTTACCCGATCGATTCCCCTGAGGATTTTGTAGGTTGTGATCATGTCCCCCCTTACTCTTCTGTCTTCCAGTGTCGTAAGGTGCATTTCCCGCAGCCTTTCCTCATAACTCATGCCTCTTAGTTCTGGGACTAGTCTAGTAGCATACCTTTGGACTTTTTCCAGCTTCGTCTTGTGCTTGATAAGGTACGGCCTTCAGGAGACAGGTTTGGTGTGATAGCAACTCCTAGATCTTTCTCTCTGTCTGTTTCATTAAGTACTTCATCTCCTATTCTGTATCCTGTGTCTGGCCTCCTGTTTCCACTGCCTAGTTTCATTACTTTGCATTTACTCGGTTTGAACTTCAACAGCCATTTGTCGGACCATTCACTCAGTCTATCTAGGTCATCTTTTAGCCTCCTACTATCATCCTCTGTTTCAATCCTCCTCATAATTTTTGCATCGTCGGCAATCATTGAGAGGAACGAATCTATACCCTCTGGGAGATCATTTACATATACCAGAAACAGTATAGGTCCAAGGACTGACCTCTGCGGGACTCCACTTGTAACGTCTCGCCAATCTGAGACCTCACCCCTCACACAGACTCGTTGTCTCCTGTTGCTTAGGTACTCCTCTATCCACCGGAGTACCTTCCCTTTCATTCCAGGCTGCATCTCCAACTTTCGCTCTAGCCTCTTGTGTGGCACTGTATCAAAGGCTTTCTGACAATCCAAAAATATGCAGTCTGCCCACCCTTCTCTTTCTTGCCTTATTTTTGTTGCCTGGTCGTAGAATTCAAGTAACCCTTGATGCAGGACCTGCCATCCCTGAACCCATGTTGATGCTGTGTTACAAAGTTCCTTCGCTCCAGATGCTCCACTAGGTTTTTTCGCACAATCTTCTCCATCAGCTTGCATGGTATGCAGGTTAGGGACACTGGCCTGTAGTTCAGTGCCTCCTGTCTATCCCCTTTCTTGTATATCGGGATTACGTTAGCTGCTTTCCAATATCTGGCAGTTCCCCTGTTGCCAGTGATTTGTTATACACTATGGAGAGTGGTAGGCACAGTTCTCTTGCTCCTTCCTTTAGAACCCAAGGGGAGATTCCATGTGGGCCTATAGCCTTTGTCACATCCAACTCTAGTAAACACTTCCTTACTTCCCCCATTGGTAATCTCAAAGTCTTC
This sequence comes from Procambarus virginalis, assembly GCA_020271785.1. Lineage (NCBI taxonomy): Eukaryota > Metazoa > Arthropoda > Malacostraca > Decapoda > Cambaridae > Procambarus > Procambarus virginalis. The sequence continues at coordinate 2,331,470 of WNGS01061674.1, read as the reverse complement.
CAGTGGTTCCTGGTTAGCTATTCCCTCTCTTACCTCTGGAATTTCTCCTTGCTCTAAGGTAAAGACCTCCTGGAATTTCTTATTCAACTCCTCACACACTTCCTTGTCATTTGTAGTGAATCCTTCTGCCCCTGTCCTTAATTTCATAACCTGTTCCTTTACTGTTGTTTTTCTCCTGATGTGGCAATGCAACAATTTAGGCTGAGTCTTTTCCTTGCTTGCGATATCATTTCCGTATTGTCTTTCTGCTTCTCTTCTCATCCTGACATATTCATTCTTGGTATTCTGGTATCTTTCTCTGCTCTCCAGTGTCCTGTTATTTCTATAATTTCTCCATGCCCTTTTAGTTTGCTGCTTAGCTAGCCTACATCTCTGATTAAACCATGGGTTTCTCATTTTCATTTCTCTGTTTTCCTTTTGGACTGGGACAAACTTGTTTGCTGCGTCCTTGCACTTTTGCGTGATGTAATCCATCATATCTTGGGCCGTCTTTCCCCTGAGCTGTTTACCATGCTATATCTGTCAGGAATTTTCTTATTCCCTCATAGTTTCCCTTTCGGTATGCTAATCTTTTGGTTTCGGTATCCCTCCTCGAGTTCAATAACCCTTCTTCAATGAAGTACTCAAACACCAGTACACTGTGGTCGCTCATTCGTACTGGAGCCTCAAAACCGATTTCTCTTATGTCGGAGTCGTTCAGAGTGAAGACTAGGTCGAGTCTCGCTGGTTCGTCATTGCCTCTCATCCTTGTGGGTTCTCGACATGCTGGGTTAAAAAGTTTCTTGTCACCACCTCCAATAGTTTGGCTCTCCACGTTTTCTCGCCTCCATGCGGTTCCTTGTTCTCCCAGTTAATCCTTCCGTGATTGAAGTCCCCCATGATGAGCAGGTGGGATCTATTTCTACAGGCAGCGAGGCTGCCCTCTCAATTATAGTGTTAACTGCTATGTTGTTGTTTTCATGCTCTTGACTGGGTCTTCTGTCATTTGGTGGAGGGTTATATATTACTGCTACTACTATTCTTGGTCCTTCCATTGTCATGATGCCCGCTATGTAGTCTCTGAACTCCTCACAGCCCGGGATGGCCATCTCCTTAAAACTCCATTCCTTTCTCATGAGTAGGGCCACTCCCCTACCTTCCCTGTCTTTCCTTATTACTGTGTACTCCTGGGGAAACACGGCATTCGTTATATTCCAGAGTTTTGTTTCAGTGAGTCCGATTACATCTGGGTTCACTTCTTGTGCTCTTTCCCTTAGTTCACTTGTCTTGCTTGTGATCCCATCTATGTTCGAGTACATCACCCTGAAACGGACTCTCTTCTGCTTTTCCTCTGGGGGTGACCTTTGGGATCTGGGGTGAGTGGGAGCTGGGGGACCTAACACGGGAGACTGGTGGAGGAGGGAGGGCTTAGGGGGTGGGGGAGAGGGGGGTGTGGGGAGAGGGTGGAGGGGTAAGGGGGGAGGGTAAGAGGGGGGAGGGTAGGTGGGGGGGGGAGAGTGAGAGGGTGAGGGT
>WNGS01061674.1:2262701-2329659 GCA_020271785.1 Procambarus virginalis | reverse complement strand
ATAATATATATAATTGTATATATGTTTAAATATGACCGAAAAGTAAGATTAATAATTTTAACACGAATTTTCTCAATATTTCTTATATTTTTTTTTCACTGTTGATGGTAATTGAAAAATCAAATCTCCAAAATTTATTTTATTTCTAGTCTGACGCGACACTTAAACGCGTTTCGAAATAACTTATTACATTTTCAAAGACTTTTAGTTTACACACACACAACTATAACCTACAAACACTAAACAGAGTTCTTACTATGCGATGATTTAAACAGCTTTCATTTTTCATTTTATACCCGCATTTTGGATGAGGTGACATGTTACAACAGTTTTGGATGACGTGAACAAAACTTTCAACACAGTAGAGAACACGAAATAATGGGTATTAATGGGATAGTAATTGGGTAAATTGAAGGTAAGAATGAAAGTAACTGAAAAATGCCTATTGGCCCATATTTCTTGATGCTTCTATATCGGAGCAGAGTCTTGAAGTGGGTAGAATATAGTTGTGCATTAATTGGTTGTTGATTGCTGGTGTTGACTTCTGGATGTGTAGTGCCTCACAGATATCAAGCCGCCTGCTATCGCTGTATCTATCGATGATTTCCATGTTTTGTGTTAAGATTTCTCTGGTGATGGTCTGGTTGTGGGAAGAGATTATGTGTTCCTTAATGGAGCCCTGTTGCTTATGCATCGTTAATCGCCTGGAAAGAGATGTTATTGTCTTGCCTATATACTGAGTTCTTTGAGGCTTACAGTCCCCAAGTGGGCATTTGAAGGCATAGACGACGTTGGTCTCTTTTAAAGCGTTCTCCTTTGTGTCTGTAGAGTTTCTCATGAGTAGGTTTTTTTTTTTTGTTTTAAAGTAAATCGTCAGTTTTATCGTCTGATTTCTGTCTGTAGGGATAACGTTTCTAGTAACAATATCTTTCAGGACCCTTTCCTCCGTTTTATGAGCTGTGGAAAAGAAATTCTTGTAAAATAGTCTAATAGGAGGTATAGGTGTTGTGTTAGTTGTCTCTTCAGAGGTTGCATGGCGGTTCACCTTCCTTCTTATGATGTCTTCAGCGAAACCATTGGAGAAGCCGTTGTTGACTAGGACTTGCCTTACCCTGCAGAGTTCTTCATCGATTTGCTTCCATCCTGAGCTGTGGCGGAGAGCACGGTCGATATATGCGTTAACAACACTTCTCTTGTACCTGTCTGGGCAGTCACTGTTGGCAATTAGGCACATTCCTCTGTTTGTTTCCTTAGTGTAGACTGCAGTGTGGAAACCTCCATTCCTTTCCATGACAGTTACATCTAGAAAGGGCAGCTTCCCATCCTTCTCCATCTCGTAAGTGAAAAGCAACACAGAATTCTGCTCAAATGCCTCCTTCAGCTCCTGTAGATGTCTGACATCAGGTACCTGTGTAAAAATGTCGTGAACATATCTGCAGTATATGGCCGGTTTCAAGTTCATGTCGACCAAGACCTTTTGCTCGATGGTACCCATGTAGAAGTTCGCAAACAATACACCTAGGGGAGAACCCATGGCGACCCCATCTGCTTGCTTATACATGTGCCCATCCGGGCTCAAGAAGGGTGCCTCTTTAGTACAAGCTTGGAGTAGTTTCCTTAGGATGTTTTCTGGTATGTCAAGAGGAGTACAGGCCGGATCATGATACACTCTGTCCGTTATCATCCCAATTGTTTCATCCACAGGTACGTTGGTAAACAGTGATTCTACTTCCAACGAGGCTCTTATCCCTGTGGCCCGTGTTTACCGCGGTAAGTCGACAAATTCCTTTGGAGACTTCAGGCTGAATGCGCAAGGGACATAAGGAGTCAGGAAGCCGTTGAGTCGCTTCGCCAGTCTGTACGTGGGTGTGGGTATCTGGCTGATGATTGGCCGAAGTGGGTTCCCAGGCTTGTGTGTCTTGACATTTCCATATGCGTATCCAGGTTTATATTCCCCAATGATCTTTGGGGAATCCGGACTCCACCTGCCAAAGATGCAAAGATGCGTTGTGCCTAAATGCCAACAGTGACTGCCCAGACAGGTACAAGAGGAGTGTTGTTAACGCTTATGTCGACCGTGCCCTTAGCCACAGCTCAGGATGGAAGCAAGTCGATGAAGAACTCTGTAGGGTAAGGCAAGTCCTAGTCAACAACGGCTTCTCCAATGGTTTCGTTGAAGACATCATAAGAAGGACGGTGAACCGCTATGCAACCTCTGAAGAGACAACTAACACAACACTTATACCTCCTATTACACTATTTTAGAGGAACTTCTTTTCCACAGCTTATAAAACAGAGGAAAGGGTCCTGAAAGATATTGTTAATAGAAACGTTATCCCTACAGACAAAAATCAGAAGATACATTTGACGATTTACTATAAAACCAAAAAAACAGCCAACCTACTCATGAGAAACTCTCCAGACACAAAGCAGAACGCTTTAAAAGAGACCAACGTCGTCTAAGCCTTCAAATGCCCACTTGGGGACTGTAAGCCTCAAATAACTCAGTATATAGGCAAAACTACAACATCTCTTTCCAGGCGATTAACGATGTGTAAGCAACAGGGCTCCATTAAGGAACATATAATCTCTTCCCACAACCAGACCATCGCCAGAGAAATCTTAACAAAAACACGGAAATCATCGATAGATAAAGCGATAGCAGGCGGCTTGATGTCTGCGAGGCACTACACATCAAGAAGTCAAAACCAGCAATCAACAGCCAATTAATGCACAACTATATTCTACCCACTTCAAGACTCCGCTCCAATATAGAAGCATCAAGAAATATGGGCCAATACGCCCTTTGCAGTTACTTTAATTCTTACCTTCAATTTACCCAATTACTATCCCATTAATACCCACTGTTTCGTGTTCTGTGCTGTGTTGAAAGTTTTGTTCACGTCATCTAAAACTGTTGTAACATATCACCTCACCCAAAATGCAGGTATAATATGAAAATGAAAGCTGTTTAAATCATAGCATAGGAAGAACTCTGTTTAGTGTTTGCAGGTTATAGTTGTGTGTGTGTAAACTAAAAGTCTTTGAAAATGTAATAAGTTATTACAAAACGCGTTTAAGTGTCGCGTCAGACTAGAAATACAAATGAATTAGGAGAATTGATTTTTCAATTACCATCAACAGTGAAAAGAAACATAAGAAATATTGAGAAAATTCGTGTTTGAATTATTAATCATACTTTTCCGGTCATATTTAATAATATATGTATGTATATATATATATATATATATAGATATATATATTATATATATATAATATATATATATCTATATATATATATATATACTGTGACGATAATCTCTTTCAAGAGAGATTGAGCCTGCTCTTCCCTACTTAAAGTTACGTCAATTCTACAAGTATAAGATGCTACATTCAAGATACATCACCGGTAGCACAAAACGTTTTGACCAGGAGGCAAAACGTACCCAAGAAACCCCCCTACTCCACACACCCTCCATGCCGCTCGTCATCAACCAGCAAAGTACCCATTCTAGCCTGCCTGCTCCTGATTGGTGACTCACCGACCGCGCACCTGCACCCTGCACCTCAGGCCATCTACCTGAGTCGACGTCTGAGCCTAACCAGCTATCAACTTCAGAATATTCTTTGTGCTTTAGAGTTGACATCTCTCTCTGGCATACTAAGCTCTCTGACTTTCGTATACTAAGGGAGGTCTCAGCTGAAGCCAATATTCTCAGCACCATTTCAACATTATATTATTTAATCTATTGTGTTTTTTGCATTTATATTTGTCATTTTTTGCACCAGTCATTTACCCGAGATTTGTCTGTATTTCATTTATGTTTAAAGTAAATATATTAAAGTTTCATTGTTCATACTTTGTGTTTTACGTGTTCCTACCTCTAACTTACCACAGACAACAGGCAAGCAGTCTATCTTTTTTTTTGTAAGTGTGATCAGGCATTGACACCTGCCATTGGAGAACTGCCGAACACCAACACTCCAACACTTTCCCGTCACATTTAATGGGGCCCTGTTCTAGGAGCTTCACTCAGGTACTAGTACCAGAACGTCAATTTGTGGTAAGCGTTATTCGCTTTGCTAAAGTTGCTTTTCAATATTATCATTAATTTTATATTTATATGGTGCTGTGTGTATTGTGCATTCCGAGAGTAGCATATCGTGAGTGTGGGATAACTTTGGATTACGTGGTGACTGTAGGCCTCAGTCATTCTATTAATTGGTCATCCCTCCCTTCGTGTTATTACTCGTGTTTACCACCTTTTGTCCCTAGGATATTTCTCACTCAGACAGATCACCATTGTGGTACCCTGGTACTTTGGTTTGTCTTTGGGTCAAAGCACCCAATCTTCTACAATCCGACCGAAGGAGGATAAAGAGGGCCATATTTCCTCTAGCATGGACTACGTTGCTGAGTTGGGACCTCAGCAGCAGTTCTCGTCACCAGTTGACACTCGCATTCCTACACGTCGGTCAGAGATGATGATATTTACTTAGGTAGGGAATTAGCTTTCTTTTTACAGAACACAAAGTTTGCTAATTCTATAAGTATCATATTCATTTAGTGGGAAAGCCTTGCTTATGTCCTATAGAGACTCGGCAAGGTATGCCTACTATTCTTGGACTACCTAATTCATTTTTAAGCAATTAAATGTTTCATTTGTTTTAGAAACTCAGTTTCATTTACTTAGTGGATTTTCTTGCCCTTATTCTCTTACATTGAGTACCGGGTACAAGATTTCCTGCGACTTTGATTGACTAATCATTTACCATCTTATAATTAACTTTAATTGTGAAAGATTAAAATTCCACAGGATAGTTACCAGTTGCCACGTTACCCTGTTTCTGACATTTACCATATCACAACTATATTCGTTGTACATTTATTTGCTATCTTTCACCATGTTTCGTCTCCAAGCTTAACGTAATGATCCAGCAGGTGAAATAGGGACCTTATGTCGTGCCAAGAGGACTGAATTACAAGCTTTTGCACAAGAGTATCAACTAGATGTTCCCTCTGGAGCCAACAAAAATGACATACAAAACATACTCTTGGATTACCTCTTAGAAAGAAGGAATAATCGACTCTGAAACTCACGAAAATTATTCTATTGCAGATAAACATGGTCTGGCAGCAATGAAACTCAAGCTCGAACTTGCCAAGATCGAGCGGAAGCAACAAAAAGAAGAAGCGGCCATCACGTAGGAAGAACAAGAACGAGAGATGGCCTTAAAGAAGGAAGAGGCGGCCCTGGCAAAGGAAGCTCTCCATCTCAAAGAACGAGAGGCCGCCCTCAGGAAAGAAGAAAGGGAACGAGAGGCCGCCCTCAGGAAAGAAGAAAGGGAACGAGAGGCCACCCCTACTCCGTGAGCGTGAGCGAGAGCTGCTTGAAGCAAGAAAACCTGACCTGGAGATACAACGTGATCACAGTAAACGGTTAGCTGATAGTGCTCTAGAATATCGTCGACAAGAACTCGCGTTGGAAACTACACACCACACTCAGCGCCAACAAGCTACCACTAGTCATCCCATAAGATTCAATGTCTCCCATGCAAGTAAGTTAATGCCACCGTTCGTTGAGACAGAGAATGACGTCTTTTTTACCACCTTTGAGACCCTAGCTAATAAACTTAGCTGGCCTGCTGATCAATGGTCTACCCTTCTCGGAGTGCATCTTACATGTAGAGCTGCAGTTACTCTCAGCACCTTAGCGTCTGAGAATGACTACCAGACCCTGAAGCAAGCAGTGTTGGACGCCTACCTTCTCTCCATCGAAAGCTACAGACGAAAATTCCGTGATCTTCTTAAGGCAAGCACCACCACCTTTCTAGAATTTGCCAATACCAAGAAAAGATATTTTATGAAATGGCTGGAAGCAGCACATGTCTCTACATTTGCAGAACTCATCAACCTCATGCTAGTTGAGGAATTCTTGAGACGTGTTCCCCCTTCCGTCCGTTTATATCTTGCAGATAAAGAAGAAACCGACTACATCAAATGTGCGAAGTCGGATGACACCTACAGCCTCATCCACCGGCTGACACCATCTCCACCTCCCAGTAAGAAGTCATGGTATAGTTACGATAAAGTGAGTACAAACGAAGCGAGCTCACAATTGTATTGTAAGTATTGCAAACTCTATGGACATACCATAGATAGATGTGGGAAGGCTCAATACAAGAGCAAGAATCTACTAAACCCAAACAGACTCCTCCTAGTCGGTAAGCCTGTGATGAATGTTGGTTTCATGNCACAGAACGTGGCAATGTGATCGCGCAATAGGTGTGGTGTTGCAGTGGCTACACGACACCAAGCAGTGTCTGGCCAAGCTTACACCAGGTGGGGGTGGCGGGGTAATACCTAAATGTGTCAACTGCAAGCAGCCCCATCATGCCTGGAACAGGTACTGCAGCAAGAGGCCTGGCTGGCAGGGCTTGAGAAGGACGCCGACGCAGACAGCAGGTGGACAGGGGGGGGAATGGCTCCGTGAGCAGTACACAGCAAGTCAGGGTACAGCCTCCAGTAGGCAGACACCAGCCTGGGGTAGTGGTGGAGTGACCCACACCACCCCGCACAAGCCCATCAGACCCATTTCTCTCACAAACCCACTTACCTCTACCCCACTCACCAACCCCAACCCAGCTCAGGGATCAGCCCAGGGTACAGTTCAGGGACCAGCCCAGCGACCAGCTCACAGTAGACCGACAACAGTCTGGGGTAGTGTTCACTCAGCGAATAGGGGAACCAGGGTGGGGGTGGAGGGAATCAGGCGTGGGGCGGGGGCGGTGTAGCCAGCCACCACAGCTCCCCATCCCTGAGGCCTTCCCGCCTCTTCCCCCCCCCTCCAGGTTTCCCACCTACCCACACCTCAATCTCTACCCGCGGTGTCACACCTCCACCACCTAACCTCCAAACCCTACCAATGAATCAGACCCCTCCACTGTCTCCCATCTACCTCCCCCTCCAGGCACTCTTGACCCCCAGGAGGTCGTCACTCAGGTCTGTGTTACAGCAATATTAGACGCATGATAAGATCTCATCCAGTTGTCCAACAAATATTGCAAAAGCAGACGGAACTTGAGAAAGCCCTCTGCCAGATTAAGAAGACTCAGGAACAAATCCTCCAAATCCTGCAACGGCAGAGTCCATCAAGTAGAGGTCCTGCAAGCCAGAGCCTGGTGCAAGATGATGCAACACATACTGCCGAGGTACGTCAGCAGACACAGCCAGGACACCAGCACATCAGCGCACACAGTAGCGCCAGTGCACACAGTGACACCAGTGTGCACAGTGACGCCAGTACACACAGTGACGCCAGTACACACAGTAACACCAAACACCATGAATACACGATGACACATGTGAACATAATAATTGCACACGTACAGCTGATGACAAACAACCTCAAAATGGATAATCACAATGAACAACATCTCACTATACTGCAATGGAACTGTAATGGAGTTCGCAATAGAATTAATGACATCATACAATACGCTCGTGAACACCAAACTGACGTCATAGTGCTACAGGAGACGATGGTAGGTGATGACTTCAACCCAAGGTTCAGCGGTTATCGCAAGTTCTCCCTGCCCTCTGGGGAAAGAAAACGGGGTCTCATCACTTTTGTAAATAACAACATTCCCGCACAGATTATCAATGAACTGCACATGGGGGATGAGTTTGAGTCACTGGGAGTAACCCTTCACTTAAACAATAATGCCTTATATAATCAACCTATATGTGCCACAGAGTAAACTTGACCTTGACACACTGCCTGAATTTGTTATGAAGAACCTACCCTGCTGGTCGGTGACCTGAATGCCAGACACCCACACTTTGGTGCCAACTGTCATCAGCCCAATGTCAATGGACGGAAACTGTCACTCTTTGTCAGGGGAAGTGAAAACCTTAGAGTCCTGGGTGATGAACAGCCAACTCACCTCAGAGGAGGAAGATTAGACTATGCTCTCCTGCTGAATGCACAGGACACGGATGCCAGTACACACATTGTGCACAGTTTATGTAGTGACCACTGGGCACTGATTACCACCGTCGACATGAGTAAGAGAAGGAAAGAGACAAATAAAAGAAAAAGGTTATCACTCGGACCGGATATGAGGCCGCATTTCATAAACAGGATGAGTGACTGGTTCACGGAATACCAAATCCCAGAAGACATTGACACATTTGTTGATGACCTTAATCACCAAATTGAGAGCTGTCTAAGAGTTCCGCGCCGTACACCTGGGCGAAGTAACCCTCAGAGGAAGAAAATAAAATGGTATGAGAATGATTACATAAAGATGCTTAACGCAAATGTACGAGACATGAGTAGAGAGTACCGGAGACATCCCACTGAGAGTAACCAAGAGTTGTTTAAAACTGTGTGTCAAGTAGCCAGGGAGAGAAGATTAAAGAGCGGGAAAGACAATGGCTTGAGTTCACTAGCTCTATTGGACGGGAAACATCTGCAAGACAGGTGTGGGCAAAAATTCAGATAGCTAAGGGTGGCAGAGCCCGGCCTGCGGCTCACAAAGACCCCCAGGGTAAGGCTGAAGAACTAATTCACAAGTGGAGTGATGCAGCATCCTCCTCCTCCCTTCCTGCAGAAATCAGCAGGGAACAGCTCCTGCGACATGATGACAGAAGAATTAGGATAACAAGAGCACTGTCTAGTGATGATGAATATGGGACCCAATCACAGCCCAGGAAGTAAGGGCGCTATGAAAAGGGTAAAAGTACAGCACCTGGTGAAGATGGCGTCACCTACGACATACTCAATGCACTGTGTGAAGTGTCTGGGAATCCACTACTCCACCTGTTTAACAAGTCATTCCTAAGTGGAGTGTTGCCCACACAATGGAAACACGCAATAATTGTTCCCATACCGAAGCCCAATGACCCTGGTAATTACAGACCTATCAGTCTCGTGTCATGCACTTGCAAGATGCTTGAAAGGATCATCCTAAACCGACTGTTGCACAAAATAGGCAGGTTAGGGGAGGGGGAGGGGGTCAATGGATTTGTTAAAGGACGGAGCACAGCAAATTGTATAGTTAATTACTTGGCTAATGACACGGCTAGGTACTCTGTATTTGTGGACATCAAAGGAGCCTTCGACAAAGCACAGGGGATTGCGATCCTAGACGAGCTTGCATGCATGGGTGTCAAGGGGAGACTCATGAAATGGGTTCAAGACTACCTCACAGGAAGGAAAGCCAAGGTTTTCTTCAATGGAGCAGTCTCCAGAACAATGAATATGGAACTCGGGACCCCCCAAGGCGGAGTCTTAAGCCCTACACTATTCAATGTACTTATGAACGCCATTGCAAATATTGATTTTCCGGAAGGAACACAACAAGTGGGATATGCAGATGATGTTAATACAAGCTCCCACCTTGGGAAAAATTGAACAGTCCATTGAACTCCTTGGAAGGAAGTGTATTGAGCTCGGTTTCACTCTCTCCACAAACAAGACGAAGGCATACTCCCATCACAAGCGGAGAGCAAATGAAGAACTGCAAATTAATGGTGTAACACTTGAATGGGTTGACCACTATCGGTATCTTGGCGTCACTGTCGGCTCTAACAAGGGAAGAAAGGAGCTCAATCAACTCATAGGAAGCAAAAGTCGACTCAGGGCACTGAAAGCTATGACTACAATGGACATGAGATGCCAAGCAGTATGACCTGGATGGCATGCCCTCTATGCCTTGCTAAATGATGACACAGCCTATGTGCGCTCCGTCATAGACTATGCCGCACCAGTTCTGTGCACCTACTCCCAAAGCGATATGAAAAGGCTTGAAAGCATTCAAAATGAAGCCATGACAATCATTCTTGGAGTTCCAAGAACTGCCAAAACGTCTAATCTACGAGAGGAGTTGTCCCTTCCCAGTGTTAAAAGCAGAATTCAGGAGCTGAATGCTAAGCTTGCAATTAGGATCGCCAGAGATCCCCATTACAATGATATTGCTAAGAAAAAACTGAGCTCTGTGCTACTTTCAGGGGGAAACAGGAGAAGCAAAAAATGGCATCACAGATCAGTCTGCTACCTCGAAGAGCTTCACCTGCTTGAGCAAGCCCGTGAGCTCCTGCCTGTAGAGAGGTTACCTCCCTGGGAGGATGACTCATGCAAGATCATCATCAATGAAATGGCGATGAAAAAATCCAACATGTTACCACAAGAAATGAGGCACAAGTATCTCGAGGAAATTTATAAAGAAGCCGGAGATGAACTAGATCAAATCTACACTGACGGGTCATCTAATCCTGTCAATGGCAGGGCTGGTGGGATACACGGTAATCAAGGATAATACTTTCCAACGCAGAAATGAAGAAAAAGCACGTATTGAGAACTATGCCTCTTCAACGCAAGCAGAGCTAACTGCCATTGTTATGGCGCTAAAGTTTCTTGAACGGAACACTAATGGTGCAGTGATTTGCACCGATTCAAAAGCAGCACTACAAAGCCTAAGTAAAAATCAGGCAGAAAATCTTGCAATAGTCGCTGAAATTAAGAGATCTGTGAGAGTTCTTACCAATCAGGGAAGAGTCATCAAGTTTCTGTGGATCCCCTCCCATGTTGGATATGTGGGAATGAACGAGCAGATGTGCTGGCTGCTGAAGGCGCTGAAGGAGACCATATTGAATACTTCATACCCAAGACTCTACTACAAATTAGAGGTATTGTCAGGCAACATCACCATGACAAGGTAACTGAGGAAAGGAGGATAGAAGCACAAAACAGTGAATCTGTACGATGGTACAACATGGTTGCAGCTGGCAATCCCAATCATTATGGCCGAAGAGGAGGAGGACGAGGGAGAGAATCAGTAATAGCGAGAATCCGTCTTGGATACAGATATCCATGGAGATATGGAATGGAAACAACAGTTGAGCAGCGAAGTTGCAGAATCTGTGGTGAGAGTGATGGACACCGCCTTGACCACTACCTGAGAGAATGTGAACACCTGCGAGACATCAGAAATATGTGTAGATTAATAAACCCCACATTGTTTGAGTTAGGAAAACACTATATGTCAAATATTGATACTGTTCTTAAAAGATTTCCCCATTTTGCACCCGCAAGATAACGTAAGCTTTTAAGGGTTGATAGATGTTAATCTTCTTGTTTGAGGAGCTGTTCACTTGAGACAGTTAAGCAAGTCCCAGCTGTGTCTGGGTACAAGTGACAGGATGAACAACCCAGCGGGTTTTCTTCCTATTGGGGAGTGTTGTACATGCTGCTATGGCGGTGTGTCCACTCACAAGATGAGTGGCGCTGCCCAATAAACTCGCCCCTCGGGGCAAAATTTAAAAAAATTTAACTCTGGAGATTGTCAGCAACTCTTCTCTCACGTTCTCCAGGCTCCTTCAACTGGGCAGATAGACAGGAGTCACACACTCTCTCACAGAAGGGCCTCTTCACCACGTCGGCTCCTCTTCTTCACTGTCCTGCCATCCACACACACTGTCCTCTCTGACAGTCCTGGACATAAGCTGCCCTGCAGCCTATTCTGCTACTAAAGCCTTAATATCCAATTTCCACATATATAAGTGAATATAATGGCCTATCTAGCCTACTCTCACAAAGGGGTAATGGGAGGGAAAATGATCTACCTTAACAATCCTTGGCTCACGACGCCTGTCCCTCGATGGTGTGAGGGTCCTATGCTTCCTGAGTCGATCCTCGGTGATCCAGGAACGTTCCCACAGGTCCTCAGGTGTCGTGTAGCCTTCGCGTCTTCGCCGTTCCAATCCCTCGGGTTCAGCTATCCCAGTCCTGGTCCATCAATGGGCGCTGAGCTAATCGCCATATTCGCACACACGTTCCTTCCACAAGGTACTGCTTCTCATCCTAGGAACGGTGTCGTCCCTCCAACACCCTCAGTGGATGTGACCCAGTCACAGCTATGCCTGCCCGCCACTCCTTTCAGGCCCTCAACGTCACGCGCCGCCGCCCAGCGTCGTCACTGACAATTCTCCAAGTTTGGCACGTCTCTGCCCACTCAACTTGGTTCCTTTTTGCTTCCCAGAAGCGCGGGGTCTCCTATATATCAGGTGGGCTGCGATGGCTAGCTCTAATCCACTGAGAAAGGCCTGTAAAGCCTCCAATTCTTGAGAGCTGACCGAGATGCGTCCTCACGCTCCCACTGTCAGTCAAACTCTGACATTGGCGCCGCCCGGGACACTCGGTGACGTCACGGCGGGCTCTAATTGGTCGCCCGTGACCCGAGTCATCCAATCCGCACACGGCTAGCGTCCATTCCAAAACGTCATATCTGCAGTAGGGGATACTCTTTCATTTATATCTGGGCGCCTCTTTCCCCTTACCTACAGACTTATAATGTAAGTTTCTCCCTGTAGGGAGAGTCGATATGACTCTTACAGCAGGCAACGAAAGAGATAGGAGAGGGCACCGTAACAATTGACAATATAGGGGGTAAGGTAGGTTACAGGGAATTTATTAGGTAGTGCTTAGTTTTTATCTTAAACTGGTTGAGAGAGGTACAGTCTTTGACATGATTGGGAAGGTCATTCCACATTCTGGGTCCCTTGATTTGTAGAGCATTTCTAGTTTGATTAAGCCATACTCTTGGAATAACAAAACTGTATTTGTTTCTGGTGTGGTGCTCATGGGTACTGTTATAACCTTCAATGAAGCTTTTGAGGTCAGGATTGGCATTACAGTTCAGCGTTTTATATATGTATAACACACATGAGAGAATGCGCAGTGACTTAATATCTAACATATTCAGAGATTTGAGTAGGGTTACCGAGTGATGTCTGAGGCCAGAGTTGGATATTTTCCTAATAGCAGCTTTGTGTTGAGTAATTAGAGGACGTAAATGATTTTTGTAGTAGAACCCCAAGCACAAATACCATAATTGAGATATGGATAGATGAGGGAGTAATAGAGCGTCACCAGGGCAGGGCGAGGTACATAATATCTGATCTTAGAAAGAATGCCAACAGTTTTTGAAACTTTTTTTTTATATATTTACAATGTGTCTCTGGAAATTCAGCTTGTGGTCAATGAGAACTCCAAGGAATTGCCATCTATTTTGTTACAAATTTGGGTAATGTATATTTTGAGATTTATTTGATTAGAGGATTTATTGCCAAACAGAATATAAAAAGTTTTGTCAATGTTAAGGGTGAGTTTGTTGGCAGTTAGCCAAAGATGGACTTTATTTAGCTCAGTATTTACTGTGGCATTTAGAACAAGGGGGTCAGGATTGGAGTAAAGGAAGGTTGTGTCATCAGCAAATAGAATTGGTTTGAGATGTTGGGAGGCATTTGGAAGGTCATTAATGTAGATGAGAAAGAGGAGAGGGCCAAGTATGCTGCCCTGAGGAACACCGATGTTTGATTGGTAGGGTGGGAGAAATTGAATTATTCACAGAAACATACTGGAGCCTGTCAGTAAGGTAGGATTTGAGGTATTGCAGGGAGTGTCCTCTGACTCCATAATGATGCAATTTAAGAAGAAGGTTTTGGTGGTTGACAGTGTCAAAAGCCTTACGCAGGTCCACAAATAACCCAACAGGGAACTCATTTTTATCAGAGCTGCATGAATCAAGTTAATCATACTAATAAGTGCATCGTTAGTGCTTTTTTTGGGTCTGAAGCCATATTGACAAGAGCTAAGTATATAGTGTTTGGCTAGATAAGAGTAAAGCTGCTTGTAGATTAGTTTATCAAATATTTTTGACAAGTTAGGCAGGATTGATATAGGTCTGTAGTCGTTAACGTCTGTGAGATTACCACATTTGTGGACAGGGGTTACTCTCGCTTTTTTTTTTTAGAATATCTGGAAAGGTTTGCAGTTCAAGTGACTTGTTGAAGAGCAATGCAATAGCAGGGGCTAAAGATCTAGAGGCTTTTTTGTAAATTAAATTTGGTATCTCCTCAAGGGCACCAGACTTGGTTTTAAGGGAAAGGATTATCTCATTAACATCAGTGGAATTTGTAGGCTTTAGGTGCAGAGACTGTGGATAGTTACCTGTAAGATAGTCCTTAACATCAGTACTGGAAGATGGAATATCATTTGCAAGGGATGGCCCAATGGAAGAGAAGAACCTATTGAATTCACTGGCAGAATCAGAGGCTGAAAGCTGACCATCCTTATTGGACAGGAGTGTTGGTTTGTTATTTATTGGTTTTATTATTTATTTATATAAGAAATATTTATTGGTATTAAGTTAAGAATTATTAAGTTATTTATTGGTTTTATTATTTATTTATATAAGAATTAGAAGCTCTCTATATAGAAGTTAGGGGCTCCTCGTAGACTAAGCAAGACCTAGAGAAGCTGTCAGTGTATTAGTTAGGTGGTCCTCATAGACTAAGCAAGAGCTAGAAAAGATGTCAGTGAAGACGAACTCAAAATTGCTCGTAAGTAAATAAATATTTGTTTCTTTATGCAAAGATAAAACAAAATTTTGTGTTTTTTGTTTGTACAGTATTTATTTTAATAATAATGTGGTGTCTATTTTTGTTCTCTTTAGAAATTCATTTAAAATGTTATATATAATTTCTGTACCTGTGTTATTGAGAATTTTGTTCTGATAATATTTAACATTGGAGCTGGTGAATAACATAGTATATATGTTATATACTATGACAGTGTCAGACCACGAAGGAAGAATTGAAACAGGAATTTCCTTAAGAACTTTCGTATTTAATAATACATCTTCAGAAGGGTTACCCTTCTGAAGATGTAATATTAAATATGAAAGTACTTAAGGAAATTCCTGTTTCAATTCTTCCTTCGCGCTTTCTATTTTTGTTCTCTTTGGAAATTCATTTGAAATGTAATATATATAATCTCTTTACCTATGTTATCGACATTTTCGTTGTGATATTATTTAGCATTTGAGCTGGTAAAGAAGATAGTTTGATCTGTACTCAAGATGAGACATGTTTATTGGTAGGATTAATGTATATTAATCAAGGAATTACGTCATCACATTCCTATACAACATTTATATATTTTTTATTAGACCTATTTATGAGTTTTACTTCTCTTGGATTCGGCGGGTATGCGGTTCCATGGATTTATAACACTAATACAAATACAAATACAAATACAAATATAAATACAAATACAAATACAAATACAAATATTTATTCAGGTAAAGTACATACATACAGGGTGAGATACAGAACTTGGTGGATTTATAGATAGAGCTAGTACATACAATGCCTAAAGCCACTATTACGCAAAGCGTTTCGGGCAGGAAAAACACTAAGACTAAAACTTAATACTAATTGAAATTAAAGTATAAATTGTGTTGAGAAAAATAAGAAAAAAAATAAGAAAAACAGTTGGTATACTCTCCAAAATCAGATATTATGTACCTAACTCTGCTCTCATCTCTCTATATTATGCACTAATCTATCCTATCTCAACTATGGTATCTGTGCATGGGGTTAAACCACTGCAAACCATCTCAAGTCCATCATCACCCAGTAAAAATCTGCTATCAGAATAATATCAAATTCTGCTTTCAGACAACACTCAGCCCCCTTGTTTAACTCCCTAAACATGCTAAACATAATCTCACTCCATAAATTCTCTTGTGTCAACTACATTTACAAAACCCTGTTCTTAAATGCAAATCCTGCTCTGAAACTCTTCCTGGACAGATGTAATAGGACCCATTATCACCACACCAGAAATAAATATCTCTTTGATATCCCCTGAGTTAAACTTAATCTGTATAAACACTCTATGCAAATAAAGGGACCCAGTTTATGGAACTCACTCCCTATTGAATTGAAAATCTGTCCAACTTTTACATCATTCAAAATCAATACTAAAAAGCACCTAATTTCATCTTCATAGTTTTTCACCTTTTGCCTTAAATTTGCACTGTATCTATTGCTACCCAATCTCCCAACCTTTATGTTCCCAATTTGAACATCTTTACCATTGTGATCATTGCTGTCTTCTTATATGTGCTGTCAATCGGCTGTATGGTGTGTATTAATCTTTGTTTAAATTACCAATCAAGCTGTCAATGTAATCAATCAGAGCTTTAATATAACAATGTGCTTTAATATACTTACTAAGCTCTCTCATCTCATTTTTCTCTTGCAATGAATTATTATCATTTATCAATTCTGATAGAAATTACCTACTTAAAATTATCTGTTAGATTAAGGACCTGCCCGAAACGCTGCGCGTACTAGTGGCTTTACAAGATTGCTAATACTGTCCTATTCAATGTATTCTCACAAACCCAATGTACCTTCTTGTATATAAATAACTAAATAAATAAAACTAATGTTCAGGACTATCTTACAGGTCTCTGTACCTAACGCCCGCTAATTCCACTGATATAAATGAGGTAATCCTTTCCCTTAAGGCCAAGTCTAGTGCCCTTGCGGAGATACCAACTCTAATCTACAAAAAAGCCTCCAGATCTTTAGCTCCTGCCATTGCATTGCTCTACAACAAGTCACTTGAACTCCAAACTTTTCCAGGTATTCTAAAAAAAAGCGAGAGTAACCCCAGTCCATAAATGTGGTGATCTCACTGATGCCAACAACTTCAGACCTATATCAGTTCTGCAAAACTTGTGAAAAATATTTGAAAAACTAATCTACAAGCAGCTTTACTCTTATCTAGCCAAACACAATAAATAAATAAATAAATAAATATGTTTATTCAGGTAAGGTACATACATACAAGTGATGTTACATTAATGGATCGAATTATAGATAGAGCTAGTACATACAATGCCTAAAGCCACTATTACGCAATGCGTTTCGGGCAGGAAGAACATTAATATCTAGAACTTAATACTAATTGAGCATAAAGAATAAAATGTGTTGAGAACAAATACAAATACAGATAAAAAAAGGGGGAACATGACTGGAAAAGCAGCACAAATACAAAAAGTTGACAAACAACGTTGATTAAAAAAATAACAGACATTGGTTGACAATAGAGGGGTAAGATAGGTTACAGGGAATTTATTAGGTAGTGTTTAGTTTTAATCTTAAACTGGTTGAGAGAGGTACAGTCTTTAACATGGTTGGGGAGGTCATTCCACATTCTGGGTCCCTTGATTTGTAGAGCATTTCTAGTTTGATTAAGCCGTACTCTTGGAATATCAAAACTGTATTTATTTCTGGT
The DNA here is from genome assembly GCA_020271785.1 of Procambarus virginalis. Taxonomy (NCBI): domain Eukaryota; kingdom Metazoa; phylum Arthropoda; class Malacostraca; order Decapoda; family Cambaridae; genus Procambarus; species Procambarus virginalis. Next base: position 2,312,503 of record WNGS01061674.1, on the reverse strand, counting down.
GTGGTGCTCATGGGTTCTGTTACAACCTTCAATGAAGCTTTTGAGTTCAGGATTGGCATTACAGTTCAGCGTTTTATATGTGTATGATACACATGAGAGAATGTGCAGTGACTTAATATCTAACATATTCAGAGATTTGAGTAGGGGTACCGAGTGATGTCTGGGGCCAGAGTTGGATATTGTCCTAATAGCAGCTTTGTGTTGAGTAATTAGAGGACGTAAATGATTTTGGGTAGTTGAACCCCAAGCACAAATACCATAGTTGAGATATGGATAGATGAGGGAGTAATAGAGAGTCACCAGGGCAGGTCGAGGTACATAATATCTGATCTTAGAAAGAATGCCAACAGTTTTTGAATTTTTTTTGATGTATTTAGAATGTGTCCCTGAAAATTCAGCTTGTGGTCAATGAGAATGCCAAGGAACTTGCCATCTAATTTGCTACAAATTTGGGTATTGTTTATTTTGAGATTTATTTGATTAGAGGATTTATTGCCAAACAGAATATAGAAAGTTTTGTCAATGTTAAGGGCGAGTTTGTTGGCAGTTAGCCAAAGATGGACTTTATTTAGCTCAGTATTTACTGTGGCATTTAGAGCAAGGGGGTCAGGACTGGACTAAACGAAAGTTGTGTCGTCAGCAAACAGAATTGGTTTGAGGTGTTGGGAGGCATTTGGAAGGTCATTAATGTAGATGAGAAAGAGGAGAGGGCCAAGTATGCTGCCCTGAGGAACACCAATGTTGATGGGTAGGGTGGAAGAAATTGAATTATTCACAGAAACATACTGGAGCCTGTCAGTAAGGTAAGATTTGAGGTATTGCAGTGAGTGTCCTCTGATTCCATAATGATGTAATTTAAGAAGAAGGTTTTGGTGGTTGAGTGTGTCAAAAGCCTTACGCAGGTCCACAAATAACCCAACAGGGAACTCATTTTTATCAAGAGCTGCATGAATCAAGTTAATCATACTAATAAGTGCATCGTTAGTGCTTTTTTGGGTCTGAAGCCATATTGACAAGAGCTAAGTATATTGTGTTTGGCTAGATAAGAGTAAAGCTGCTTGTAGATTAGTTTTTCAAATATTTTTGAAAAGTTAGGCAGGATTGATATTGGTCTGTAGTTGTTAACATCTGTGAGATCACCACATTTGTGGACAGGGGTTACTCTCGCTTTCTTTAGAATATCTGGAAAGGTTTGGAGTTCAAGTGACTTGTTGAAGAGCAATGCAATTGCAGTGGCTAAAGATCTGGAGTTTTCTTTGTAAATTAATGTTGGTATCTCATCAAGGGCACTAGATTTGGTTTTAGGGGAAAGGATTATCTCATTGACGTCAGTGAAATTAGTAGGCTTTAGGTACAGCGACTGTGGATAGTTACCTGTAAGATAGTCCTTAATATCAGTACTGGAAGATGGAATATCATTTGCAAGGGATGACCCAATGGAAGAGAAGAACCTATTGAACTCAATAGCAGAATTAGAGGCTGAAAGCTGACCATCTTTATTGGACAGGAGTATTGGTTTGTTATTTAAAATCTTCTTTGATCCCAATATTTGTGAGATTGTGCTCCAAGTTTTTTTAATGTTGCTCTTTATTTGGGTAAATTTATCTTCGCAGAATTTAGTTTTGGCTCGTCTAATTATTTTAGATAGCAATAACGTGTAATTCTTTGAAAAAACTCTCAATATACTAAGCTCTTGTCAATATGGCTTCAGACCCCAAAAAACACTAACGATGCACTTATTAGTATGATTAACTAAGTAGCATAATCAAATCAATCAACAAAAAACATGAATATGAAAAGAAATTTAGGATTGGCCTAGTTACAAAGGAAGTAGTTAAGAGGTACTCATCAGTGCTTACCAGTAACATATGAAAAGCTAAACTTTCATATTATGAGCCTAGATTCAAAGAAGCAAAAGGCAACATGAAAAGCACATGGAAAACCGTCTCTAATATCCTAGGAACTAAACAACACTCCCACAACCAGATAACACTTTCTAAGGATGGCCTTACATGGTCATCTGATTTAGAAATGGCGAATGAAATTAATAGCTTCTTTTCATCGGTTGGTGCTAACATTGCCAGTAAAATCCCACAGACCCAGACACATATCAACACATATCTCTAAGGCAGTTATCCAAACTCTCTTCTCCTTTCACTATTCAGCCCGACAGATGTTGTTTCCATCATACACTCACTAAAAACCGAAGCTGGGAACGTCAGTGAAATCCCATCCATTGTATACAAGAGCGCCTCCCACGCCCTTGCGCCACCTTTAGCTCTGCTGTTCAACAAATCCCTTGAGTGTCATACTTTCCCTGATATCCTTAAAAAAGCAAGAGTAACGACAGTTCATAAAAAAGGTAATCCGACAGACATAAACAATTATAGACCAATATCAAACCTACCCATACTATCAAAAATATTTGAAAAAGTTATCTACAAGCAGCTCTACTACTATCTCGTAAAATTCGACATTCTCAGCCCCTGTCAGTTTGGCTTCCGCTCCCAAAAGAGTACCAACGATGCAATTATTAGTCTCCTTGATATAATTTACTCAGCCCTTGACAAAAATGAGTTTCCGATTGGACTCTTCATTGACCTGAGAAAGGCCTTTAATACTGTTAATCACAATTACCTCTTACGTAAACTCCATCATTATGGAATCCGAGGCCATACACTGGACCAATCCAATCCTATCTTAGTGATAGACACCAATGTGTAGCCATCAATAATATAACCTCTCCCACTCTTCCAATAACCGTTGGAGTGCCACAGGGCAGCAGTTTGGGACCTCTCCTATTTCTTATATGCATCAATGATCTGCCTAATGTCTCTAACATTCTGAAACCTATTTTGTTTGCTGATGATACTACCCTCATCTACTCTAACCCCAACCCACATACACTAAATAATGTTGTTAATAATGAACTAAAAAAAGTCCACTTATGGATGTCAACCAACAAACTAACACTTAACATAAAAAAGACCTACTACATCTTATTTGGAAGCAAATCTACAAATGCAATTCAGCTTCAGGTAGACAATGTAAACATTAGTTTAGTTCATTTATTATGCACCCCATACCCATCCCGAAGGCGGTAGTGGAAAGGGTTACAGAGGCACATAATGGGCTCAGGGACTGAACCCCACAATTCATTTAGCTAAGCAAGTTACAATCTTGATGAGCTAGTTAAAAAATTCAATATAATTCGTCACATCAACAATGGGTTCGAGATCGACCTCAAATACAGGTTCTAAATTAAGCAACTGATGTATGTGGAGAGCTAGTGTCACAATTTATATGTTTGTCCTGCACACCGCCCCCCCATCCAGTGGGGAGTGGTGGATAGGTTACAATCACTTAGTTACTACCTACAGTTTGCAAACTGGGGATATTTGACTAAAATTTCTGGTAGCAGATCATTTTGAATGAAATATTTACACATTGCTGGAACATTGGTTATAGAATTGTCTCTAAATTCACGTATCTTTTCGCACTCCATCACATAGTGACGGAGGGTGTGCGAATAATTTAGTTGACACAGTTTACATTTGGCTAGGTCTACATTAGCAGATAATGAGAATTCCCAGAGATACTTGTAACCGAGTCTATGCCGAGCAGTAGTAACATCTAGAAGTCTGTGATTTTATTGGATGATCCATAGATGTGTGGCTCCTCTTGCATGATAGTATGATGATAGATGGAATTACTGGTGTCAATTTCACTTTGCCTCAGATCTACAAGATCTTGTTGAAGTTCTCGGTGTACTGCTGCTCTCAGATTGCTCATTGACAATCCAAGGTTACACTCAACGGCTCCTTTAAAGGCAGATTCTTTGGCTAACTTATCAGCTCTATCATGCATTCGAAGGCCAACATGAGATGGAGACCACATGAAATGGACACTGTTACCATCCTTAATAATTTTGTTGTATTTGTGTCTAGCTTCGGACACGAGCATGTTACAGTTATGTCTTAAAGAGTTGAGAGCATTTAAGGATGATAAGGAGTCACTTACAATTAATGTATCAAGTTTAGAGACTTGTACACTTTTCAGTGCAAGGAGCAAGGCAAATAGTTCAGTCTGAAGGGTAGAGGCCCAGTTGTTTATACGGACTCCCCACTCAAAGTACAAGCCATACATTAGCAATAAAAATGATGGAAAGTTTCTCGGCCTATTCCTAGACAGGAGACTCAACTTCAGTACCCACATACAACACATAACTAAGAAAGTCTCTAAAACAGTTGGTATACTCTCCAAAATCAGATATTATGTACCTAACTCTGCTCTCATCTCTCTATATTATGCACTAATCTATCCCTATCCTAATTATGGTATCTGTGCATGGGGTTCAACCACTGCAAACCACCTCAAGTCCATCATCACCCAGCAAAAATCTGCTATCAGAATAATAACAAATTCTGCTTTCAGACAACACTCAGCCCCCTTGTTTAACTCCCTAAACATGCTAAACATAATCTCACTCCACAAATTCTCTTGTGTCAACTACATTTACAAAACCCTGTTCTTAAATGCAAATCCTGCTCTGAAACTCTCCCTGGACAGATGTAATAGGACCCATTATTACCACACCAGAAATGAATATCTCTTTGATATCCCCAGAGTCAAACTTAATCTGTGTAAACTCTCTATGCAAATAAAGGGACCCAATCTATGGAACTCACTCCCTATTGAATTGAAAAGCTATCCAACTTCTGCGTCATTCAAAAACAATACTAAAAAGTACCTAATTTCGTCTTCATAGTGTGACGATAATCTCTTTCAAGAGAGATTGAGCCTGCTCTTCCCTACATAAAGTTACTTACATCTATACAAGAATAAGATGCTACCTTCAAGATACGTCTACCAGTAGCACAAAACGTTTTGACCAGGAGGCAAAACGTACCCCAACTCCACGCTCCCTCCATGCCGGCTCGCCAACCGTCGTCAACCAGCAAACTACCATTCCTAGCCTGCCTGCTTCTGATTGTTGACCCGCAGACTGCACACCTGCACCTCAGCCATATTCTCAGCACCTTTAATTCATTTTGTCTTTATATTATTCCTGGAGTAATTTATCACTGTTCTTTATTTTTGTTATATTTTTTGACTTGTTTGTTTGCACTGTACATAGCCAAGGGATTGTCTTTGTTATTGATTTGCTTTCCAGTCAATTAAAGTTTCATTGTTCATACTATGTGTTTTGCGTGTCTTACCTTAATTTACTACAGACAACAGCCAAGCAGTCTCTCTTTTTTTTGTAAATGTGACAGACATTGACACCAGCCATTAGGAGGACTGCCGAACATCTACACTCCTACACTTTCCCGTCACATTTCATGGTGGCCTGTCCAAGGAGCTTCACTCAGGTACTAGAGCATCAATTTGTGATAAGTGTACTTGGCTTTGATACAGTTGCTTTTCAATATTTTCATTACTTTTCATATTTATATGGTGCTGTGTGTATTGTGCATTCCGAGAGTAGCATATGGTGAGTGTTGAATAACTTTGGATTATGTGGTGACTGTAGGCCTCAGTCATTCTTTTAATTGGTCATCCCTCCCTCAGTGTTATTACTCGTGTTTACCATCTTTTGTCCCTAGGATAGTTCTCACTCACAGACAGATCATCATTTTGGTACCCTGGTACTTTGATTTGTCTTCGGGTCAAAGCACCCTACCTTCTGCAATCCGACCGAAGGAGGATACAGAGGGCCATAGTTCCTCTAGCACGGACTACGTTGCTGAGTTGGGACCTCAGCAGCAGTTCTCGCCATCCAGTTGACACTCGCATTCCTATACGTCGGTCAGAGATGATGATATTTACTTAGGTAGGGAATTAGCTTTCTTTTTTCAGAGCACAAAGTTCGCTAATTCTGTAAGTATCATATTTCATTTAGTGGGAAAACCCTTGCTTCTGTCCTATAGAGACTCGGGAAGGTATGCCTACATTCTTGGACTACCTTATTCACTTTTGAAGCAATTAAATGTTTCATTTGTTTTAGAAACTATCAGTTTCATTTATTTAGTAGGATTTTCATGCCCTTATTCTCTTACATTGAGTACCGGGTACAAGATTTCCTGCGATTTTGATTGACTAATCATTTACCATACTAAAATTAACGTTAATTGTTAACGATTAAAATTCCACAGGATAGTTTCCAGTTGCCACGTCATCCTGTTATTGACACTTACCATACAAGTATATTCATTGTACATTTACTTGCTATTTTCACTATGTTTCGTCTCCCAGCTTTCCGTAACGATCCAGCAGGTGAAATAGGGACCTTAAGTCGTGCCAAGAGGACCGAATTACAAGCTCTTGCACACGAGTATCAACTAGATGTTCCCCAAGGAGCCAACAAAAATGAATTGCACAATTTAATATTGGATCACCTCTTAGATGAAGGGAAGATTGACTCTGAAACTCACGAAAATTATTCTATTGCAGATAGACATGCTCTGGCAACTATGAAGCTAAAGCTCGAACTTGCAAAGATCGAGCGGGAACAAAAGAAAGAAGCTGCCCTAAGGAAGGAAGAACACGAACGAGAGGTGGCCCCTCAAAGAACGTGAGGTGGCCCCCAAAGAACGAAAGGCTGCCATAAGAAAAGAAGAAAGGGAACAAGAGGCTGCCTTACTCCATGAGAGGGAGAGGGAGCAGCTTGAAGCAAGAAAACGTGACCTGGAGATACAACAGGAGTACAGTAAACAGCAAGCTGATCGTGCTCTCGAATATCGTCGACAAGAACTAGCGTTGGAAACTACACACCACACTCAGCGCCAATAAGCTACCGCTAGTCTTCCTGTAAGTTTCAATGTCTCCCATGCAAGTAAGTTAATGCCACCATTCGTTGAGACAGAAATTGATGTATTTTTCCCCACTTTTGAGACCCTAGCTAAAAAATTTAGCTGGCCTGCAGAGCAATGGTCTACCCTTTTCAGAGTGCATCTCACAGGTAAAGCTGCAGTTACTCTCAGAACCTTAGCGTCTGAGAATGACTACCAGACCCTGAAGCAAGCAGTTTTGGACGCCTACTTTCTCTCCACCGAAAGCTACAGACGAAAATTCCGTGATTATCTAAAGGCAAGTACCACCACCTTTCTAGAATTTGCCAATACAAAGAAAAGATATTTCATGAAATGGCTAGAAGCAGCACATGTCTCTACATTTGCAGAACTCGTCAACCTCATGCTAGTTGAGGAATTCTTGAGACGTATTCCCCCTTCCGTCCGTTTATATTTAGCAGATAAAGAAGAAACCGACTACATCAAATGTGCGAAGTCGGCTGACACCTACAGCCTCATCCACCGGCTATCACCACCTCCCAGTAAGAAGTCTTGGTACAGTTACGATAAAGTGAGTACAGATCAAGCGAGCTCTCAATTGTATTGTAAGTAATGCAAACTCTATGGACATACCATAGATAGATATGGGAAGGCTCAATACAAAGGCAATAATGAAACTACTAACCCAAACAGACTCCTCCTAAGTCCGGTAAGCCTGTGATGAATGTTGGTGTTCCTGTTAATGATCTTTCTCTCTTCAGTAAACACCTGTATCCTGGAACTGTCTCTACCAACGGTACAGATTCGGAGGGACGTTTCAAATTGAAGATCTTGAGGGACACAGCTGCTCTTCAGTCCATAATATTGAAATCAGCTGTGCCTAACATCACCTACACCAGGGAAACCGTCCTTATCACTGACCTCACTGCTACCACTCCGTATCCACTCGCCAGAGTCCACCTGGATTGTCCTTTCGTGACCGGTGAAGTCCAAGTCGCCATCAGGGAAAAGCCTTTTCCCATGCCTGGAGTGCAACTTCTCCTGGGCAACGACTTGGCAGAAGATCTTCAACCGTCCAACCTGATCATCATGGACAAACCCCAGGTGTGTACCTCTGTAATGGATAATCCCATCTTTGAGTATGTTCCAGCAGAGGTTCAAGAAAGCGATGAAGTTTCTCCTCCGGTTTTGGTGACCACCCGTGCACAAGCTGCACGACCGCAACCAGCTGACTCTACTGCAGCAGCTGTCCCTCAAGACCCTCAGAATCTACCACCGAATCTTACTAGGTTGGAGTTCCGTAAGTTACAGAGGGAAGATCCTTCATTAACACCATTATTCTTCGAGGCTGAGACTCAACCTGACAGTATTCCTGGGTTCTTCCTAGAGAATCAGCTGCTCTACCGCAGGTACAGACCCAATAAGCTGAAGGAGGATGACGATTGGGCCAATGTCGAACAACTAGTGGTTCCCACCAGCCTACGGACCGATATTTTACACCTGGCCCACGGAGCACTTTCTCACTATGGTTTTAACAAAACCTACCACGGAATCAGACAAGAGTACTGCTGGCCAGGTATGGTTAAAGACGTCAAACGTTACGTACAACAGTGTCATACATGTCAGATGGCAGGTAAACCTAACATCTCTATTCCCCAGGCTCCATTGACTCCTATCCAGGTGCCTGCGGAACCTTTCCACAGACTCATTATAGACTGTGTTGGTCCTTTACCCCGGACCAGTTCTGGCAACGCCTATATACTAACTATCCTGTTTCCTACCACCAGATTCCCCATAGCAGTTCCAGTAAAGAACATTACGGCTGCTACTGTGGTGAAACAATTATTGAGGATCTTCACCCAGTATGGATTTCCAAGAGAGGTTCAAAGTGACTGTGGCACCAACTTCACCAGTGATCTCTTCAAGAAGACACTGGAAGAGTTCAACATCACATAGGTATTGTCCAGCCCCTATCATCCTGCTTCACAGGGTTCTCTTGAACGTAGTCATCAGACTATTAAAGCACTCCTAAAGAAATTTTGCAATAAAACCTTGAAGGACTGGGATAAACAACTTGACCTAATTATGTGCATTTTCAGAAGTCTCCCCAATGAGTCTCTTGGAGTATCTCCTTATGAGATGCTCTACGGACGTAAGTGCCGTACTTCTCTCAAAGCTTTTTAGACTCTCTACGTAATGCCACCTTCAGTGACCCTCAGAATGTGCCCCAGTTTCTTCAAAACTTAAAACACATTCGAGAGAGTACGTAAATTTGCTAATGACAATCTATTGAAAGCTCATGAGAGGATGAAGACTCATTACGACCAAAGCAGCAAAATAAGGAAATTTAAACCAGGAGACTTCGTGTAGGCATATTTTCCTATCCCAGGTTCTCCATTGCAAAACAAGTTTTCAGGACCCTACCGCATCAAGGAGTGCAGAAACAACCACAACTACGTTCTTGAGACTCCAGATAGGCGGCGGAAGACCCAGTTGTGCCACGTCAACCTCCTGAAGCAGTATCAAGGTACTCCCCCCCACTGTGTTGGTATCATCCACATTTAAAGATCCATACCTCCACAGTGAGACTTTCCCTGCTTCTCCTCCCGAAAGCACTAACACTGAGTCAGTGCCTTCCAACTCGGAAATCTTAACTGATCTTCATACCTATTTGCAGGACTATAATAGTGCTACTTTGCCATGTTCTAGTCCCATTCTCGCCTCGCCAGATATCACGAAGCCTTTCCTCCTCCATGTCGACGCCAGTGGTACCGGCATCGGGGGCGTCCTGATGCAACAACTAGGCGAGGAGGTTCTACCTGTTAGCTACTACAGCTACAAGTTAAAACCACACCAGAAGAATTACAGCACTATCGAAAAGGAGCTACTCTCCATCGTTCTGAATTTACAGCACTTTGCATCGTACCTACAAGGTGCTCGGTCTACCACCATCTACTCGAACCACAATCCCCTACGCTTCTTGCAGCAAGCCCAATTCAACAATCAACGACTTCTACGATGGGCTTTATGTCAGCAGAATTTCAACCTGGAGATCTTCTACATCAAGGGTTCTGACAACATCATAGCAGACGCCCTCTCCAGAGTCTATGAGGTAGAGGCAGCTCCACCTACCACTCTACTACCGGAAGAAGTAACTTCACCCGTTAGAGCAGGCTTCGGGGGAGAGTTCTGACGATAATCTCTTTCAAGAGAGATTGAGCCTGCTCTTCCCTACATAAAGTTACTTACATCTATACAAGAATAAGATGCTACTTTTAAGATACGTCTACCAGTAGCACAAAACGTTTTGGCCAGGAGGCAAAACGTACCCCCCAACTCCACACTCCCTCCATGCCGGTTCGCCACCCATCGTCAACTAGCAAACTACCATTTCCAGCCTGCCTGCTTCTGATTGGTGACCCACCGACTGCACATCTGCACCTCTGCACCTCAGCGCCCTCTACCTGAGTCGATGTCTGGGCTTGAACCAGCCATTGAAGTCAGAATATCCTTGCGCTCTCAAGCTGTGAACAACCAACTGATACACGTCCTGTTTATTGGTGGAGGTTCTCAGCTAGCGCCATATTCTCAGCACCTTTAATTCATTTTGTCTTTATATTATTCCTAGAGTAATTTATCCCTGTTCTTCATTTTTATGTTATATTTTTTGACTTGTTTGTTTGCACTGTACATAGCCAAGGAATTGTCTTTGTTATTGATTTGCTTTCCAGTTAATTAAAGCTTCATTGTTCGTACTATGTGTTTTGCGTGTCTTCCCTTACTTTACCACAGACAACAGCCAAGCAGTCTCTTTTTTTTTTTTTTGTAAATGTGACAGGCATTGCCACCAGCCGTTAGGAGGACTGCCGAACATTTACACTCTTACACTTTCCCGTCACAATAGTTTTTTACCTTTTGCTTTAAAATTGCACTGTATCTATTGCTACCCAATCTTTATGTAACCAATCTGAACATCTTTATCATTGTGATCATTGCTGTCTTATGTGTTGTCAATCTGCTATATGGTGTCTATTAATCTTGTTTAAGTAACCAATCAAGCTGTCAATGTAATCAATCAGAGCTTTAATATACCAATGTGCTTTAATATACTTACTAATCTCTCTCGTCTCATTTTTTTCTCGCAATGTATTTGATATCATTTTATTAATTCTGATAGAATTTACCTACTTAAAATTATCTGTTAGATTAAGGACCTGCCCGAAACGCTGCACGTACTAGTGTCTTTACAAGATTGTAAATACTGTACTATGCTATGTATTTTCACAAACAAAATATACCTTGTATGTAAATAAAAATAAATAAATAAATAAGTTAACTTGATACATGCAGCATTTGATAAAAATGAGTTACCTGTTGGGATATTTGTGGACCTACGTAAGGCTTTTGACACTGTCAACCACCAAAACCTTCTTCTTAAATTACATCATTATGGAGTCAGAGGTCACCCCCTGCAATACCTTCAGTCCTACCTTACTGACAGGCTCCAGTATGTTTCTGTGAATAATTCCATTTCTCCGACACTACTTATATATATCTCTGTTCCTCAGGGCAGCGAACTTGGCCCTCTCCTCTTTCTCATCTACATTAATGACCTTCCAAATGCCTCTCTCAACACCTCAAACCAATCTTATTTGCTGATGACACAACTTTCATCTTCTCCAGTCCTGACCCTCTTGCTCTAAATGTCACTGAGTACTGAACTAAATAAAGTTCATCTCTGGCTAACTGCTAACAAACTCACCCTTAACATTGACAAAACTTTTCATATTTTGTTTGGTAATAAATCCTCAAATGAAATTAATTTAAGAATAAACAATATACAAATCAGTAGTAAAGTTGATGGTAAATTCCTTGGTGTCCTCATCGATAACAAGCTGAATTTCCAGGGACACATTCTAAATATAGCAAAAAAAGTTTCTAAAACTGTTGATGTTCTTTCTAAGATCAGATATTATGTTCCTCGCCCTGCCCTGGTGAGGCTCTATTACTCTCTCATCTATCCTTATCTCAACTATGGTATTTGTTATCTGTTATTTGTTAAAGACTAAGTTTTAGTCTTTAATGTTTTTCCTGCCCGAAACGCTTTGCGTAATAGTGGCTTTAGGCATTGTATGTACTAGCTCTATCTATAAATCTATCAATTTTTGTATAACCTCTTGTATGTATGTACTTTACCAGAATAAACATTTGAATTTTGAATTTGAATTAGTGCTTGGGGTTCTACTACCCAAAATCACTTACGTCCTTTAATTACCCAACACAAAGCTGCTATTAGAACAATATCTAACTCTGGCCCAAGACAGCACTCGGTACCCTTACTAAAATTTCTGAATATGTTAGATATTAATTCAAATTCAAAAAAATTTAAATGTTTATAAAATACATACATACATGGGGTGATACAAAAATTGAAGAATTTATAGATAGAGCTAGTACATACACTGCCTAAAGCCACTATTTATTTATTTATTTATATATATAAAGGAAGGTACATTGGGATTGTGTGAGGATACATAGTATAATAATTACAATCTTGTAAAGCCACTAGTACGTGCAGCGTTTCGTGCAGGTCCTTGATCTAAGAAAAATTTAAGTAGGTAAATACTTGCAAAATTTATAAAAAATGATAACAGTTACAAAGCAAGAAAGAAAGAAAATAAAAGATGAGAGAAAATTGTAGGTATATTAAAGCACACAAGTAGCTCAGATTGATTGCAATGACAGCTTGAATGGTAGTTGACAAAAATTAGTAGGCACAATACAGCATAGAGCTAGCACATAAAAGAAGACAGCAATGAACACAATGATAAAGTTGTTTGGGTTAAGTACATAAAGATTGGGAGATCGGGTAACACTAGATACAGAGCAAATTTAAAGCTCAGTGTAGGAAACTATAAAGATGAAATTAGGTACTTCTTGGTTTTGTTTTTAATTGAGGCAAAAGTTTGACAGCTTTTCAATTCACTAGGGAGTGAGTTCTGTAGACTAGATCCCTTAATTTGCATAGAGTGTTTACACATATTAAGTTTGACCCTGAAGATATCAGAGATATTTATTTCGGGTGTGGTAATAATAGGTCCTATTACATCTCTCCAGGGAGAGTTTCAGAGCATGGTTTGCATTTAAGAACAGGGTTTTGTAAATGTAGTTGACACAAGAAAATGTGTGGAGGGAGTTAATATTTAGCAAGTTTAGGTATTTAATCTTTTTTAGTTTTAGTAAAGTTTTAGGTTTCAGAATGTTAGAGACATTAGGCAGATCATTGATGTATATAAGAAATAGAAGAGCTCCCAAGATGCTGCCCTGTTGGTAGAGTGGGAGAGGTTATATTATTGATGGCTACACATTGGTGTCTATCACTAAGATAGGATTGGATATAGTCCAGTGCATGGCCTCGGATTCCATAATGATGGAGTTTACGTAAGAGGTAATTGTGATTAACAGCATCAAAGGCCTTTCTCAGGTCAATGAAGAGTCCAACCGGAAACTCTTTTTTGTCAAGAGCTGAGTAAATTATATCAAGGAGACTAATAATTGCATCGTTGGTACTCTTTTGGGAGCGGAAGCCAAACTGACAGGGGCTAAGAATGTCGAATTTTACGAGATAGGAGTAGAGCTGTTTGTAGATAATTTTTTCAAATATTTTTGATAGAATGGGTAGGTTCGAAATTGGTCTATAGTTGTTTATGTCTGCCGGATTACCTCCTTTATGAACTGGCGTTACTCTTGCTTTTTTAAGGATATCAGGGAAGGTATGACACTCAAGGGATTTGTTGAACAGCAGAGCTATAGGTGGCGCAAGAGCATGGGAGGCGCTCTTGTATACAATGGATGGGATTTCACTGATGTTCCCAGCTTTGGTTTTTAGTGAGTGTATGATGGACACAACATCTGTCGGGCTGACTGGTGAAAGGAGAAGAGAGTTTGGATAGCTGCCTGAGAGATATGTATTGATATGTGTCTGAGTCTGTGGGATTTTACTTGCAAGGTTAGCACCAATCGATGAAAAGAAGCTATTAAATTCATTCGCCATTTCTAAATCAGATGATGGCGTAAGGCCATCCTTAGAGAGTGTTATCTGGTTGTGGGAGTGTTGTTTAGTTCCTAGGATATTAGAGATGGTATTCCATGTGCTTTTCATGTTGCCTTTTGCTTCTTTGAATCTAGTCTCATAATATGAAAGTTTAGCTTTTCTTATGATACTGGTAAGCACAAATGAGTATCTTTTAACTACTTCCTTTGTAACTAGGCCACTCCTAAATTTCTTTTCATATTCATGTTTTTTGTTGATTGATTTAATTATGCCACTTATGAGCCACGGGTTATTTTTTCTTTTATCAGTTACTTGTTTGGTAAGGAGGGGACAGTGAGTGTTGTAGAGGCTTAGAGTTTTGGAGAGAAAGAGGTTAGTTAATGAGTTCATATCCTTTGTATTATTAAATTCAGATTCCCAGTTAACATTGTGAAGTGCATTAGAGAGATTGCCTAAAGCTGAGTCACTGTGTAGCCTGAATGAGAGTTTCTTGGATTCTAGTGGTGTTGTGTCCATGTTTGCTATGAGGAAGGTAGGATAGTGGTCAGTTGTTCTGTCATAAATTACCCCAGATGTAAGGGGAGCTGTTATATTAGTCCATAGGTGATCCAGAGTAGTGGCAGATGTTTGAGTGACTCGGGTGGGCTTGGTGATTGTAGGGATTAGCATACAGGAGTGCATGCTGTTACGGAAATAGTCAACTTGAGGGTTGTTTAGAAGACCCAGGTCAATATTGAAATCACCTCCCAGAATGATGTGATTTTTGTTGAGATTGTTATTTGTGATAAGATTCCTTACGTTGTCTGAGAATGAAGCAATGTTGGTATTAGGAAATCTATAGATGGCACCGATAGTCAGGGAGGATTTAAGGGATTTACTGGAGAACTTGGCAAAGGTGTATTCACAATAGTCATCTCTATCACTAATAACACTATTGCAAATGAAGGTATCTTTGTAATATATTGCTGTGCCACCTCCTTTTTTGTTAGGCCTGCTGTTATGAATGGCTTTATAACCAGCTAAATTGTAGAGTTGGGTATAGTCATTACTTAGCCAAGTTTCCGTTAAAATGATGAATGATAATTTAGTACCTAGTGCTGTAAGTAGTGCATTTATATCATAAAAATGTTTACCAAGTGACCTGACATTTTGGTTGAAAACTGATAAGCAGGTGCTATTTAGGAGTTAGTTTTTTGCAAGATTTGCTGTGTAATACCTGCAATAATGATGATCAATGTGCTGATTTGTGTGGATGTGGGACAGAAGATTTCGATCAGGATCAATATCAGTAAGCATATAGATAAAATAATGTCACGATACAATAAGATAAGCAATTACAGGAACAGTTAAATACTAAATCTGCTGTAAATAGAAAGTAATTATAGCAAAACACAACAATACAATAATATAACAATACAATAAAAGCTTACAAAGTACTAAGTCTACTAAAATTAGAGAATAATTATAGCAAAACACAACAATAAATGCAAATAAACAAAAGAATATAAACAATTAGAAGTAGAATAAAGGTCACTAGATAGCCATGGAGGATACACAAGTTTGGTGGAGAGAACAAAAAAACGGTAGAGACTGTCAAGATGAATATATAAAAAATTTGACAAATGATAATTGTAAAGTAAAATAATCTTAAAGATAATAAATTTTAATTAGCTTAGTTATTAACCTAGAATTAGTATGAACTTAATTAAGAGAACAAAATGATATCAATAATTACTTTTCAATAGATGACATGAATCAATACAATTTAATTTAAAATTTAAAAATAGGGTAAGATTAGATTTAAGAGTAAAATTTTACAATGATACTGAGGTAGATGCTTGGATAAGTGCATGGAGACTTGACGGATTATTTAGAAGATCATATGAATGAGAGAACATTAGGTAAATGGTAATGCAGAGACAGCACCTTGGACAAAGTTAGATTAAGTTAGGCTAGGCTCAGGCATTGAAAGAGTTATTTTAAGTACTGGCATTGGTCGGGTTCAGGTTTTCAGATATACCACAATCACTAAAGAAGGCCAGTAGTTGTTGGTCACACTTTATTTCATATCTTTTTCCTGCACTTTCCTTCTTAGCAATGATCGTTCCATTCCTAGTGTAACACTGCTTGATAAGACCAGGGTTCCGTTTGCGAATTTGACGCAGCCTGAAGAGGAGGGATCCACGCTGCTTTGTAAGACACTCATTTATATAGAGGTTGGTTTTTTGCTTAGCAGCTGATTGTATAAGGTCAAACTTAACAGAGGGATCTGCAAGTTTGATGAGCAATCTCCTACTGCTACGGGAACTGTTTTTATCTATCCTGATAGCTGATTTGATAACAACATTGACTTTGATATTTGAATTAATTAGGGTGTGGGCTATGTTACAACAATTCTCACCTTGTTGTTCCTCAGGTAGATCAGTAGAGCTAATTATCAGGGAGTCATGAAGTTGTTGTTGCTCTAGGTCATCTTCGGAAGCCGCCTGATGAATGTGAAGGAGATTGATCTGTTTTTCCAGCTTTTGAAGAAGGTCACTTTGAGCTGAGAGGGTTTCCTCTGCCTGAACCTTCCGTATTTGATCCATTGCATCATTTGCAACAGTTTGTAAGCTGAGAATTTCTTGGTTGTTATTCAAGCTGTCAATGTAATCAATCAGAGCTTTAATATAACAATGTGCTTTAACATACTTACTAAGCTCTCTCATCTCATTTTTCTCTTGTAATGTATTTGTTATCATTTATCAATTATGATAGAAATTTCCTACTTAAAATTATCTGTTAGATTAAGGACCTGCCCGAAACGCTGCGCGTACTAGTGGCTTTACAAGTATGGAAATACTGTCCTATTCAATGTATTCTCACAAACCCAATGTACCTTCTTGTATATAAATAAATAAATAAATAAATAAATAAATAAATAAATAAATAAAAACTGAGATTAAAGTATAAAATGTGATGAGAAAATATAAAAATAAAAAAGGGGGGAACATGGCAGAAAAAGCAAAAATACAATTTGGCGACAAACAGCATTGTTTAAAAATAACAGATATGGGTTGACATTAAAGGGGTAAGGTAGGTTACAGGGAGTTTATTAGGTAGTGCTCAGTTTTTATCTTAAACTGGTTGAGAGAGGTACATTCTTTAACATGATTGGGAAGGTCATTCCACATTCTGGGTCCCTTGATTTGTAGAGCATTTCTAGTTTGATTAAGTCGAACTCTTGGAATATCATACAGGTATTTGTTTCTGGTGTGGTGGACATGGGTTCTGTTACAACCTTCAGTGAAGCTTATATGGTCAGGATTGGCATTACAGTTCAGCGTTTTATATATATATAATACACATGAGAGGATGTGCTTTGACTTAATATCTAACATATTCAGAGATTTGAGGTGGGGTACCGAGTGATGTCTGGAGCCAGAGTTGGATATTGTCCTAATAGCAGCTTTGTGTTGATTAATTAGAGGACGTAAATGTTTTTGGGTAGTAGAACCCCAAGCACAAATACCATAGTTGAGATAAGGATAGATGAGGGAGTAATAGAGCGTCACCAAGGCAAGGCGAGGTACATAATATCTGATCTTAGAAAGAATGCCAACAGTTTTTGACACTTTTACTATATATTTAGAATGTGTCCCTGGAAATTCAGTTTGTGGTCAATGAGAACGCCAACGAATTTGCCATCAATTTTGTTACAAATTTGGGTATTATCTATCCTGAGATTTATTTGATTTGAGAATTTATTGCCAAACAAGATATAGAAAGTTTTGTCAATGTTGAGGGTGAGTTTGTTGACAGTTAGCCAAAGATATTTAACTCAGTATTCACTGTGCCATAAAGAGCAAGAGGGTCGGGAGTAGAATAAATGAAGGTTGTGTCGTCAGCAAATAGAATTGGTTTGAGATGTTGGGAGGCATTTGGAAGGTCATTAATGTAGATGAGAAAGAGGAGAGGGCCAAATTTGCTGCCCTGAGGAACACCAATGTTGATGGGTAGGGTGGGAGAAATTGAATTATTCACAGAAACATATTGGAGCATATCAGTAAGGTAAGATTTGAGTTAATGCAAGGAGTGACCTCTGACCCCATAATGATGTAATTTAAGAAGAAGGTTTTGGTGGTTGACAGTGTCAAAAGCCTTACGCAGGTCCACAAATAACCCAACAGGGAACTCATTTTTATCAAGAGCTGCATGTATCAAGTTAACCATATTAATAAGTGCATCGTTAATGTTTTTTTGGGGGGTCTGAAGACATATTGGCAAGAGCTAAGTATATTGTGTTTGGATAGATAAGAGTAAAGCTGCTTGTAGATCAGTTTTTCAAATATTTTTGACAAGCTTGGCAGGATTGATATACGTCTGTAGTTGTTAACATCAGTGAGATCACCACATCTGTGGACAGGGGTTACTCTCGCTTTTTTTTAGAATATCTGGAAAGGTTTGGAGTTCAAGTGACTTGTTGAAGAGCAATGCAATAGCAGGGGCTAAAGATCTGGAGTTTTTTTTTAAATTAAAGTTGGTATCTCCTCAAGGGCACTAGACTTGGTTTTAAGGGAAAGGATTATCTCATTTACATCAGTGGAATTTGCAGGCGTTAGGTAGAGAGACTGTGGATAGTTACCTGTAAGATAGTCCTGAACATCAGTACTGGAAGATGGAATATCATTTGCCAGGGATGACCCAATGGAAGAGAAGAACCTATTGAACTCAATAGCAGTATCAGAGGCTGTAAGCTGACCATAATTATTTGACAGGAGTATTGACTTGTTATTTAAACTCTTCTTTGATCCCAATATTTGTGAAATTGTTCTCCATGTTTTCTTAATGTTGTCATTTGTTTGGGTAAATTTATCTTCGTAGTATTTACTTTTGGCTCTTCTAATTATTTTAGATAGCAATAACGAGTAATTCTTTGAGAATTCTTTGGAGACTGTTCCTAACCTAAACTTATTCTCACGGTCATGTTTTTTATTAATGGATTTAAGTATTCCCTTTGTAAACCAAGGGTTGTTTAGCCTTTTTGTAGTGATTTGTTTCGTAAGCACAGGACAGTGGGTGTTATAAAGGCTGAGAGTTTTATGAAGAAAATATAGCACTGCTAGGTTGATGTCCCCTATGTTACCTAATTCGGACTCCCAGTTGATATTAGCAGCAGCAGCTATAAAATTGCCTATGGCAGTTTCATTGTGCAGCCTAAAGCTTATTTCCCTTTTTTCATGAGGTGGTTTGTTAATGTTAGGAGAAATGTGGGGTAATGGTCTGCAGTGCTATCGATGATTATCCCTGAAGTAAGTGGAGAGGTTATGTTGGTTAAGTCACTGCACATCCTCTCTTGTGTACTCTATATATTTAAAACTCTGAATTGTATTGTCAATCCTGACCTTCAACGCTTCCTAGAAGGTTGTAACAGAACTCATGTGCACCGCACCAGAAACAAATACCTATTTGATATTCCAAGAGTTAGACTTAATTAAATTAAATTAAATTTTTTATTCAGGTAAGGTACATACATACAAGGTAAGATACAAAGTTGACGGATTTATAGATAGAGCTAGTACTGTGACGGTGTTCCCCCCCCCTTATATTTCTCCCATGCCAGCTGTAAGAGTCATATCTACTTTACCCGAACGTTCTCTGCCTTCTAGAGAAGAATTTGACATATGAGGGAGCATGAGGTGTTCTCTCATTGGAGAGAAATTAACTGAAGAAGAGTGTTTTGGCCAGTGGCTTAGGCCCTTTTGGACGCCAAGATGGCGCCGACTCCCACGTTTTTGCGCCAAAATGTTATGACGTCAGTGGCACCAGATTGGCCGAGAATGGTGACGTGGTAGAGGGAGCCAATGAGAAACGCCCCTGGCAAGTGTGACGTCACGAGTGGAGGTAGGTCCAGGCCATGCGCTCCCTTGGTGCCAGGAGTTAGATACGACACGTCATCAAGGGCGGACGTGCGATAGGGGGGTACTGTCAGTCTGACAGTATTCGCCCCTCTCCGGTGAATATACGCGTCACCAGTGGTCTGCGAGCATCCTGTGAGGTCTTCCTGAACTCTGTGAGGCTGACAGAAGAAGGAATTGACGGGAAACGAGCAACAAGTGCTCCAGTGACAGGTGCTAAGCAAGAATGAAGACTGGGCAGTGACGTCAGGGACGACTGTACAGTTTCACCAGTAGGGTGATGACGTAGCGGCTGGGCCAGTTCACCGTGAGGAAGAAGAAGAAGAACAAACTAGCTGGGAATACAAACGACTGCCGCCGGGAGTAAGGACTGCAGACGTAGTTGTGAGGAGGAGGAGGAGGCGACGGCCAGGAGACCGACTCCAACCCTTCAAGAGGTTGTGGAGGAGCACGGAGCCTGCAGAGAGAAGCAGTATGGAGAAGACGCGCTTTTTGGGTGTTGGTTGAGGTCCTGGGAAGAGTATCAGTGTGTGTGTGTGGGGTTGTTCCCTACAGCAAGTCGTGAGCCGGGACCAGGAGCTTCAATTCAACCCTCAACAGAGGACAAGTCCACATCATTTATGGTGGAAGTAGGTAATTCAGTTTTCCCTCCCATTCCCCTTTAGTTAGTGATTAGCCAGAGTATCTTCTATGTCGTGAGCAGGGCTCACCAATGTCTATGTTTCTAGTAAGACACAATTGTGAAGGGAGATGCTATAGAGCTCTCACGAGATATATATATGGTGTGTGTTTGCACCTGTGGTTTGATGAAGAGATTACTGTGACGAGGACATTTATATTTACATGTCATTTATATTATAAGTTCGTGCCAGAGGTTATATATATAAATATACAATTTAATAGTGTAAGGCTGTGTGCCTAGAGTTACCTCGTTATTATAAATATTGATAAAGTGAACTATATATACTGGAGTTATTAAATAATATATTCATATGTCTAGTGGTTAACTGTGATTATGCCAGTGTTGTGATATACTGTGAATATGAGGGAATAATAGGCGTCTCACGCCAATAGTGTGAGTATAGTGAGGAATTGAGCAATGCGAGGAACAGTGAGGAGTGTGAGTGGGCGTGGCATCTTGCGAGTTGCCAAATGTTTGATAACACTGCATGTGGAGCGTGGGAACGCACGTCAACTGGGAGTGTTGCCGTTCCTGGAGTGTTCCAGAATTGTGAAGAGGTGGAGAGAAGGCTGCTCATTTAACCTTTGCCATGTTGTTGATGCAGAGTTATGATTCTTTGATCTTTTAAGTAAACTACAAAACCACCCCCGCGTTTGTGTCAACCCTCCATTACCTTGTTGCTATTGAGACTATCTAAGAGTGAGTGATTTAAACATATACTTACCTGTTATCAAATTGATTAGTATTCCCTGGGGCCACTACTATATTACTACTATTCCACTGAGGTGTTACTGGACATGGTAAACACCAGTTGGCGACCTATAGTGAGCGATAGAGCCCTCTGTCGGGGCGGGCACATGATCAACTGAAGTGATCGTGTTCTCACTCGTCTTTAGGCTACGAGGCCAGCCAGAGACAGACTGAGAGACTCTCCTGGTGAACAGTGGCACCGTGAGGATCGAGTGCAGACCCGTGGGGGCTACAGTAAGTAACGTTCGGGTAAAGTAGATATGTCTCTTACAGCTGGCTTGGGAGAAATATAAGGGGGGGGGGAACACCGTCACATACCGCTCTCCTTAAAATAAGAATCATATCGGTTTAGTGTACTCGGAAAAGGGCATTCGCTACCACGTTGTCCTTCCCTCTGATGTGCTTAATTTCTAACCAGTATTCTTGTAGTAGTAATGCCCACCTTGTCAGCCTCTGGTTGGAGTTTCTCATCTTGTACAAGAAAGTCAGAGGGTTGTGATCTGTAAAAACGAGAACAGGCCTCGCCCCTCCTCCCACGTACACGTCGAAGTGCTTTAGGGCCATTACTAAAGCCAATGCCTCCTTTTCGACGGTACTATAGACACGCTGGTACTTCACGAATTTCTTGGAGTAAAATGCGACAGGCCTATGTACCTCGCTCCTTTCCTGGGCCAACATGGCTCCTATCCCTACATCACTGGCATCTACATACAGAATGAACCTGGCTGTAAAATCTGGGGATATCAACATTGGGGCCTCTGTCAACAGGATCTTCGTCTTCTCAAAAGATTCCTGGCAGGCCTCTCCCCACTTCCATCGTGTATTCTTAGAGAGTAATTCTGTCAGAGGATGCGCTCTCGTGGAAAAGTTCTTACAGAAACCACGATAGTATCCAATCATCCCAAGATATCTCAGCAATTCCTTCCGTGTCCTGGGTATTGGGTACTCTCTAATAGCTGATACCTTGTGGTCCACAGGGGTAACCTCTCCTTGATCGATGACGAAGCCTAGGTGTTCTAAATGGGCCTTCCCAAACTCACTCTTGGCTAGGTTCACGGTCAGGTTAGCATCTTCCATCCTCCTGAACAGCTCCCTGAGTCGCTCTAGGTGTGCCTCCTAATCGTCGGAGTACACTACTATATCGTCAATGTATATAGTGCAGCCTTCGGCTCCTCTCAGCAACTCGTTCATCATATGTTGAAAACAACTCCCGCTGTTCTTCATCCCGAAGGGCAACACTTTATACTGATACAGTCCATCTGGTGTCTCAAAAGCTGATATCTTTCTAGCCTCGGGAGTTAACGAGATTTGGTAATACCCCTTGAGCAGGTCCACCTTGGACACATATCTGGCACTACCCACCTGATCGATGCAATCACTTACCCTGGGCATGGGGTGGGAATCTGCCACAGTGATGGAGTTCACCTTCCTGTAGTCCGTGCAAAAGCGGTATGCACCGTCGCTTTTCTTAACCAGCAAACACGGGGAACTCCACTCGCTGTTGCTAGGCTCGGCAAGGTCATTCTCAACAAGGTACTCTACCTCCTTCCTCATCAATTCTCGCTTCTCAGGGCTGACTCTATAAGCACTCTGTTTAATGGGCCTGGCGTCCCTCACCTCTACCTCGTGCGTCACACTCTTGTGGCATCGGGGCACGTCGGTAAAAAGAGATGCATTCTCTTTCAACAGGTCCGTCAGATCCGCTCTCTGTCTTCCTTCCGGGTGTTGAAGCTTGACTCCGATATTTTCCAAATTCTCCGCATTGGAGAGATGGGTGCCGTCTGCCCTGGACCATTTATCTTCCACTGCTGGAATCTCTTGATTCACCTGCACGCATAAGACCATTTTCTGCTGTAGTTCTCGTGGCATTGTTCCGTCCTGCACGACGGTTCCTCCTTCTTCAGGGAAGAAAGGCTTCAGACGGTCAATATGACATGCCTGTGTTTTGCGGGGTCTGTCCGGCTTGCTGACTTCATAGCTTACTGGACCCAATCGTCTTAGCACCTTATACGGTCCCTCAAATCGTGACTCGGTCACACGATTCTTCCCTGGCAGTAACACCATAACCTGGGACCCAATCTGGAACTCTCTTGGCATAGCTTTCTTGTCGTACAACTCTGACATCTTTTGCTGCGCCTCCTTCAAATGCTTTCCTGCTAGCTTTTTCGCCAATTCGAGACGCTCCTTAAATTTCGCTGACCGTTCCCACGGTCACTCCTGGCGCCCATTGCTCTCTCAGCATGGATAGAGGACTCCGTACCTCATGTCCATATACCAGTTGGAACGGTGAGAAACCCAGTGACTCCACTACAGCGTTCCGTTTAGCAAACAATGCAGGGTACACTTGTGAGGGAATGTAGATTCCCTCAGCTAGTTTTCCTAAGTTTCTAGAATAGGCTAGTCGCTCTAGGGACTCTAGAAACTGAAGCTTTCAAACTAACATATACTTGTGGGGTGTCGAATGAAAGCTTATGTTAAGGACTGTCGGTTAAGACTAATTAGAGGTCTGTGATTGCTCTGTAGAGAGAGTTACAGAAATATTCCTGTTTCTGTGAAATAGGATGGGATTTGAGAGTGAGTGGTATAGAAGGTACTTGACTCAGACCGTTAAAGGTGGGGGGGGGCAGTGGGGTGAACGTTGCCTCCCCCCCACCACCATGTGAGACACGGCGCTATTGTCTTTAGGCCTACCCCTCCTTGTGACGTCACGTCACGCCACAGGGCGAGGGGCGCCTGTGATTGGTTTAGGCACTCTGCTCCTAGCTGAGTTTTTGGCGCGAACAGCTGTTATTGGAAGCGGCATGAGGAAACAGTGCCGGCTTCCTGCTGATTGGCCAAGACAAGGTAAGGGGGGGAGATATGGGGATTTGAGTTTCCCTAGCCCGCGAAAGCGTCAGTTTGAACGGGGCAGCAAACTGGGGAGGAGGTGATTTTGGGTGGAGGTGGCAGCCTGCCACCTCCACCCCCGTTAATCATTGTGTGATCCGGATTAATCCTCAAGCATGGCACTCCTGCCATCAGGGTTGTGTCAAAGCCCAAATTCGCGTGAAATTGGGGCTGATGAATACGGGACAGTGAAAAGCCTCAGAGACAGTGATCACCCATGGGGCAGCTGGCAGAGCCTCATGGTGTAACAGGTGGTTCAAATATCCTGTATGTTCATGGACAATTGGGTGGAATAATACACAATAGTCAGTGTGTAACAGTGTCTCAGTATTAGTGGAAATTTCGGTAAAAGCTGTGTTGTCCCATAGCCCGGCCAGGCTAGGGAAGCAGCTGAGAGACAGCTATCTGTAGCACACCCAGGTGACTGAGAGGTAGTACCTGGAGGGATATTGTACACAGTACCACACAAGTAGATATATATATATGTAGATAGATGATTGTGTGTAGTCTGACTTGAGTATGGGACCAGTCAGTGTAGGGAATTACCATATAAATGATCCAGTCTGTCGATTCTGGATAATCGTTCAGCCTGGATTAATGCCATGGTACCGCATGAGTAATTATGCCAGTGTAGAGGTAAGCAGGCCCGTGTTGCAGGGTTATCAGTGGATATCCTGAGGTCTGTATAATTGTCCTGGTGATATAATTTTCATTGATTATGTAAAGGCATTTCTATGTGTTGATTTGCATGTTGTATGTACTGTGTTGTGTGGTGAGTCAGTAGATGTGATTGCTGACTGATTGCCTAATGATGTCATTAGCATGTGGGGCATGCTGACGGCATCATTGTGTTGCAGGTTTGTGCAGTGTTGTTATCAGGTATACGATATTACTGTCCTAGGAACTGTGTTGAGGATTTAAGGGGACCCCTTTGAGTATTCAGGGAAATTCTCAGTACTTAAGGAGAGCAAGCAATTAGTTAATTTGCCTAATTATGGAGAATTAGCGCCAGCTGTCCGCATAGCGACGGTGTCTTATATTAACGTAAATTGTCTTGCTGAAGTAGACGTGATTGATCAGTCTTTTGCAACAGTTGCAAGATTAGAGGGGGCAGTAATATTGGTATACTCTTGTTGTTGCAAAACCGTGTGTCATTACTGTGTGGGTATAGTAATTAACGAGTTGCAGTAGCCGCAACCGTATGTGGGCGGTGCATTTATGTTGTTATGCATGCCATAGTAAGTGTGACCTATGTAACATTGGGGTTACTTTGTTTCTTTAAGTTGTGTTGAGGACTTGAGGATTCAGTGAGTTAATTAAAGGGGTAATTAACTGGATAAGGGGTGCACATTTATTGTTGTGTGAGTGTGAACTGTTAGAGAACAGTATTGAGCTTGTTGAAGTACGTTTCCAGTGCAATTAATTGTCCGTGTGACAACTAATTGACCACTCTAGCTAATTATGTAATTAGCATTCTCATCATGAATTCACGTAGTGGGAGAGGATCTGTCAGAGTCTGTCAGTATTTGTGTTAACGTAATTTGCTCGAGACTAATTACCTTTCGGAGGTATAGCAATTAGTGGCTCATGATAATTAGTGGAGTAATTAACGTCTGGAGTCTTGAGGACTCGGATGACTCGGTAAAGCGAGGTCATGGAGTTAGCATAAGTCGTTATATTAATCCTATTCTGTCTGGTGACAGTGGATTAAGATGCACTCATTGTTAATTAGTAATTAACTCCTCTTCCGTGAATTCACAGTGTTTGATGAGACCTGCTTAGGCAGTGCGGAGTGAGACGTATTTATGTATGATAAATTATCGGTCCTGGTGACAGTTAATTAATTGCTCGAGGTTAATTAGAGTAATTAACACTCATATTAAAGTAATTAATGACACAGACTGTTGAGAAGCTACCCACTTAGGGTAGGCTTAGTTAACGTAACTCAATTGGGATGTAATTAGTGGTCCGTTTGACCTTAAGAATTACTCACTGAATACTTGCAGGGAGTCAAGTGTGATGTAATGTAAGAGACTTGAGTTATTGTTACTTGTGTTGAGAGACAAGATGACTTGTGTTGATGATTAACGTAGAGTACCATCATGTTGTTGTCTAGTGAGAGACAATTGTTTGTGATTAAAGTAGTACTTTGTTGCTGACTGCTGTGATCAGTCAATTAACGTCATTAATCACATAATCAATGTTGTAATTGATTAAGGCAATTGTTTTTGGTTATCGTCTGGTGACGAGAGTAGAGTAAAACTTAGTGATGAGTGGAGCTGTGTCCCCAAATCCCGACTTGCCTGACTTTGTTCACTGTTTACAGTGCAACTTCCTGTAGGGAGTTGCAAAGAGTGTTCACAATGAGTTGTGATAGGGGGAGCCACTGTTGGACTACCCACCTAGTTACGGGGGTCTCTCCTGTTTGGAAGGAGGACCTTAAGTTTGTGATTAGAGTAGCTGTCACCGTGAAGCCGTGACACTGTTGATTGCTTGCTGTGTCATCAATGGATATCCTTCATTTGTTCAGTTAGTTCATGTTGTCAGCCCGAAGTGTCAGCAGGATGGAGCCTGCTGTCATTTCTCGAGGGGCTGTTGAATAGCTGTGTTGCAAATGCCACTGGATGGACATTAACGTAATAAATCACTCGCTGTGGTGTAACTTAGTCTGTGATATTTTTTTTTATTTGCAATATTGCGTCGTCAGTGGGCACACCTGTGTTCAGGTATGCAGCCGCACAGCAAGGGTTGCTAGTTAGCTGTTTGTTATAGTGCCACTGGATGGACATTAACGTAAATGTAAACTCGATAATGTAGTAGTCTAGTCTCTTGTTATTAATAAATTGTTTATTTTATAGAAAACGGTCTTTGATGTCAACCTTCAACTATTCTTTCCACACCCATGTTCTGATTTTACGATTGATGTTGTTGTGATCTTTTGATATGACGGCTGTGCTCTTGAGAATTCGAATTCCAATTCATAGCGCCACATCAAATATAAAATTTGATTGTGAGAACCCGTCGGTTACCCTTTATTAGTTTTAAAGTCCTGTTTAACTAGGAGGAACCAGCGGCCTATTGTGGACAGGTTTTCACCCCTAGTGGTGGAAGCCTGGCGGTTTGCTCCCGCATTCCCTTTTTCTATTGGACACATGCTTAACTGCCAAGAGCAGCCTTTAAACTTGTAGTCCACCTCCTAAGGGAGGTAGGCGTAGAAAAAAATCTCACAACACTGCCTCATCCCACTCGGCTCCTTGTTCCGCACAGAGCACTCTCAGAATGGTTTTCAGTGTGGAGTGAAACCTTTCGATCGCCCCTTGCGACTGCGGTCGGTAGGGCGACGACCGAATCTGAGTTACTCCCCAATTCGACATGGTCTGTCTAAACCACTTGGACTGGAATACGCTCCCACAGTCCGTCTGGATTTCCCTGGGAATTCCCACCCAAGAGAAAAAACGCTGCAACTGCCCGGCTACACCTTTTGACGTCAAGCATTGCATCGGGACTGCTTCCAGGAACCTTGTCGCCGCACACATGATGGTCATCAGGTAGGTGTTTCCCTTTCTCGTCCGTGGCAACGGTCCTACCCCGTCGACCAACAGACGTTCAAACGCTGGCCCAAATGCAGGAACAGGGACTAACGGGGCCTTTGATATCGCTGGTACACTCTTTTATGCTCTCTGGCAAGGTAAGCAAGTCTTACAGTGACGCCTCACATCGGCGTCCATACCCGGCCAGTAGAAATGGTCCCTGATCTTGCGTAGAGTCTTGGTCACTCCCAGGTGACCTGCAGAATCCACAGAGTGCGACAGATCCAGCACTGCCGCTCTGCACTGGGCCGACAACACTACCTGGTGCCTCATACCTAGTGATTCCTCTCTGGTCTCCATTCTTACAAGCCTCCATAGTCTCATCAGCATCCCATCTTGCAGATAAAAATGGGTGGCCCTCTCAGGACCAGCACGTCCTCCTTTGGCCTCCCGAATCAACTCTGGGAACTCCACCTGCTGTAACTTCCCCAGACGAGCGCGGTCCACCCCAAGAGAACTGGCGAGGGTCACCTGTAGCTCACCATCCGGGTTGCCTTCGCCCTCCACCTGTTCTCCGAGTTCCACGAAGAGAAGATCGACCCCCAGGCTGTCAGACGTCTCTTCTTTAGCCCCATCAGATCCACTCACTCCGTGCTCGTTGCACCGCCTTGGGATCACAGCGCATACAGGGAACGCCACCTCAGCGATTCCCTTTCCGTTCCCACAGGGGTCTAATACTCCGCCTTTCTCTCTGTAGTGCTCCAAGCACTCCTCGCCCTTCACGAGGTTAGGGAGAACACATCCTCCACGTGTGTCATTCCCAAGGATGACTTGCGTCTCCATCTTGGGCATTGAGGCGCAGACCCCTACCACTAGGGTCTGACAGCCATAATCAGAATCCAATGTTACCTTGTGCAGGGGCATCCTCACTGGGCCTCCCACAGTGGTCACAACAGCCACCCCCACACTGGTATTCTACTACCCTCGGGGAACAGGGCTCTACTCACCAGGGTAAAATCAACCCCGGTGTCCCTCAATATCTTCACAGGAACGGGGTCTGCCTCCCCGCACGTTCTCGGCCACTTGGTCCTCCATCCTAACGAATGCAACGTTCCCACGCTGCTTAGGGCGTTTGCAATCCCGCGCGAAATGTCCATATCCTCCACAGTTGTAGCAGCGGACCCTTCTTGGCGGTGACCTTCCACCACCGCTCGCCCTGGCAACGCCTCCGGTGACAGTCGCTCCATGGGTCTTCCTCGCGCCTTCCGTCGTCTCCCTCGTAGCGTCCCTCGGCACAACAACAGATCCGGCACTCTCAGCTAGGGGCTTCTTGACTGGTTTCACAGAACTTTTCAGTCCCCTACCGTCTCCACTCGAGAGGTGGGACTTGGGAGAACTCGTTCCTGTCCTCCATCCGTCTGTCTTCCTAAAACCACTCCCGTAGCCAGAGTACACCGGCGGCCTGTGCGGTCCCTCTCTGCCTGGTCACAAAGCTTCCTCCAACATGTCGGCTCTGTCAGCAGCAGCCCTCAGGTCTTTTATGTCCGCCTCCTTGACTCTAATCCTGATCTCAGGAGAGAGCATGGACATAAATTTTTCCATGACCATTAGCTGTTTGATGTCCTCAGCTGACTTAGCTCCTTCAGCTTTCAACCCGTCAGAAATCTTCTTTCCATCTCCCACGCCATCTCTGCATACGATTTACCTGGCGAACGGGTACATTCTCGGAACCTTTTCCTGTAACACTCTGGAGTCAGCTTAAACGAGTGAAGCACTGCTCTCTTCACTGCATTATAATTAGTGCATTCCTCGAGGTCAAGCATGTTGTAAGCCTTGCGAGCTTCACCTGTGAGCCTACCCTGGACCAGCTCCGTCCACTCTGCTCTTGGCTACTTCATCAAAGTAACTACCCTCTCGAAATGGTCAAAGAAGCCCTCAGCTTCATTAGGCACAAAGACCGGTAAATCGCGCTCTCGTACCCGGCGGTCCTCCTGCTGTGGGGGTGCGGGTGGGGCTACCCCTAGTTCAGCCCGCTTCAGCTTAACCTCTCTGTTGGCTTCAATCTCTTGCTGCTTCAGCTTGGCTTCCAGCTCGCACTCCTCCCGTCTCAGCTGTACTTCTCGCTCTTCATGCTTCAGCTGTGCTTCTCGTTCTTCACGCTTCAGCTGTGCTTCTCGTTCAGCTGTGCTTCGTGCTCACGCTCTTCCCTGCGCAGCTGTGCTTCCAGCTGCAGCTTCATCATCTCCAGCTTGATGCAGCGCTGGCTGCCGCTGGATCCACTACTGCTTCCACCAATGCTTAAATTCTCCCTTGCAATGGAAGGTGTCTGTGGCCGTTACTCCCTTGAAGCCTCATCTTGGGCCTTGAGCTGTGCCACAATCTCAAGCCTCCTTTCTCCCACTTTGGAGGATCTCAACTGGATTCCAAAGTGGTCAGCTATTAACTGCAGCTGCGCCTTGGTGCAAACCTCCAGCACCTGTTCATCCCTGGTGTCAATAAACCTTGCTACCTTCTCGTCCTCCATACTTGTGCTATGAAGTCACCACCAAGTATTAGTAGTGATAAACATTACTTACTGTAGCCCACACGGGGCTGCACTCGATCCTCATGGTACCACTGTTCACCAGGAGAGTCTCTCAGTCTGTCTCCGGCTGGCCTTGTAGCCTAAAGACGAGTGAGAACACGATCACTTCACTTGATCATGTGCCCGCCCCGAAAGAGGGTTCTACCGCTCACTATAATTCACCAACTGGTGTTTACCGTGTCTAGTAACACCTCAGTGGAACAGTAGTAATATAGTAGTGGCCCCAGGGAATACTAATCAATTTGGTAACAGGTAAGTATATGTTTAAATCACTCACTCTTAGACAGTCTCAATAGCAACAAGGTAATGGAGGGTTGACACAAACACGGCGGTGGTTTTGTAGTTTACTTAAAAGATCAAAGAATCATAACTCTGCATCAACAACATGGCAAAGGAATAAATGAGCAGCCTTCTCTCCACCTCTTCACAATTCTGGAACACTCCAGGAACGGCAACACTCCCAGTTGACGTGCGTTCCCACGCTCCACATGCAGTGTTATCAAACGTTTGGCAACTCGCAAGATGCCACGCCCACTCACACTCCTCACTGTTCCTCACACTGCTCACTTCCTCACTATACTCACACTATTGGCGTGAGGTGCCTATTATTCCCTCATATTCACAGTATATCACAACACTGGCATAATCACAGTTAACCACTAGACATATGAATATATTATTTAATAACTCCAATATATATAGTTCACTTTATCAATATTTATAATAACGAGGTAACTCTAGGCACACAGCCTTACACTATTAAATTGTATATTTATATATATAACCTCTGGCACAAACTTATAATATAAATGACATGTAAATATAAATGTCCTCGTCACAGTAATCTCTTCATCAAACCACAGGTGCAATCACACACCATATATATATCTCGTGAGAGCTCTATAGCATCTCCCTTCACAATTGTGTCTTACTAGAAACATAGACATTGGTGAGCCCTGCTCACGACATAGAAGATACTCTGGCTAATCACTAACTAAAGGGGAATGGGAGGGAAAACTGAATTACCTACTTCCACCATAAATGATGTGGACTTGTCCTCTGTTGAGGGTTGAATTGAAGCTCCTATTCCCGGCTCACGACTTGCTGTAGGGAACAACCCCACACACACACACTGATGCTCTTCCCAGGACCTCAACCAACACCCAAAAAGCGCGTCTTCTCCATACTGCTTCTCTCTGCAGGCTCCGTGCTCCTCCACAACCTCTTGAAGGGTTGGAGTCGGTCTCCTGGCCGTCGCCTCCTCCTCCTCCTCACAACTACGTCTGCAGTCCTTACTCCCGGCGGCAGTCGTTTGTATTCCCAGCTAGTTTGTTCTTCTTCTTCTTCCTCACGGTGAACTGGCCGCTACGTCATCACCCTACTGGTGAAACTGTACAGTCGTCCCTGACGTCACTGCCCAGGCTTCATTCTTGCTAAGCACCTGTCACTGGAGCACTTGTTGCTCGTTTCCCGTCAATTCCTTCTTCTGTCAGCCTCACAGAGTTCAGGAAGACCTCACAGGATGCTCGCAGACCACTGGTGACGCGTATATTCACCGGAGAGGGGCGAATACTGTCAGACTGACAGTACCCCCCTATCGCACGTCCGCCCTTGATGACGTGTCGTATCTAACTCCTGGCACCAAGGGAGCGCACGGCCTGGACCTACCTCCACTCGTGACATCACACTTGCCAGGGGCGTTTCTCATTGGCTCCCTGTACCACGTCACCATTCTTGGCCAATCTGGTGCCACTGACGTCATAACATTTTGGCGCAAAAACGTAGGAGTCGGCGCCATCTTGGCGTCCAAAAGGGCCTAAGCCACTGGCCAAAACACTCTTCTTTAGTTAATTTCTCTCCTATGAGAGAACACCTCATGCTCCCTCATATGTCAAATTCTTCTCTAGAAGGCAGAGAACGTTCGGGTAAAGTAGATATGACTCTTACAGCTGGCATGGGAGAAATATAAGGGGGGGGGAACACCGTCACAGTACTAGCTCTATCTATAAATCCGTCAACTTTGTATCTTACCTTGTATGTATGTACCTTACCTGAATAAAAAAATTAATTTAATTTAATTAAGTCTAACTCTTGGAATATCAAATAGGTATTTGTTTCTGGTGCGGTGCACATGAGTTCTGTTACAACCTTCTAGGAAGCGTTGAAGGTCAGGATTGACAATACAATTCAGAGTTTTAAATATATAGAGTACACAAGAGAGGATGTGCAGTGACTTAACCAACATAACCTCTCCACTTACTTCAGGGATAATCATCGATAGCACTGCAGACCATTACCCCACATTTCTCCTAACATTAACAAACCACCTCATGAAAAAAGGGAAATAAGCTTTAGGCTGCACAATGAAACTGCCATAGGCAATTTTATAGCTGCTGCTGCTAATATCAACTGGGAGTCCGAATTAGGTAACATAGGGGACATCAACCTAGCAGTGCTATATTTTCTTCATAAAACTCTCAGCCTTTATAACACCCACTGTCCTGTGCTTACGAAACAAATCACTACAAAAAGGCTAAACAACCCTTGGTTTACAAAGGGAATACTTAAATCCATTAATAAAAAACATGACCGTGAGAATAAGTTTAGGTTAGGAACAGTCTCCAAAGAATTCTCAAAGAATTACTCGTTATTGCTATCTAAAATAATTAGAAGAGCCAAAAGTAAATACTACGAAGATAAATTTACCCAAACAAATGACAACATTAAGAAAACATGGAGAACAATTTCACAAATATTGGGATCAAAGAAGAGTTTAAATAACAAGTCAATACTCCTGTCAAATAATTATGGTCAGCTTACAGCCTCTGATACTGCTATTGAGTTCAATAGGTTCTTCTCTTCCATTGGGTCATCCCTGGCAAATGATATTCCATCTTCCAGTACTGATGTTCAGGACTATCTTACAGGTAACTATCCACAGTCTCTCTACCTAACGCCTGCAAATTCCACTGATGTAAATGAAATAATCCTTTCCCTTAAAACCAAGTCTAGTGCCCTTGAGGAGATACTAACTTTAATTTACAAAAAAAACTCCAGATCTTTAGCCCCTGCTATTGCATTGCTCTTCAACATGTCACTTGAACTCCAAACCTTTCCAGATATTCTAAAAAAAAGCGAGAGTAACCCCTGTCCACAGATGTGGTGATCTCACAGATGTTAACAACTACAGACGTATATCAATCCTGCCAAACTTGTCAAAAATATTTGAAAAACTAATCTACAAGCAGCTTTACTCTTATCTAGCCAAACACAATATACTTAGCTCTTGTCAATATGTCTTCAGACCAAAAAAAAAACATTAACGATGCACTTATTAATATGGTTAACTTGATACATGCAGCTCTTGATAAAAATGAGTTCCCTGTTGGGTTATTTGTGGACCTGCGTAAGGCTTTTGACACTGTCAACCACCAAAACCTTCTTCTTAAATTACATCATTGTGGGGTCAGTGGTCACTCCTTGCATTAACTCAAATCTTACCTTACTGATATGCTCCAATATGTTTCTGTGAATAATTCAATTTCTCCCACCCTACCCATCAACATTGGTGTTCCTCAGGGCAGCATATTTGGCCCTCTCCTCTTTCTCATCTACATTAATGACCTTCCAAATGCCTCCCAACATCTCAAACCAATTCTATTTGCTGACGACACAACCTTCATTTATTCTACTCCCGACCCTCTTGCTCTTTATGGCACAGTGAATACTGAGTTAAATATCTTTGGCTAACTGTCAACAAACTCACCCTCAACATTGACAAAACTTTCTATATCTTGTTTGGCAATAAATTTTCAAATCAAATAAATCTCAGGATAGATAATACCCAAATTTGTAACAAAATTGATGGCAAATTCGTTGGCGTTCTCATTGACCACAAACTGAATTTCCAGGGACACATTCTAAATATATAGTAAAAGTGTCAAAAACTGTTGGCATTCTTTCTAAGATCAGATATTATGTACCTCGCCTTGCCTTGGTGACGCTCTATTACTCCCTCATCTATCCTTATCTCAACTATGGTATTTGTGCTTGGGGTTCTACTACCCAAAAACATTTACGTCCTCTAATTAATCAACACAAAGCTGCTATTAGGACAATATCCAACTCTGGCTCCAGACATCAGTCGGTACCCCACCTCAAATCTCTGAATATGTTAGATATTAAGTCAAAGCACATCCTCTCATGTGTATTATATATATATATAAAACGCTGAACTGTAATGCCAATCCTGACCTTATAAGCTTCACTGAAGGTTGTAACAGAACCCATGTCCACCACACCAGAAACAAATACCTGTATGATATTCCAAGAGTTCGACTTAATCAAACTAGAAATGCTCTACAAATCAAGGGACCCAGAATGTGGAATGACCTTCCCAATCATGTTAAAGAATGTACCTCTCTCAACCAGTTTAAGATAAAAACTGAGCACTACCTAATAAACTCCCTGTAACCTACCTTACCCCTTTAATGTCAACCCATATCTGTTATTTTTAAACAATGCTGTTTGTCGCCAAATTGTATTTTTGCTTTTTCTGCCATGTTCCCCCCTTTTTTATTTTTATATTTTCTCATCACATTTTATACTTTAATCTCAGTTTTTTATTTATTTATTTATTTATGTACAAGAAGGTACATTGGGTTTGTGAGAATACATTGAATAGGACAGTATTTCCATACTTGTAAAGCCACTAGTACGCGCAGCGTTTCGGGCAGGTCCTTAATC
The DNA here is from genome assembly GCA_020271785.1 of Procambarus virginalis. Taxonomy (NCBI): domain Eukaryota; kingdom Metazoa; phylum Arthropoda; class Malacostraca; order Decapoda; family Cambaridae; genus Procambarus; species Procambarus virginalis. The sequence continues at coordinate 2,277,583 of WNGS01061674.1, read as the reverse complement.
TAACAGATAATTTTAAGTAGGAAATTTCTATCATAATTGATAAATGATAACAAATACATTACAAGAGAAAAATGAGATGAGAGAGCTTAGTAAGTTTATTAAAGCACATTGTTATATTAAAGCTCTGATTGATTACATTGACAGCTTGAACAACAACCAAGAAATTCTCAACTTACAAACTGTTGCAAATGATGCAATGGATCAAATACGGAAGGTTCAGGCAGAGGAAACCCTCTCAGCTCAAAGTGACCTTCTTCAAAAGCTGGAAAAACAGATCAATCTCCTTCACATTCACCAGGCGGCTTCCGAAGATGACCTAGAGCAACAACAACTTCATGACTCCCTGATAATTAGCTCTACTGATCTACCTGAGGAACAACAAGGTGAGAATTGTTGTAACATAGCCCACACCCTAATTAATTCAAAGATCAAAGTCAATGTTGCTATCAAATCAGCTATCAGGATAGATAAAAACAGTTCCCGTAGCAGTAGGAGATTGCTCATCAAACTTGCAGATCCCTCTGTTAAGTTTGACCTTATACAATCAGCTGCTAAGCAAAAAACCAACCTCTATATAAGTGAGTGTCTTACAAAGCAGCGTGGATCCCTCCTCTTCAGGCTGCGTCAAATTCGCAAACGGAACCCTGGTCTTATCAAGCAGTGTTACACTAGGAATGGAACGATCATTGCTAAGAAAGAAAGTGCAGGAAAAAGATATGAAATAAAGTGTGACCAACAACTACTGGCCTTCTTTAGTGATTGTGGTATATCTGAAAACCTGAACCCGACCAATGCCAGTACTTAAAATAACTCTTTCAATGCCTGAGCCTAGCCTAACTTAATCTAACTTTGTCCAAGGTGCTGTTTCTGCATTACCATTTACCTAATGTTCTCTCATTCATATGATCTTCTAAAGAATCCGTCAAGTCTCCATGCACTTATCCAAGCATCTACCTCAGTATCATTGTAAAATTTTACTCTTAAATCTAATCTTACCCTATTTTTAAATTTTAAATTTAATTGTATTGATTCATGTTCCGGAGAAGTTCCGGATCAGCCGGGCTGTGGTGGGTATGTGGCTCTGCGGGCCGCTCCAAGCAACAGCCTGGTGGATCAAACTCTCACAAGTCGAGCCTGGCCTCGGGCCGGGCTTGGGGAGTAGAAGAACTCCCAGAACCCCATCAACCAGGTATCAACCAGGTATCATGTCATCTATTGAAAAGTAATTATTGATCTCATTTTGTTCTCTTAATTAAGTTCATACTAATTCTAGGTTAATAACTAAGCTAATTAAAATTTATTATCTTTAAGATTATTTTACTTTACAATTATCATTTGTCAAAATTTTTTATATATTCATCTTGACAGTCTCTACCGTTTTTTTGTTCTCTCCACCAAACTTGTGTATCCTCCATGGCTATCTAGTGACCTTATTCTACTTCTAACTGTTTATATTCTTTTGTTTATTTGCATTTATTGTTGTGTTTTGCTATAATTATTCTTTAATTTTAGTAGACTTAGTACTTTGTAAGCTTTTATTGTATTGTTATATTATTGTATTGTTGTGTTTTGCTATAATTACTTTCTATTTACAGCAGATTTAGTATTTAACTGTTCCTGTAATTGCTTATCTTATTGTATCGTGACATTATTTTATCTATATGCTTACTGATATTGATCCTGATCGAAATCTTCTGTCCCACATCCACACAAATCAGCACATTGATCATCATTATTGCAGGTATTACACAGCAAATCTTGCAAAAAACTAACTCCTAAATAGCACCTGCTTATCAGTTTTCAACCAAAATGTCAGGTCACTTGGTAAACATTTTGATGATATAAATGCACTACTTACAGCACTAGGTACTAAATTATCATTCATCATTTTAACGGAAACTTGGCTAAGTAATGACTATACCCAACTCTACAATTTAGCTGGTTATAAAGCCATTCATAACTGCAGGCCTAACAAAAAAGGAGGTGGCACAGCAATATATTACAAAGATACCTTCATTTGCAATAGTGTTATTAGTGATAGAGATGACGATTGTGAATATACCTTTGCCAAGTTCTCCAGTAAATCCCTTAAATCCTCCCTGACTATCGGTGCCATCTATAGATTTCCTAATACCAACATAGCTTCATTCTCAGACAACGTAAGGAATCTTATCACAAATAACAATCTCAACAAAAATCACATCATTCTGGGAGGTGATTTCAATATTGACCTGGGTCTTCTAAACAACCCTCAAGTTGACTATTTCCGTAACAGCATGCACTCCTGTATGCTAATCCCTACAATCACCAAGCCCACCCGAGTCACTCAAACATCTGCCACTACTCTGGATCACCTATGGACTAATATAACAGCTCCCCTTACATCTGGGGTAATTTATGACAGAACAACTGACCACTATCCTACCTTCCTCATAGCAAACATGGACACAACACCACCAGAAACCAAGAAACTCTCATTCAGGCTACACAGTGACTCAGCTTTAGGCAATCTCTCTAATGCACTTCACAATGTTAACTGGGAATCTGAATTTAATAATACAAAGGATATGAACTCATTAACTAACCTCTTTCTCTTCAAAACTCTAATCCTCTACAACACTCACTGTCCCCTCCTTACCAAACAAGTAACTGATAAAAGAAAAAATAACCCCTGGCTCATAAGTGGCATAATTAAATCAATCAACAAAAAACATGAATATGAAAAGAAATTTAGGAGTGGCTTAGTTACAAAGGAAGTAGTTAAAAGGTACTCATCTGTGCTTTCCAGTATCATAAGAAAAGCTAAACATTCATATTATGAGACTAGATTCAAAGAAGCAAAAGGCAACATGAAAAGCACATGGAATACCATCTCTAATATCCTAGGAACTAAACAACACTCCCACAACCAGATAACACTCTCTAAGGATGGCCTTACACCATCATCTGATTTAGAAATGGCGAATGAATTTAATAGCTTCTTTTCATCGATTGGTGCTAACCTTGCAAGTAAAATCCCACAGACTCAGACACATATCAACATATATCTCTCAGGCAGCTATCCAAACTCTCTTCTCCTTTCACCAGTCAGCCCGGCAGATGTTGTGTCCATCATACACTCTCTAAAAACCAAGGCAAGGAACACCAGTGAAATTGCATCCATTGTATATAAGAGCGCCTCCCATGCCCTTGCCCCACCCATAGCTCTACTGTTCAACAAATCTATAGTGTCACACCTTCCCTGATATCCTCAAAAAAGCAAGAGTAACGCCAGTCCATAAAGGAGGCAATCCGGCAGACATAAACAATTATAGACCAATATCAAATCTACCCATTCTATCAAAAATATTTGAAAAAATTATTTACAAACAGCTCTATTCCTACCTCATAAAATTCGACATACTCAGCCCCTGCCAGCTTGGCTTCTGGTCCCAAAAGAGCACCAACAATGTTTTATTAGTCTCCTTGACATAATCTACTCAGCCCTTGACAAAAATGAGTTTCCGATTGGACTCTTCAATGACTACGACCAGCTGCTTACGGCCAGGTGCCCGGCCCCGCCCACCCGGGAGGATGGTTGCCAGGTACAACTGCCGGCTCTAATTCCTGTGCAGAGCCACCTGGACTCTGTTCAGGTGGCTCTGTAGCAGCAGAGCCACCTGAACAGTGCTCTGTAGCAGCTGGATACCAAATACTTCACCATCTGCCAAGCACCGAGTGCACCACAGTAACGTAAATTGAGACCACGACCATGCGCACCATCTGGACAGGTGGGCCTAATAGGCCCAGGTGGCCAGCTGGTGTAAAGGTATGTAGCCACAGAGTGTTGTAGGGGAATTTTCCCGGATGTTCTCGCGTGTCGGATGCGTGTGAGCGTCTTTGGTTATGCGGTCTGAAATGATGGGGGGTCATGTTGTGGGGGGTAGGAGAGTATGTGGGGGTATGTGGGAGAGTAAGGAATAGGATGAGAAGAGTAGAATATGTGGATAAGAGTAGATGAATATGTATGGGTGTTTGCCGTAGAGTTAATCCTGTGTGTAATTTGTGACGGTAACGTGTTGGAAATGGTGGTCGGCAGTCTTCCAACTAGCAGGTGTCAGTGCTGGGCCACATATACTAAATTTAAATAAAAAAAAAAAAAAGAGTGACTGCTTGTCTGATAATCTGTGGTAAGGCAAGAAACACGAAAACACAAAATATAACAAAATACTTTACTTCAATATAGAAAACACAAAATAAAATAAAGACGATACCTTGGCATATATATAATATAATGCAAAAGAAAAATATATAAAATTATAACAAAGTGAAAAAGGGGGGAACTGGTTACGTTAACAAAATAAAATGGTGCTGGGAATATATGCGCTAGCTAAGAACCTCTTATTTTATCACACGAGGTGGGTCAAATTCAGGTGTTCATAGCAGGAGCACGAGATATATTCTGCCTGGCAGAAATGCAAGGGACTCCAACAATAACTGGCGATGATTGTGATTGCCGAGGAACGGGAGTGGTGTGTTGGTTGGCGGCCAATGAGAACGCTGGACGGCCGCAAGTCGCTAGTTAGGCAGTTGAAGGGTTGGGCGCGTCGACCAGGTGTGCAGCAGGTGCTGGAGTGGGGGGAAGGAGGGAGTTGAGGTGCGTGTGGCTGTCTTGTTATATACGTTTAGCCACTACAAAACGTATCTTGCATATTGTTGAGGACGTGATGAATTAAGGAGATAGCAGGCTAAATCTCTGATAAGAGATTATCGTCACAAATTAAATACTATGATTAATAGATGAGTCAAAGTAATGCTATGTAGAGGGGGGGAGAGAGGGGTCCCAACATAGCCGGATATGTTGATGGGGTGAGGGAGGGGTGAGGGGATCTTCCCCTCGGCGGGACCGGGTTTAGGGTCATTTGTGGTTGAGAAGCTAGGGTGGAATGTGTTTGCGGTTTTTTGACAGCCATTATTTTCTTCAAGCTATGCAGCTGTGTTTGGTGATGATCCATGAGGAGATTAGTTGGGCCATACACGGGCAGGAAGTGTCAGGAGGGTAGGAGAGAGAGAGAGCAGTCTCTTAAGATGTAGCAGTTGGCCGAGAAGGTCTGTTTTATGTAACAATGCACGTGTGTATAGGTGACAGACCAGGACGGATGTGGTCCATTAGCCTTAATCGTTTTTCAAAGTCTGCAGAGTGGATGTGTGTACTGTCCACCATTCAGTGGCTAACTGAAGAGTATTTTCGAGTAGCTGGTGGGGTCATATCTTCCCCTCCCACCCCACTTCCCCTCAGCTCCCCTCGTCAGGGATAAGTCCCATCTATCATGGGTCTGGAGGACTGCTTTGAGAGTTTTGACATAGCACACACCTCAGCCAGAATGTTTGCGTTTTCTCGCTAGTGAAAGAGAGAATATATGCGCCTTTTATAACATTCTTTGTTGAATATTTTAACTTTTTCTCACACAAGCAACTGTATTGACGGTGTGCAATGACTGCTATTACTTCCTCCTACACGGGCGGAAGCGTCGGGGTTCCTCTATCCACTGTGGTTTCGTTAAGGAAATGGAGATGTAACTACTCTCAGCAGGCCCCACCTGTTCCACATACCATCCCCCTCACACTAGGGGGGAGTGACGGCAATCTCTCTCTCTCTCTCTCTCCTCTCTCTCTCTCTCTCTCTCTCTCCTCTCTCTCTCTTCTCTCTCTCTCTCTCTCTCTCTCACACTGGACATAGCTTTGAGTGTGACAATGTTCTTTCTCAAAGGTGATCCATGAGCTCAAAATACAAATTCCAAATGCAGACCTGGGCGGCTTCCATCTTGGGAGTTTGACACACAACTGGGCTAAATAAGACAACACCTCTAACATAACCCACTCTCCAACAGACCCCCTCCCCCAAGCCCTTCCTCCCCCTTACCATCAACCATCACCCCACCCTCCCCCACATCGATTTTCTGTGCAGAGCCTTTAGTATTATTATTTCTGATCATATGTGTAACCTTGTATCATAACGTGACCAACATAGTAACATCATTCTTTGCTCAAATAACATTTTTTAAGAGTAACGAGAGTCATAAGGTGGTCTTCAATCTTATTATTATATCAAATCATATTTTTTTTGTAAACACAACTGCATGGGATACACATAGCAGTCAGTGGTTACTCTCTCTCTCTCTCTCTCTCTCAGATCATTTAATAGTTAGTGGGAAAAGTAACATCAATTCCTTTCTCCTGCTGCCGCTGTTCATGTATCTTTTTTTCATTTCACTTAGACTGACAGCTGACCAGAGGATGGAAGACTAATGTCAATTTTCGAGCCCCCATCACTCTCACCCTTATAACCTTGTAACGTAACATGACCAACATGATGAACATCGTTCTTTGCCCAAATATCATGAACGTGACCACATGGTAACATCGTTCTTTGCCCAAATATCATTTTTAAGAGTAACGAGCAACTTTCTGTCCGATGTCTGAATATTGAAATGTGAACCGTGTTTAGCCCTTACATTCCAAACACAATAAAAATATTAGCACAAGCTTGTTTAGTTCTTGTACCACGTAACGTAACGTAGCGTTTATTCAACAACTGGTAGACATAACATAATGTAGCTTCATATTCAATGTGGTAAAACAAACAAACAAACATACATACTCATCGCAGTCAGTCCTCGCTATACCTCGAACGCACCGTTCATTCTCTCTTCCTTAGGTGAGCAATGTTCCCCACATACAAATTCCAAGCAAAGTAAACATATATAAGACTAATGTGGAAAAACATAGTCTTGATACTATTATTAAATTGACTCGTTCATTATCCCCGAGTTCAAGGCTGTCTCTAAGACCTACATTATCCAAATGTAAACAGCTATCGATGAGAATAAGACCGGATGAGTCGATAGTGAAATAGCTCTGGGTTATGTCTGTTTTCAGTTCTTGTAACACAGTCAATGTAGCATAATGTGGGAAAACAGAATTTCTGCTGCCCAAATAAATAGCATTTGAAAATGTATGCGTGTCTACTCAATCTCCATCCCCCCTCTTCATCCAACACCAAATATTGCTGTGCAGACCTTGCAACACACATCAGCATTAGCGCTCATTTCTTGTAACACACAGTCAATGCAGCGTAATGCGGGAAAATAAACTTTCTGCTGACTAAATAAATAGCATTTGAAAGTGTATGCAAGTCTAGACAATCTCCTATAGCCCTTATATTCTAAACACAAATAAAATATTAGCACACGCTTGTATCGCTTTATATCATCATTACGTAACGTGGAAAACTTCTTTCTGTCTGATGATCAAATGGCATTTTTAATAAATGACGTCAGCTTGGTCTTATGCTATTAGGACTGTATTACACTGTGGGCAACAGTAGACTTGTAATATCATAGCAAGACAATGTCGCAGAATGTTCAACGCTCTTATACTGCTTATATACTTATACTTATACTGCTCTTATACTGAAGGAGTGAGCGAGGCACTTAGTAACATAACGTGGAAATCAACTTTCTGTCTGATGTCCTAATATCATTATTGAAATGTGAACCCCATTTATCCAAACACAATATCTCCATTACATCTCTTACCATATAAATATTACTGTCTGCCAGTTTTAGCCCTCTGTAACACAGTGTAATGTAACGCGGAAATCATCATCTTTCTGCAGTCCAAAATGTCATTTTGAAATGAAAAGTATGACTTAGTCCATCTCCATTACATCTCCTACCATATAAATATTACTGTCTACCAGTTTTAGCCCCTGTAACACTTGTAACGTAACGTGGAAATCACCAACTTTCTGCAGTCCAAAATAACATTTTGAAATGAAAAGTGAGACTTAGCCCATCTCCATTACATCTTTTAGCATATAAATATTAGTGTCTACCACTTTTAGCCCCTGTAACACATTGTAACGTAACGTGGAAATCAACTTTCTTTCTGTAACATATAAATTGTGACACTAGCTCTCCACATATGTCAGTTGCTTAATTTAGAACCTGTATTTGAGGTCGATCTCGAACCCATTGTTGATGTGACGACTTATACTGAATTTTGTAACTAGCTCATCAAGATTGTAACTTGCTTAGCTAAATGAATTGTGGGGTTCAGTCCCTGAGCCCATTATGTGCCTCTGTAACCCTTTTCACTACCGCCCACGGGATGGGTATGGGGTGCATAATAAATGAACTAAACTAACTAATGTTTCCGATTGCATTGATAAATTGAATTTTCATACATTTTGATTTATTTAATTGTTTATTCAATTATTTTGTGTGACATTGTGTTGGAATTGAGTTGTGTTGTTTACCATACCGTTCATTTCTTAAGTATAAGTATAGCTGCCACACCTGTGACAGGTAAAACTATGCTTTTATTGAAAAACAGCGCCATCTGTTACATGTAAGAGGAACACACATGCTATACTAAATATGTTACAATTCCATTTCAATGTTTCTGATTGCATTAATCAATTGAATTTTCATAGATTTTGATTATTTTTATTTTTATTTAATTATTTTGTGAATTGCGTTGGAATTGAGCTGTGCTGTTTACCATATCGTTCATTTCGTGAGTATAGTTTATTTTGTCATATTTTCATTTCATTTTTTAACTTTTTCTTATATTTCAGTGATGGGAACATCAGATCACTTTATGTTCCCAATTTTCTGATGGGAACATCAGACCATCTGGGAAGGCATCGGACGAGGGAGTGGGGAATGGAAGGGAGGACGAGGGGACGGAAGTGAGAGATGGTGGGGAGGACGAGGGGATATTAAGGGAGTGGGGTAATGGTGGTGAAGGACTAGGGGACGGGGGAGTTTTGGATAGTGAGGACGATGGGATGGGGAAATGGAGAATGGTGAGGAGGACAAATTAAGGGACAGGGGAGTGGGGCATAGTCGGAAGAACGAGGGGATGGTGCAGTGGGGAATAGTGGGGAGGACGAGGGAAAGGTGGAGTGGGGAATGGTTGCGAGGCCAAGGAGAAGGGTGAGGGGGGGGGAATGGTGGGGAGGACTTGGGGACAGGGTAGGTTGCTGTGGCTCAGCAATGCACATGCCTTGCTGAGCCACAACAATGCGTGGCGGGGTACTGTTAGTTTATTAATAAATCTTTGATATCCCATGAGTCAAGTTCAATTTGTGCACTCACTCCAAACAACTAAAATGAAACCAGTTTGTTACTTGCTCCCTAATGAATTAACAATAGTTCCCCAATATCTTTAAGCCACCAAACATTTACAAAATTTAGTACGAAATGACAAATGATCTCAAAACGCAAAAGTATTGAATGGAAAGTATTGCAGTGAGGCAGGGTATTGGTTAGCCTTGATTTCCTATGACAGTGTTATTACTGGGTGTCTTCTCTCTGGGTACAATACTGTATACTCTAGATTTCTTATATTTTTAAATTTTCATGTTTCCTTCAGCTCATTAAATAACCTATCCACCGCTGCCCACTGGATGGGGGGCGGTGTGCAGGACAAACATAAATTGTGACAATAGCTCTCCACATATGTCAGTTGCTTAATTTAGAACCTGTACTTGAGGTCGATCTCGAACCCATTGTTGATGTGACGACTTACATTGAATTTTGTAACTAGCTCATCAAGATTGTAACTTGCTTAGCTAAATGAATTGTGGGGTTCAGTCCCCAAGCCCATTATGTGCCTCTGTAACCCTTTCCACTGCCGCCCACGGGATGGGTATGGGGTGCATAATAAATGAACTAACTAACTAACTAACTAACTTTCTGATGACCAAATAACATTATTGAAAATGTAAACCATGTTTAGCCATTACATCCAAACACAAATAAAATATTACCGCAGGCCTATTTAGTTCTTGTAACACATTGTATCATTTTACATAACGTAACGTGGAAATCATCTTTCTGTCTGATGACCAAATATCATTTCTTGTAAATGTGAAGCTTTGTAGATTTAATTTTAAACAAAGGTGGGTCACTAGTCCACAAACTAAGAGTGGGGAGTTAGGAAGAATGACTTTGTGAAATATGCACAGAAGAGTTTGGGGAGACGTGATCACTACCTACAAATTCAAATATTTTTTGTTAACTGTGTGATCACGACATATACCTCTTGGTCTCTTGTTCCGCCTCTCACTAGTCAATAAACACAATTTTGTATCATTTCTTGACTAAAATAGCACTCTGAAACATCTTTGCACTTTATTTTTTAATTGACACGTGTACAGCCATCAAAGGGAATCTCACTACTGCATGGATGTCTTGTGTGTTAAATATACGGACCTTACCTAGCTTATCATTTTCTTTTAGAAACTTATATGTGGTGATCATATCTCCCGAGTCCACACAAATAACTCACCAGAAAAGCAGTCAGTCAGTCACTCAGTCACAAATTTTTATAGTTTAAAGTTTTTCATCTTAAAAAACAGGGACTATACTAGTCTTCATTTTTTTTCTATCAAATCAAATAGGCGCGAGTGCCACTACCTATTGTTGTTGTCCGTCTGTCTGTCTATCGTGTGACTAGGTTAAGGACTGCAATATCCCACACCATACATGCTACGGGTTCTCACTAGTCAATAAACACAATTTTGTATCATTTCTCGACTAAATAGCACTCCGAAACATCTTTGCACATTTTAATTTTACATTGTCACATGCACAACCATCAAAGGGAATCTCACTACTGCACGGATGTCTTGTGTGTGTGTTAAATAAAAGGTCCTTACATAGCTTATCATTTTCTTTGAGAAACTTATATGTGGTGATCATATCTCCCGAATCCACACAAATAACCCACACCAACCCACATCCATATTGAGAAAGACAGAGAAGGCAAACATAACATGGTTATTGCATCTAGTTTTAAAAATGGTAAAAAATAAGAAGAGTCATGTTCCATAAAAAATACTTTACAGCATCCATTATTTATGCGCAGTAAGAGGGAAACGGGATCCGCACATACAATTTCCAAGCACTACAACGCTATCAAAGTAAACATAACATAACATAAAAGACAATAATGTAGTAGTAGTATGCTATTAATTAGCTAGTCAAAACTTAACATATCAGATAAGATTTCACAGAGTTTTAACCTTTGCAAGTTTTTCAATGTTTTCTCTTCACTTGTGCTAAGTGAGTCAGACAAAATGTGACATTTCATTATTAGCCAGGCAATACGCTATTAGCTAGATAGTCAAAACATATAACAGGCATTATTTCACAGGATTTTTTTCTAGCAAATATGGTTCCTTTAAGCAGTTCAACACATCAAACACCAGCAGTCCGCGAAATTCTCTTTAGTCAATAATCATCCTTTACAGTATTTCTTGACTAAAATAGCACTCCAAAACATAAGTGGTCATTTAATTTTATTCTCACTGTCGCACTTATAGTCAATAATTTGTTTCGCAGAGTGACAAGTTATGCTTAGTGACGAGATTTCATGGTGAGCATAGTTTTAAGAGAGTTCACACTGTATTAATTACGATCATGGATATGTTATGTTATGTTTATGAAGATCATTACTTCTTATTTTTACCCATTTCCCCGCGCCCTGCTTTTCAGTCTTTTCATATTCTTTTCAAATCAAGTTTGCTTACTGTTTTTCCAGTAGATTGGCTTCACATTACATATATTAATCAACTTTCAAATTCAGTTCAGTTTCTTTTCATTATCACAGCTTTGTTGTTCCCCTGTCAGTATCTAGTTCAAGACCTCGTATTATCAATGTCATTAATACTACTATCATCAACCATGTATTGGATGTCTCAAACATTCAGTTAAAAACTTAGTAAGTGTTTAATAAACGTGGGAATCACTTCATGTGCGCTCATTTTAGTTTAGTTTAAAGTTTTCCATCTTAAATTAATACTAGTATCACCAACTATGTATTGGATAGCTCAGGCATTCAGTTAACAACTCATTAAGTGAAAATCATTTCGTGTGAGCTCATTTTTAGTTTAGGATAAGGTTTTTCCATAGTAAAATACTATTATCATCAACCAGGTATTGGGTGGCTCAACCATTCAGTTTACAACTCAGTAACTGTTTACTGAACATAGATATCCCTCCATGTGACCTCATTTTTTAGTTTAAAGTTTCTCCATCGTAAAAAAAAAATATATATTACTATCACAAACCTTGTATTGGCTGGCTCCGGAATTCAGTTTACAACTCAGTAAGTGTTTACTGAACGCAAATCGCTACATGTGTGGTCATTTAGTTTAAAGTTTCTCAATCTTAAAATATTACTATCATCATCAACCAATGTATTGGCTGGCTTAGTCTTTCAGTTTACAACTCAGTGAGTGTTTACTGAACGTGGAAATTGTCACATGTGTGGTCATTTAGTTTAGTTTAAAGTTTCACAATCTTAAATTAAATACTACTATCATCAACCACATATTGGGCTCTCGGGTATTCAGTTAACCACTCGGTAAGTGTTTACTGAACGACGAAATCATTTCCTGTGTGCCCATTTTTACTTGAACCCATCTCCACACCAAACCAGTCAGGACCTAGGGTCCCGACTCGGTCCGCAGGTCCGGTGTAAATATTTAATTCAAAATGATCTGCTACCAGAAATTCTAGCCAAATATCCCCAGTTTTCTAACTGTAGGTAGTAACTGAGTGATTGTAACCTATCAACCGCTACCCACTGGATGGGGGGCGGTGTGCAGGACAAACATATAAATTGTGACATTAGCTCTCCACATTGCTTACTTTAGAACCTGTATTTGAGGTCGATCTCGAACCCATTGTTGATGTGACGACTTATATTGAATTTTGTAACTAGCTCATCAAGATTGTAACTTGCTTAGCTAAATGAATTGTGGGGCTCAGTCCCTGAGCCCATTATGTGCCTCTGTAACCCTTTCCACTACCGCCCACGGGATGGGTATGGGGTGCATAATAAATCAACTAAACTAACTAACTGTTTGGTAATAAATCCTCTAATCAAATAAATCTCAAAATAAACAATACCCAAATTTGTAATAAATTAGATGGCAAATTCCTTGGCGTTCTCATTGACCACAAGCTGAATTTCCAGGGACACATTCTAAATATATAAAAAAAAGTTTCAAAAACTGTTGGCATTCTTTCTAAGATCAGATATTATGTACCCCGCCCCGCCCTGGTGACTCTCTATTACTGCCTCATCTATCCATATCTCAACTATGGTATTTGTGCTTGGGGTTCTACTACCCAAAATCATTTACGTCCTCTAATTACTCAACACAAAGCTGCATTAGGACAATATCCAACTCTGGCCCCAGACATCACTCGGTACCCCTACTCAAATCTCTGAATATGTTAGATATTAAGTCACTGCACATTCTCTCATGTGTATTATACATATATAAAACGCTGAACTGTAAAGCCAATCCTGACCTCAAAAGCTTCATTGAAGGTTGTAACAGAACCCATGAGCACCACACCAGAAATATAGTTTTGATATTCCAAGAGTGCGACTTAATCAAACTAGAAATGCTCTACAAATCAAGGGACCCAGAATGTGGAATGACCATCCCAACCATGTTAAAGACTGTACCTCTCTCAACCAGTTTAAGATAAAAACGAAGCACTACCTAATAAATTCCCTGTAACCTACCTTACCTCTCTATTGTCAATCCATGTCTGTTTTTTTAAACAACGCTGTTTGTCGATCTAATTGTATTTGTGCTGCTTTTTCAGCCATGTTTCCCCCTTTTTTATCTCTATTTTTATTTGTTCTCAACACATTTTATTCTTTATAATCAATTAGTATTAAGCTTTAGTCAATAATGTTTTTTTTGCCCGAAACGCTTTGCGTAATAGTGGCTTTAGGCATTGTATATACTAGCTCTATCTATAAATCCATAAATCTTTGTAAAATCTCTTGTATGTATGTACCTTACCTAAATAAACATTTATTTTTGTATTTATTATTTATTTATAATTTGGATTGCAGAAAGTTGATGATTTCCGTGTTATGTTACAATGTGTTACAGAGGCTAAAACTGGTAGACACCAATATTTATATGGTAAGAGATAAAATGTAGATGGACTAAGTCTCACTTTTCATTTCAAAATGACATTTTGGCCTGCAGAAAGATGATGATTTCCGCGTTATGTTACATTGTGTTACAGAGGGCTAAAACTGACAGACAGTAATATTTATATGGTAAGAGATGTAATGGAGATATTGTGTTTGGCTAAATGACGTTCACATTTCAATAATGATATTAGGACATCAGACAGAAAGTTGATTTTCACGTTATGTTACTAAGTGCCTCGCTCACTCCTTCAGTATAAGAGCAGTATAAGTATAAGTATATAAGCAGTATAAGAGCGTTGAACATTCTGCGACATTGTCTTGCTATGATATTACTAGTCTACTGTTGCCCACAGTGTAATACAGTCCTAATAGCATAAGACCAAGCTGACGTCATTTATTAAAAATGCTATTTGATCATCAGACAGAAAGAAGTTTTCCACGTTACGTAATGATGATATAAAGCGTACAAGCGTGTGCTAAATTTATTATTTGTTTTAGAATATAAGGGCTATAGGAGATTGTCTAGACTTGCATACACTTTCAAATGCTATTCCAAATGTAAACAGCTATCGATGAGAATAAGACCGGATGAGTCGATAGTGAAATAGCTCTGGGTTATGTCTGTTTTCAGTTCTTGTAACACAGTCAATGTAGCATAATGTGGGAAAACAGAATTTCTGCTGCCCAAATAAATAGCATTTGAAAATGTATGCGTGTCTACTCAATCTCCATCCCCCCTCTTCATCCAACACCAAATATTGCTGTGCAGACCTTGCAACACACATCAGCATTAGCGCTCATTTCTTGTAACACACAGTCAATGCAGCGTAATGCGGGAAAATAAACTTTCTGCTGACTAAATA
>WNGS01061674.1:2203511-2254094 GCA_020271785.1 Procambarus virginalis | reverse complement strand
CCCTGCAAAAAACACCGCCGCCGGCAGACGGCTGATTCTTTTATTCTGTTTTGGAAGGCAAGTGCGGTGTCCCGTAAGACCATCCGTACTGCTAAACGTGAGAGTTGGAAATCTTATGTTTCCACCATTACATCTGATACTCCTCTACCGCAGATTTGGAAGAAGATCCGCAAGATTGCGGGCAAGTTCCTTACAGATGTCTCGCCGGTTCTCCACCTCCTTGGGACTCTTGTGGCGGATCCAGTGAAGGTCGCGGCCGAACTGGGTTCCCACTTTTCTTCTGTTAGCTCTGGTTCTCACCTTCCTCAATCCTTCCTTCTTCATAAGCCTGTTCTTGAATCTTATCCTTTAGATTTCCACACTCATCTCCACCTTCCCTATGATGATCCTTTCTCTCTTTCTGAACTTCAGTCTACCCTGGCCCTCTGTGGATCTACGGCAGCGGGCTTGGATGACGTTCATTATGAGATGCTTCACCATCTCCCTCCGTGCACGTTTCAGTATTTATTGAATCTGTATAACCAGGTCTGGGAGTCATTGTCCGTCCCTGAGGACTGGCTCGATGCTGTTATACTCCCTATTCGGAAACCAGGGTCTCTCGGTGCGTCCCCTCAGGACTTCCGCCCTATTGCTCTCACGAGTTGTGTTTGCAAGCTGTTTGAGCGTATGGTAAATGTCCATCTAATGTGGTTCTTGGAACACCATCACCACCTCTCTCCTTCTCAATTTGGTTTTTGCAAGTGCCGCAGCACGACTGATGTCCTGGTGAACTTGGAGGTCTATATTCGTACTGCTTTTGCTGCGAAAGACCTCCGTTGTTGCTGTCCTTTTTGACCTGGAAAAGGCTTATGACACGACTTGGAGATACCATATTCTGTCCCAACTTCGTTCTTTTGGCCTTCGTGGTAATCTCCTTCTCTTCCTTAAAACCTTTCTCTCTCGTACCTTTCGAGTCAGACTTGGTGCCACTCTCTCTGCCTCTTTTCGGCAGTATGAAGGTGTGCCCCAAGGTAGTGTTCTGAGTACTACGCTTTTTTCTGGTTGCCCTCAATGGTCTCCTTTCCTCCCTTCCTTCTGGCATCTTCTCCGCTCTTTATGTTGACGATCTTACTCTTTGCTGTTGAGGTGATGATTCGCCTCTCCTTCAATGGTGGCTTCAACTTGCGATTGATGCCGTGTCATCTTGGGCCACCAATCATGGCTTTAAGTTCTCTACTACTAAGACTTGTGCCATGACTTTTACTCGGAAGCGGGTCGTTCTTTGTCCCTCTTTGTCACTTTATGGTCATCCCCTTGAGTACAAAGATTCTGCAATGCTTTTGGGGTTATTCTTTGACACTCGTTTGTCTTGGTCACCCCATGTCTCTTACCTCCGTGTGGAATGCTCTAAGGCCCTAAACCTACTTAAGGTTTTGTCCCATACCTCTTGGGGAGCGGATAGGCGCATGCTCCTCTATTTGCATTCCTCTCTCGTATTGTCTAAGCTCGATTATGGTTGCCCTACATACTCTTCTGCTTCTCCTTCTACTCTTCGCCGTCTTGATCCTTTGCACCATACTGGGTTGCGCCTCAGCTCTGGTGCTTTTCGTTCCACTCCTCCCCTCAGTTTGTACGCTGGCACTGGCTTTCTGTCTCTCCATGATCGCCGTGATCACTACAGTCTTCGCTATCTAGCGCGATCCTTACAACATCCTCACTCTCGCCTCTATGGTGCTTTGACTTTTACCCCTCCTGTAGTTCCTGTTCCTCTTCACCACAATCCTCTATCTGTCCGTTTGTCTCACTTACAAGATTCTCTTTAGGTTCGTCTTACTAATGTTTCTCCTCATATTGTTCCCTCCTTGCCCCCGTGGTGGGTCCCCCTTCCCAAATTTTGTACTTCTCTGACCCGCATCACTAAAGCTTTTACCCCTCCTACAGTTCTGAAACGTCTCTTCCTTGAGCACTTTTCTTCTCACTCCCACTCCGTTCCCGTCTTCACCAACGGGTCAAAGTTTGCTGACGGTGTGGGCTACTCTGTTGTTTTTCCTGAGCACACTTATATGTGTCGCCTTCCTCCGGAGGCTAGCATCTTCACAGCAGAATTCTATGCTATTCTCTATGCTCTTCGTCTCCTGCTCTCCCAGGGCCAGTTCTCCTGCGTGGTAGCAGTTGACTCTCGTAGTGCCCTCATTGTTTAAGGGTCCTTTAACCCTTACACTGCTCAGGGGTCCTGGGGACATTTACACCCCTGTGCACAAGAAAAAAATAATTCAAATTTTTTTTTTCGTCTTCTAAACATGTTAATTTGTGTCCCCTGAGCATGGGAAAAATAACACAAAAATCGTAGGTGACATATTTTGGGCGTAATTGACTGAGGAAGTCTGGCAAAAAGAGGGCGTTGACAGAGCAGTCGTCAGGGCCGGTCAGCGTCACCCGCGCTGACAGATGGGAGTTGCCACAAAGATATTATTACCTAATTGTTTCAATGTCTCCGATTGATTTTTTCTTAGTTTTTTGCAGTAATATTATTCAATAGTGTGTATTGTAATATATTTATATAATAAAAGTGGTGAATAATTGCTATACTCAAAAGTATGGTGTGCATATTAGTGATTCAATTATTATGTTTATAAAACAATAAACAAATAGTTTTGCTGCTATTACAGTCTTTACACAGGTTATATATAAGTATCTGCATATTTTGGTCACCATAACGAACCACTAAGTTGGTATTGAGAGTCGAAAAGCAATGAAGAGTTACCGCCACACACCAGCCAGCCACTCGCTGTCACGCCCTCAACACACGCATTAAACTTTCTTCCCCAACAATACCATTTGTGGTGTTATTACACTATATACAGACGTTATATATAAGTATGTATATATTTTGCTCACCACAACTGTACAGCTAAGCTGATTTAGTTAGTTCAGGCACTAAGAGTCGTTGCTATACACAGCTGGCGGCTCCCTCACTCATTCAAGGTCACACGCACTAAACTTTCTCCTCCAACACCCTATATACACATATTATATATAAGTATCTACATGTTTTATGCACCGTAACTGTACACCTAAGCTTGTAGTGTGCCCAAAGCGCATAGTGGCCTCCCTCTAAACAGCTAGACAAATCGAGCAGACGACATCACCTCCGTCACCCAAATGGCACCTCCCAACATAATCCTTTTGCTGTTATTACACTAATACACACATTATATATACGTATCTACATTTGTGTTCACAATAGAGAACCACTGAGCTGGTATGGTGAATGCGAACAATAACAGGTGGCCACATATTTTGGGAGTCCGGTCGTGATGGTCAAACAGATTAAGGCGTCCTGTAGTTACCATTTGCGTTGCTCCTGGGAGTATGGGTTCGAGTCACTTCTGGGGTGTGAGTTTTCATTCATATATATATATATATATATATATATATATATATATATATATATATATATATATATATATATATATATATATATGTCGTACCTAGTAGCCAGAATGCACTTCTCAGCCTACTATGCAAGGCCCGATTTGCCTAATAAGCCAAGTTTTCCTGAATTAATATATTTTCTCTATTTTTTTCTTATGAAATGATAAAGCTACCCATTTCATTATGTATGAGGTCAATTTTATTTTATTGGAGTTAAAATTAACGTAGATATATGACCGAACCTAACCAACCCTACCTAACCTAACCTAACCTATCTTTATAGGTTAGGTTTGGTTAGGTAGCCGAAAACGTTAGGTTAGGTTAGGTTAGGTAGGTTAGGTCGTCGAAAAAACATTAATTCATGAAAACTTGGCTTATTAGGCAAATCGGGCCTTGCATAGTAGGCTGAGAAGTGCGTTCTGGCTACTAGGTACGACATATATATATGTATATATATATATATATATATATATATATATATATATATATATATATATATATACCTCTTTAGGGGCCAGGTAGCCTGGTGGATAGCGTGCAGGACTTGTAATTCTGTGGCGCGGGTTCGATTCCCGCACCCGGCAGAAACAAATGGGCAAAGTTTCTTTCACCCTGAATGCCCCTGTTACCTAGCAGTAAATAGGTACCTGGGAGTTAGTCAGCTGTCACGGGCTGCTTCCTGGGGTGTGTGTGTGTGTGTGGTGTGGAAAAAAAAAAGTAGTTAATGTAGTTAGTAAAGAGTTGATTGACAGTTGAGAGGCGGGCCGAAAGAGCAAAGCTCAACCCCCGTAAAATACAACTAAGTGAATACAACTAAGTGAATACACAGTAAACGATGCTGTCTCCCTCCGTCTCTCAGCATCTCTCCTCCTACAGCGCTAATTATTACAACAATCCTGTTATTATCACAACACTGGTTATTTATATCACAGTCAGGGGTCATCTGTAATATTGTCAATGCTAAATAATAACAATTATGTATTTATTTTGACATTTTTCGGCGATGCTGTGGTCACAAGCTGAACAGCAATGCTGATCGCTCATGCTGCGTGCGCCAGCCTTGGTTGCTCCAACAGTACTCTGCCTCTCACACCTGAGAATATTGCCCACGATTTTTTTTTTAAATGGCGTCTGTTTACAAGAGCCCTGAGGAAGCTAATGTGAACCCCGTGTAGCTGCGGGCCATTTGAATCGGGCCTGGCACCCTATGGCGTATATATACGCCATGCGCACCATGGGACATGTTACTCAGGGCGTATATATACGCCATGCGCAGTTTAAGGGTTAATCCCGTCCACCCTGTGGTCATCGAGATTCAACATTGGCCGTTTCTTATCTCCAGTAAATTTAAGTCGGTTGCGTTTCGCTGGGTTCGCAGCCATGTTGGTGTTCTCTTTAAATGAGCGTGCGGATACTTCCGCTAAGGACGCTATCCGCACTTGTCCCGTCTCCCATAAAGGTGTTCCTTATTCCGACTTTTACCCAGTTATTCATGCCTCCATCCTTGCCCGTTGGCAGCGTTGTTGGTCTTCTGTTATTGGTAACAAACTGCGTACTCTCAAGAGTCGTGTGTCCCAGTGGCCTTCCTCCTGCCACCGTAACCGACGGTGGGAAACGGCTCTGGCTAGGTTACGTCTTGGCCATACCCGTTTAACTCACGGTCACTTAATGGAGCGACGCCCTGCTCCTTATTGTCCAAATTGCATTGTCCCTCTTACGGTCGTACATATCCTTGTTGAATGTCCTGACTTCCAGGACAAGTGTGTGTCTTGTTTTCCGACTGTCCGCCGCGGTCGTTTGTCCCTCGATAGAATTCTTGGTGACTCTTGATACTTTTGATATCGTTCGCCTTTTGCGTTTTTGTTCTTGTATTGGCATCCTTGGTGATATTTAGCGCCCTCTGATTATCCTGCACATTTGATGGTGCTACATAGCCTTCCCGGTTTGGTGCCTTCTATTGATAATTACTTACTATCCTCTTAATAATGTATAATCACTGTGATGGATTCAAAAACTATTTTATCTCTGCCTTTCTGATAACATATACAAATATAAGCTTTATTTGTGATCCCCCTCCCTTTCCAACCTGTTGTCGTCATGAGGGTGATTGATGGGTGGCTGCCAGGGGTGTGATACTCTATGGGATAGTCCTCTGTCCTCTTATTTTATTTATTTATTTATTTATTTATTTATGTATATACAAGAAGGAACATTGGGATTGTGAGGATACAGAAAATGGTAATTACAATCTTGTAAAGCCACTAGTACGCGCAGTGTTTCGGGCAGGTCCTTAATCTAAGAAAATTTAAGTAGGTAAATACTTGCAAAATTTATAAAAAAGGATAACAGTTACAAGGCAAGGAAAAAAAAAGACGAGAGAAAATTGTAGGTATATTAAAGCACATAGTTAGCTCAGATTGATTGCAATGACAGCTTGAATGGTAGTTGATAAAAATTGGTAGGCACAATACAGCATATTGCAGGCACATTAAAGAAGACAGCAATGAACACAATGATAAGGTTGTTTGGGTGAAGTACATAAAAATTGGGAGATTGGGTAACACTAGGTACAGAGCAAATTTAAAGCTCAGAGTAGGAAGCTAAGAAGATGAAATTAGGTACTTTTTGGTTTTGCTTTTAAATAAGGCAAAAGTTTGACAGCTCTTCAATTCACTATGGAGTGAGTTCCATAGGCTAGGTCCCTTAATTTTCATAGTGTGTTTACAGAGATTAAGTTTAACCCTGGGGATATCAAAGAGATATTTATTTCTGGTGTGGTGATAATGGGTCCTATTACATCTGTCCAGGGAGAGTTTCAGAGCATGGTTTGCATTTAAGAACAGGGTTTTGTAAATGTAGTTGACACAAGAGAATGTGTGGAGGGAGTTAATATTTAGCAAGTTTAGGGATTTAAACAAGGGAGCTGAGTGTTGTCTGAAAGCAGAGGTTGTTATTGTTCTGATAGCAGATTTTTGCTGGGTGATGATGGGCTTAAGGTGGTTTGCAGTGGTAGACCCCCATGCACAGATACCATAATTAAGATAGGGATAGATTAGTGCATAATATAGTGAGAGGAGAGCAGAGTTAGGAACATAATATCTTATTTTAGAGAGTATACCAACTGTCTTAGAGACTTTCTTAGTTATGTGTTGAATGTGGGTGCTGAAGTTGAGTCTCTTGTCTAGGAATAGACCAAGAAACTTGCCATCATTTTTATTACTGATGTTAATGTTGTCTATCTGTAGCTGAATTGCATTTGATGATTTGCTTCCAAATAAGATGTAGTAAGTCTTTTCTATGTTTAATGTTAGTTTGTTAGTTGACATCCATAAGTGGACTCTTTTTTTTTTTAATTCATTATTCACAACATTATTTAGTGTATATGGGTTGGGGTCTGAGTAGGTAAGGGTAGTATCGTCAGCAAACAATATAGGTTTAAGAATATTAGAGACATTAGGCAGATCATTTATACATATAAGATATAGAAGAGGTCCTAAGATACTGCCGTGTGGCACTCCAACGGTAATTGGTTGAGTGGAAGAAATTGTATCATTTATGGTTACACATTGGTGTCTGTCACCAAGATAGGATCGGATGTAGTCAAGGGCAAGGCCTCGGATTCCATAATGCTGGAGTTTTAAGTAAGAGGTAGTTGTGATTAACAGTATCAAAGGCTTTTCTTAGGTCAATGAAGAGTCCAATCGGAAACTCATTTTTGTCAAGGGCTGAGTAGAATACGTGAAGGAGACTAATGATTGCATCGTTGGTATTCTTTTTGGGACCGGAAGCCAAACTGGCAGGGGCTGAGTATGTCAAATTTTATGAGGCAGGAATAGAGCTGTTTGTAAATAATTTTTTCAAACATTTTTGATAGAATGGGTAGATTTGATATTGGTCTATAATTGTTTATGTCTGCCAGATTGCCTCCTTTATGGACTGGCCCCCTCGTTATCTGGCCCGTTGGCGTCGTGAGGGGGCTTCGTAGATGGCTGCCGGAGTGTCATGCTCCGTGGGACAGTCCTCTGTCCTTTTGTGGCTGTGCACTCCTGCTGCTGTCTTCTCTGATTGTGCCGGATCTTTCCTTTTCATTGTTTCGTTTTTCTCCCTCCTCTTCTTCTATCTGCTTGTCGTTTTCCTGCCGACCTTTTGCTTGTTTTGGATTATTCCTTTGGACTTCTTCTATTTTGATGCCCGGGTGCTTGGGGAGGCATACTCTTGCACCCGTAAAACTGTAGTACCCAACGTCTTGAGCGAGGGGAACCTTTATTGTCAATCCCCCTTTCGTCACTGAACCCGATCTCAACGGACTGACGGTTCTTAAGGTGGCGTTTGTGGGGCGTATACTCATGACGCACCCCTAGGGGGCCCCGGCATGATCGGCGATAGCTTCCTGTTGGGTGTCCTGCCTCCAATTGTGGCCCCATGGTGGGTATGGGGGCACATTCGTGGATGAATTTATCACTCTTCGTCCATATGTCGTTGAATGTTTCTGTTGTACCCTCTCGGGCTCGTGGGGTGGGCGACCAAGCCCCCGAGTCGGCCTGTCTTGAAAGACCAATCTTTGTAGCCTCCGCTGCGTTGGGCCCCGACCTTGCTGCTCCTCTGACTCTCTTGACTTCTTCCCCCAGCTCCCCTCCCTCCTCTATGGTTGGGTCGAGCCTCAAGCCCCCAGTGGTGACCACTTTGTCCCCTGGTGCGGCTAAGTCTCTCGTTGTGACTACTACGCCTTTTGTCCCCTCTCTCTCTGGGGGTTCTCAACGCCGTCAGCGCCACGGCCACACTCGCTCGTCTCCTTCCTGTACTGATGCGTATCAGGCCTTGTTTGGTCCTGCTTCATGGGCCAAATACTTTGATCTCATCCCTCTTGATTCTGCACCTCCTGATGATTTCTCCCTCCATCAGCATCTCGTTGATTCCGTGGATGCGTCTGTCACCTTCAACCCCACTCTTCTCTGTACATGTGTCGTTGCTGCTCCTTCTCAGGATGCAGCTTCCCGCTTGGCTGCCTTATTATGCCTTGGCGAGATCCCTGTTTGGGTCTCTCTTAAGAACGCTCGGTTGAATGCCAGTGTTGGCACTATTCTCCTCCCGCCCCATGTTGCAACCGGTGTTCTGAATCTGCAGGACTGCCATGATGACATTCGGCATATCCTTGATGCCCAAGGCCATTCTGTCCTCCAGGTTGACTCGTTTACTCGTCCCCCTCGTGGTCGTCGCCGTCAACCCTTTCGAGTTTTGAAGATCACCTTTGATGGTAGGACCTTTCCATCCTCTGTCATTCTTGCTGGTGCCAGGTGCTCTGTCCAGGAGTATATTCCTTCTCCTTGACTTTGTAACAAGTGCTGGAGGTTTGGGCATGGTGCCCTCCGCTGCTCTGGGACTGTCTTTCTCTGTCCTTTGTGTGGGGGTGAAGGTCACTCTAAATCGGAGTGCACTTCTCCCCAAGCTCGCTGCCTCAACTCCGGTGAGGCCCATCCTACCTTCTCCCGTGCCTGTATCAATTACAAGCTTGAGGCAGCCGTCCTCAACTTGAAGCACCGGGAACGTTTATCTTTTCCCAAGGCGAGGTGCCAGGTTCGCCGGCTCCCGCCTTATGCTAATGTCTCTTATGCTCACGTGTTGCGCACTCTCTCTCCTCGTCCTTCCCACCTTCCTCAGACTCAAAACCGTTTCCGGGCCTTGGACCCTGATACGCCCACTGCTCCCTCCTCTGTTCCTTTGAGCTCTGTCCTGAAGGGTCCCCCTCCTGGTCCTCTATCTGGGGTTCCCCTTCTTTCTACCCGGTTTGTCATGTCTCCTGTGTCTTCTTCCTCGTCTCCCTCCTATTGACTCTCCCCGCCGCCTGTCGGTGCAGGCGGATGTCCATCGCTCTCCTAACGGCCGTCGTGTGTGCTCTCGTTCAGCTTCTCCTGTTGAGACTCTGGAATCTGTTGCCCGGTACGTAGTTGCTGGGACACCGGTCTCTTTAAGTCAGAAGCGTAAGCTTGGCTCCTCTCCTTCCTCCTCCCTAGCAGGTAAGAAGGCTTCGCTTTCTTCCTCGGTCCCTACTACTGGCTCTATTACTCCTTCCCCTCCCATTTCAGTGGTTGTGCCCCTTGTTCCTGCTATGGAGGTTTCTTTGGTCCCTGCATCCCTTTTGGTTGCTGCCCTTGCTGAGGTGCACTCCCCTCTTTCTATTCCCCCTCTTCCTGCTGCTGTCCTTGACTGCTCCTCTCTGTTGTCTCCTCCTCTTCCTCCGGACCCCGCCCGCCCACCTCTAGTCTGTTCTCCCGCTTCCTTCCCTCCGTCTTTGCTCAGTTTACCCATGTCCCCTAACCCCAACTTTCCTGACCCTGATCCCGACCCTGATATTCTTTAACATGCTATGTTTGCTCTTTCGCCTTTGTTTCTTACTTGTTTTCTGTTGTTGTCCTTTCTCTTCTCATCGATGTCTATTCTTCAGTGGAACGTTCGAGGTTATTATGCCAATTTCCTCGAACTCCAACTTCTGATTTCGCGGTTTTCGCCCCTTTGTGTCTGTCTCCAGGAGTCGATGCTTGGTGCTTGTCCTGGTTGTTTTCGTGGCTATTCCTTTCTCTCCCCCCCCTCAGCTGTTGCTGGGGCTCCTAATTCTTCTGCTCTCTTGATTCGCGCTGATGTTCCCTTTGTTCCTTTACTTTTTCCTTCGCCTCTCCATTGTTCTGCTGCTCATATCTTTGTGGGGAAATGGTGCACAGTTTGTTCCATTTATCTCCCCCCAAGTGTCCTGCTTTCTCTTCCTGATTTGAAACACCTCCTGGACTCCTTGCCGGAGCCTGTGCTCTTGCTGGGTGACTTCAATTGTCGTCATTCTCTTTGGGGGTGATATTCTGACGAATACCCGAGGTCGCCTTCTTGAGCCATTTCTCCTCTCTTCTTTGTCTCTTCTGAATTCTGGTGAGCCCACTCATTTGGACTCTCGGACTCGCAACCTTTCCTGTCTTGATCTTTCTCTCTACTTTTCCTCTCTTTACTTAGATTTCACGTGGCAGGTTCTTGATGACCTCCATGGCAGTGATCATTTCCCCATCCTTGTGTCCTTTTTCTCTTTTCGCCCATCCCTCTGTTTCCCTAGGTGTCAGTTTGCCAAGGCTGACTGGTGCCTATTTACCCTCCATGCTACTCTCTCTGACCTCTCCTCTCTGCCTCTTCCTCGCGCCCTCCTCCTTTTTCATGACACTGTCTTCGACGCTGCCCTCCGCTCTATTCCTCACTCTTCCTCTCGGGGTGCACGGAAGTGCGTTCCCTGGTGGAATGCGGACTGTGCTCGGGCTGTCCGCTGTAAGCGTGCATCCTGGAAGAGGTACCGCCGTCGGCAGATGACCGATTCTTTTCATTTCTTTCGGAAAGTGAGTGCGGTGGCCCGTAGGGCCATCCGTATGGCTAAACGTGAATGTTGGGCTTCTTATGTCTCCATAATTACGTCCGAAACTCCCCTGCCACAGATATGGAAGCGTATCCACAAGATAGCGGGTAAGTTCGTTCCCGATGTTTCCTCGGCCCTTTACCTCCGTGATACTCTTGTGGTGGACCCGTTGCAGGTCGCTACCGAACTGGGTTCCCACTTTTCTTCTGTTAGCTCTGGTCTTCATCTTCCCGAATCTTTCCTTCTTGGTAAACCTGTCCTTGAGTCTCGTCCTTTAGATTTCTGCACTCATCTTCAACTTTCCTATAATGATCCCTTCTCTCTCTCTGAACTTCGTTCTGCCCTGGCCCTCTGCGGTTCTACGGCGGCGGGCTCCGATGGTATTCATTATGAGATGCTTCGCCATCTCCCTCCGTGCACGTCTCAGTATTTACTGAGTCTGTATAATCGGATCTGGGAGTCGTCGTCAGTCCCTGAGGACTGGCTCGATGCCGTTGTCCTCCCTGTTCACAAACCAGGGTCTCTGGGAATTTCCCCTATGGACTTTCGCCCTATTGCCCTCACAAGTTGTGTCTGCAAACTCTTGGAACGTATGGTTAACATTCGTCTGATGTGGTTCCTGGAACACAATCACCTCCTCTCCCCTTCTCAATTTGGTTTCCGCAAGTGTCGCAGCACGACAGATGTTCTGGTGAACTTGGAGGTCTATATTCGTACTGCTTTTGCTGCGAGGACCTCCGTTGTTCCCGTCCTTTTTGACCTGGAAAAGGCTTACGACACCACTTGGCGATATCATATTCTATCCCAGTTTCATTCTTTTGGCCTTCGTGGTCATCTCCCTCTCTTTCTCCGCAGCTTCCCCTCTCATCGTTCTTTTCGGGTGCGCCTTGGTGCCGCTCTCTGCCTCTTTTCAGCAATACGAGGGTGTGCCCCAGGGTAGTGTTCTGAGCACTACTCTTTTTTTCTGGTTGCCCTCAATGGTCTTCTTTTCTCTCTTCTTTCAGGTGTCTTCTCCACTCTCTATGTTGATGATCTTACCCTTTGCTGTCAGGGGTGATGATTCACCTCTCCTTCAGCGCCGGCTTCAACTTGCGATTGATGCCGTGTCATCTTGGGCCACCGATCATCGCTTCAAGTTCTCTACTGCTAAGACTTGTGCCATGTCTTTTACTCGGAAACAGGTCGTTCTTCGTCCCTCTTTGTCACTTTATGGTCATCCCCTTGAGTACAAAGATTCTGCGAAGCTTTTGGGGTTATTCCTTGACACTCGTTTGTCTTAGTCTCCCCATATCTCTTACCTCCGTGTTGAGTGCTCTAAGGCCCTTACCCTCCTTCGAGTATTGTCCCATACTTCTTGGGGGAGCGGATAGGCGCACTCTCCTTGCTTTGCATTCCTCTCTCGTCCTCTCTAAGCTCGATTATGGTTGCCCTGCTTACTCGTCTGCTTCTCCTTCTGCTCTTCGTCGTCTTGATGCTTTGCACCATTCTGGGCTGCGCCTCAGTTCTGGTGCCTTTCGTTTGACTCCCGTCCTTAGCTTGTATGTTGACACTGGCTTCCTGTCTCTCCAGGACCGCCGTGATCGCTGCTGTCTTCACTATCTTGCGCGGTCCTTACAACATCCTTCCTCTCGCCTCTGTCATGCTTTAACTTTTGCCCCTCCTGCGGTTTCTGTTCCTCTTCACCACCTCCCTCTTTCTGTCCGGTTATGCCGCTTACAGGATTCTCTTTCCGTTCGTTTCTAATGTTTCTCCTCGTGTTGTTCCTTCTTTGCTCCCATGGAGAGTCCCCCTTCCGCAGTTTTGTACATCCTTGACCCGCGTCACTAAAGCTTTTACCCCTCCTACGGTTCTAAAACGCCTTTTCCTTGAGCACTTTTCTTCTCACTCCCGCTCCGTTTCTGTCTTCACCGATGGGTCTAAGTCTGCGGACGGTGTTGGCTACTCTGTTGTTTTTCCTGATCGCACTTATATGTGTCGCTTACCTCCGGAGACTAACATATTTACAGCGGAGCTTTATGCTATTCTCTATGCTCTTCCTCTCCTGCTTTTTCGTTGTCAGTCTTCCTTTGTGATTGTTGTTGACTCTCGTAGTGCCCTCATGGCTCTCGGGTCCTTTAATCCGGTTCATCCAGTAGTTGTCGAGATCCAGCATTGGCTGTTTCTTGTTCACAGTAAGTTTAAGTCGGTTGAGTTTTCTTGGGTTCCCAGCCATATTGGCGTGTCTTTAAATGAGCGTGCGGATGCTGACGCCAAGGAAGCTGTCCGCCCTTGTCCCATCTCTCGTAAAGGTATTCCATATTCCGACTTTTACCCGGTTATCCATTCCTCCATCCTTACCCGTTTTGCAGGCTTCTTGGTCGTCTGTTACTGGTAACATACTCCGTACTCTTAAATATTATGTTTCCTCATGGCCATCCTCCTTTCACCGTAACCGGCGATGGGAAACTGCTCTGGCGAGGTTGCGTATTGGCCATACTCGCTTAACCCATGGTCACTTGATGGAGCGCCGCCCTGCTCTTTATTGTCCTAATTGCATTGTCCCTCTTACGGTTGTGCATGTCTTTCTTGAATGTCCTGACTTCCGGGACGAGTGTGTGTCTTGCTTTCCGACTGCCCCTTGCGGTCACCTGTCCCTCAATAGAATTCTTGGTGACTCGGATACTTTTGATATCATTCGCCTTATGCATTTTTATTCTCGTTTGGCATCCTTGGTGATATTTAGTGCCCTCTGATTATTCCGCACATTTGATGGTGCTACATAGCCTTCCCGGTTTGGTGCCTTCTTTTGATAATTACTTACTTGAGTAAATGAAGGTTGTGTCGTCAGCAAATAGAATTGGTTTAAGGTGTTGGGAGGCATTTGGAAGGTCATTAATATAGATGAGAAAGAGGAGAGGGCCAAGTATGCTGCCCTGAGGAACACCAATGTTGATGGGTAGGGTGGGAGAAATTGAATTATTCGCAGAAACATACTGGAGCCTGTCAGTAAGGTAAGATTTGAGGTATTGCAGGGAGTGACCTCTGACTTCATAATGATGTAATTTAAGAAGAAGGTTTTGGTGATTGACAGTGACAAAAGCCTTATGCAGGTCTACAAATAACCCAACAGGGAACTCATTTTTATCAAGAGCTGCATGTATCAAGTTAATCATACTAATAAGTGCATCGTTAGTGTTTTTTTTGGGTCTGAAGCCATATTGACAAGAGTTAAGTATATTGTGTTTGACTAGATTTGTAAAGCTGCTTGTAGATTTGTTTTTCAAATATTTTTGACAAGTTTGGCAGGATTGATATAGGTCTGTAGTTAACATCAGTGAGATCACCTCATTTGTGGACAGTGGTTACTCTCGCTTTTTTTTTTTTAGAATATCTGGAAAGGTTTGGAGTTCAAGTGACTTGTTGAAGAGCAATGCAATAACAGGGGCTAAAGATCTGGAGGCTTTTTTGTAAATTAAAGTTGGTATCTCCTCGAGGGCACTAGACTTGGTTTGAAGGGAAAGGATTATCTCATTAACATCAGTGGAATTTGCAGGCGTTAGGTACAGAGACTGTGGATAGTTACCTGTAAGATAGTCCTTAACATCAGTACTGGAAGATGGAATATCATTTGCAACGGATGATCCAATGGAAGAGAAGAACCTATTGAACTCAATAGCAGTATCACAGGCTGTAAGCTGACCATCGTTATTGGACAGGAGTATTGGTTTGGTATTTAAAATCCTGTTTGATCCCAATATTTTTGAAATTGTGCTCCATGTTTTCTTAATGTTGCCCTTTGTGTGGGTAAATTTATCTTCGTAGTATTTAGTTTTGGCTCTTCTAATTATTTTAGATAGCAATGACGAGTAATTCTTTTAAAATTCTTTGGAGACGATTCCTAACCTTTACTTCTTCTCAAGGTCATGTTTTTTATTAATGGATTTAAATATTCCCTTTGTAAGCCAAGGATTGTTTAGCCTTCTAGTTGTGACTTGTTTCGTTAGCATAGGACAGTGGGTGTTATAAAGGCTGGGAGGTTTTTGAAGAAAAGATTGCACTGCTAGGTTGATGTCTCCTATGTTACCTAATTTGGACTCCCAGTTGAGATTAGCAGCAGCAGCTATAAAATTGCCTATAGCAGTTTCATTGTGCAGCCTAAAGCTTATCTCGTTTGTCTCTTGAGGTGGTTTTTTAATGTTAGGAGAAATGTGGGGTAATGGTCTGTAGTGCTATCGATGATTATCCCTGAAGTAAGTAGAGAGGTTATGTTGGTCCAGATGTGATCAAGAGCCGTGGCAGTACTATCAGTGATTCTAGTAGGTCTAGTAATTAAGGGTATGAGGAAGCACGAATTCATGCAGTTGAAGCTGGCAGCAGTAGGGTTTTCAGGCTCGCAGAGGTCAATATTAAAGTCACCTGTGATAATTAGAGGGTTTTTGTTTAGTCTGTTATCTTGTATTAGGGTTCTAAGGTTAGAGTTGAATTCGGACACATCAGTGTTTACAATTCTATAGACTGCTCCCACAGTCAGGACAGACTCAGCACCCTTGACTCTGAAACTGGCAAAGATATACTTCCCACAATAGTCTCTAGTTCTAATTACTTTTAAGCATGTTAGTTCTTGCAGCAGCTTAATGCTCATAAATGTAAAGTTCTGAGGCTAGGTAATGATGATAGAGTTACAAGATACGAGCTAGATGGTGTTGAGATTGCGAAGTCGGATTGCGAAAGGGATCTGGGAGTTATAATTAGTAAGAATTTAAAACAAAAGGATCAATGCATAAATGTTCGTAATAAGGCAAATCGGACACTCGGATTTATTAATCGCAGCGTAAGTAACAAGACACCTGGTGTGGTTCTCAAGCTATATCTTGCTCTGGTTAGGCCCCATTTAGATTATGCAGTTCAGTTTTGGTCGCCATATTATAGAATGGATATAAATTCACTTGAACGTGTCCAGCGTAGGATGACTAAGTTAATTCCCCAAATTAGAAATCTTTCATATGAAGAAAGATTAACAAAGCTTAATTTGCATTCACTGGAAAGGCGAAGAGTTAGGGGTGACATGATAGAGGTTTACAAGTGGATGAATGGACATAACAAAGGGGATATTAATAGGGTATTGAAAGTATCAACACAGGACAGAACGCGAAACAATGGGTATAAATTGGATAAGTTTTGATTTAGGAAAGACTTGGGTAAATACTGGTTCAGTAACAGGGTTTTTGATTTGTGGAACCAATTGCCGCGTAACATTGTGGAGGTGGGGTCCCTCGATTGTTTCAAGCATGGGTTGGACATGTATATGAGTGGGATTGGGTGGTTATAAATAGGAGCTGCCTCATATGGGCCAATAGGCCTTCTGCAGTTGCCTTTGTTCTTATGTTCTTATGTTCTTGGTGGTAGTAAAGAGCAGTACCACCACCTCTCTGAATTCGTTGACAGTTGTGAATTGCTGAGTAGTTTGTCATGTTAAAGAGTTTAGTAGTATCCTCTTTTAACCACATTTCAGTAAGTATATTAACCCTTAAACCGCGCATATCATATATAAATGATATCAATGACAAAACCGAAATCACGCACATCATTTATATATGATTTCGTGTCTAGCGCTATAATTTAAACACCCCGCCTGGGATAGGGGCAGCTATAGTACAGCCACGACTGATAGTTGCCAGATCCCACCTAGAAAAAAAATCCAGCCCAACATTCTTGAGAGTGAGAACGTCAGTATTGCGCCAGCCACCAAGGCTGGCGCACGCAGCACGAGCTCACAGCACCGCTGTTCAGCTTGTGACCACAGCATCGCCTACAAATGCCAAAATATAAGTGATACTGCTATTATTTAGCAGTGATAGTATTACTGAAGCCCCCTGAATTTGATAAAACTGACCAGGATTCTGATAACAGCTTGATTGTGGAGATATTTAGCGCTGTGCTCGATGGAGGGAGGAGTACGGCTGTGGAGGGAGGATTGTGGCGTTGTCTTCTGACTGTGTGTGGCCACCATTTATTGACTGCACTCACCATACCAGCTTAGTGGTTCGCTATGGTGAACACAAATGTAGATACTTACATATAACGTGTGTATAGTGTGAGATAACAGCGAGAGGAGTAGGTTGGGAGCCGCCATTTTGGTGAGAGGAGCGTCGTCTGCAGGAATTATCGTGTTGTTTACCTGTGACCACAAAGGGTCTTTGGGCACCATACCAGCTTATTTGTACAAGTATGGTGAATAAAACAGGTAGATACTTATATATAATGTGTGTATATAGCATAATAACACCACAACCAATATTGTTGGAGGAGAAATATTAGTGCGTGTGGCCTTGAGGGCGGCCGCCGATCAGCTGACTGTGGAGTAGCTACGTCTTTGTGCGTTTACTCACCATACAAGCTTAGATGTACAGTTATGGTGAACAAAACATGTAAATACGTATATATAACGTCTGTGTATAGTGAATAAATGCAAAAACAGTATTGTGGGAGGTAAATGAGGGTGAGTGAGGTGGTGTTGAGGGAGAGCGTGGCAGTGAGTGGCTCGCTGGTGTGTGGCGGCCACTCCTCGTTGCTTTTTGACTCACAAGACCAACTTAGTAGTTCGTTATGGTGAACAAAACATGCAGATACTTATATATAACCTGTGTATATAGTGTAACAACAGCAAAACTATTTGTTTATTGTTTTATGAACGTAATAATTGAATCACTTATATGCACACCATAATTTTGAGTACAGCGATGGTTCACACATTTTATAATATAAATATACCACAATTCACTGTATGGAATAATATTACTGCAAAAAACTAAGAAAAAATCAATCAGAGACATTGAAATAATTAGGAAATAATATATTTGTGGCAACTGCCGTCTGACAGCTCGGGCGGAGTAGACCTCGTCTGGTGAAGGCTCTGCCAACGCCCCTTTTTTGCCACACTTCCCTACCCTATTGCGGCTAAAATATGCTACCTACGATTTTTTGTTATTTTTTCCGTGATCAGGGAACAAAAATAAACAATTCTATAAGACGAAAGAATTTTTTGGATTTTTTTTTTTTTTGTTGCGCCTGTGGGTGTGAATTCCATTTGGGCCCCTAGCGGTTTGAGGGTTAACAACTGTGTTAGAATGGCCTCACCATCTAACCATAATTTACTTAGGTGGTAATGATATCCATCCTATTCGCCAACCAGCTGAAATAATTAATCACCTATAAACTATTATCAGTTCATTCAAACTAATTAGCAACTCTGTAGTATTCACACTGGTGGAACCTTGCCAACTAAGAAGTGATAACCGTTGGGGAGTGAGTCCCGAATATTACCAGCGTTCTGCTAAATACATAAACTTGCGGCTGAGAAAAGAGTAAGATTGGAAGCCACCGATATTCATTTTACAGCCAGACCATACCAACAGAGCTTGGCCTCAGATGGTGTACATCTGTCAGGAGAGTCCAGGACCCGTGTGGTCAATAAATTAGTCAATACTATCAACCACCACAAACGGTTGTGGCTAGCAAGTCAAATTTAGTGTATATACTTATAATTTTTTCACTTGTGTTCTAAGTGCACATTTTATATATCATGTATATATAAACAAATCCCCCAAAACATAGCACTATATATCCATATTACTGCACCATACCTTACAAATATGCCAACCTCTAATAGGGTAGGATATTTTAGACTGTAATTGTACTGAGGAATGTACAAATGCGGACTAAACTATTTAGTCATTTCCTAAGTAGAAATTATTTAGCGAGTACTGTACTAAACAGTGCTGGTATACATACTGTACATATATTATTCAGATTTGTGCTGATCCTAATTAGGGTGGGATCCATAAAACATTTATTGTGTTTTTACCATATTATTTCGTGAATTTTCTGAGTGCTACTGAATGTTCACTATCCCATCGAATGGTGATATTGAAGAGCTAACCAAACGGATTCCAATATTGACATTTCAAGTACTACTCAAATATTAGTCATCCATTGTTAGGTAGGTAAAACAACTTTCAAACGAGATAGTGCAGCCTAGTCAAATACATTAGGCTATTATATTGATATTGAGCTCCATTAAATGAGCCAATATCCCAGTTCCATTAGCAACAACTATTTACTATCAGACCAGCCTTTAACCAACAAGATGGAAGCGGCTGACAACATGAAAAACACCCTTTCAGGTCTGAAAGGTCACTTGACCCAACAGATTAACAAATGTCAAAATATGTCACAACAGTCACCTGTTGACTATATTGAGCTAGAAGACTTCCTTCAAGTTGCCAAAAGTAAATTTGATTGAATTAAACAACATATGAATTTATACTTGTCAGAACTTAACAAAACCTCAATAGGTGAAACTGTACTTGTTGATATTGTAAATAATTTAACCCAGTATGAAGATGATGTACAGGTTAAACTTCAGCTCTTTAACCCTCAAACCGCTAGGGGAATTCACACCCACAGGCACAACAAAAGAAAATCCAAAAAATTCTTTCGTCTTATAGAAGTGTTCATTTTTGTTGCCTGATCACGGAAAAAATAACAAAAAAATCGTAGGTGGCATATTTTAGCCGCAATAGCGTAGGGAAGTGTGGCAAAAAACGGGGCGTTGGCAGAGCCTTCGCTAGACGAGGTCTACTCCGCCCAAGCTGTCAGACGGCAGTTGCCACAAATATATTATTACCTAATTATTTCAATGTCTCTGATTGATTTTTTCTTAGTTTTTTTATTTTTTCTTAGTATATTTATATAATAAAATGTGTGAACCATCGCTGTACTCAAAATTATGGTGTGCATATTAGTGATTCAATTATTATGTTCATAAAACAATAAACAAATAGTTTTGCTGTTGTTACACTATATACACAGGTTATATAAGTATCTGCATGTTTTGTTCACCATAACGAACTACGAAGTTGGTCTTGTGAGTCAAAAAGCAACGAGGAGTGACCGCCACACACCAGCGAGCCACTCACTGTCACTCCCTCCCTCACCCTCATTCTCCTCCTACAATACTGTTTTTGCATTTATTCACTATACACAGACGTTATATATACGTATTTACATGTTTTGTTCACCATAACTGTATATCTAAGCTTGTATGGTGAGTAAAGCCACAAAGACGTAGCTACTCACACAGTCAGCTGATCGGCGGCCGCCCTCAAGGCCAGACGCACTAATATTTCTCCTCCAACAATATTGGTTGTGGTGTTATTACGCTATATACACACATTATATATAAGTATCTACCTGTTTTATTCACCATACCTGTACAAATAAGCTGGTATGGTGCCGAAAGACCATAGTGGCCATCAGTAAACAACATGCCAAGTCGTACAGACGACGCTCCTCCCTCACCAAAATGGCGGCTCCCAACCTACTCCTCTCGCTGTTATCTCACACTATACACACGTTATATATAAGTATCTACATTTGTGTTCACCATAGCAAACCACTAAGCTGGTATGGTGAGTGCAGTCAATAAAAGGTGGCCACACACAGTCAGAAGACGACGCCACAACCCTCCCTCCACGGTCTTACTCCTCCCTCCATGGAGCACAGCACTAAATATCACCACAATCATGCTATTATCAGAATCCTGGTCAGTTTATCACAGTCAGGAGGCTTCAGTAATAATATCACTGCTAAATAATAGCAGTATCATTTATATTATGGCATTTGTAGGCGATGCTGTGGTCACAAGCTGAACAGCGGTGCTGTGAGCTCGTGCTGCGTGCGCCAGCCTTGGTGGCTTGCTCAATACTGACGCTCTAACACCCAAGAATGTTGGCCTGGATTTTTTTCTAAGTGGCATCTGGCAACTATGGTCGTGGTTGTACTATCGCTGCCCCTATCCCAGGCGGGGCATTTAAATTATAGCGCTAGACACGAAATCATATATATATGATGTGTGCGGTTTTGATTTTGTCACTGATATCATATATATATGATATGCGCGGTTTAAGGGTTAAAAGCTAATTGCAAAAAAATAAATTAATAACAGCCTCTACAGCAATTCCAGAACTTGATGTTAAATTACTCCAGATCAGTCTACGCACATTCTCTGGTGGTGAAAATGAAAGTTGTGATGACTTCTGGCCACTTCCTGGTTCTGGGATAATGTCACCTACTGTGAGACCACCATCCACAGCTGGACCCCACAATCAACTGGAAGTGGGGGATAAGGAACTGGATCAAAATGAGACAGATCGCAACCTCAGCCTCCCTACCACCTCGCCCTTTGGTTACTTCACTGTTCTAGCAGTGGCTGCCCTTCGTGACCCTTTGCAGGAACATCAGCAGCAGTTTACAGCAGCAGACGGAGTGGGTGCAAGAGCAACTCCAACATGAGAAAAAATCCACCCAGCGGTATTTCGATGATGTTCACGTGTATGAGCGGACTTGTAAGCAATGACCGCCAAACTCCCCCTTCCACCCCTGAACCCTCCAAACATGTGTTCGCTTGCCCATCAGGGGAAACTTCTAGTGATCTTGAAATCTTGTGTAGTGGAGTCCTTCCACGCAAGTTAACTGCCAAAGTTGTGCTAAAGTATGTTCAAAACGACTCTATAGATGGAAATGACAGACAAATTGTACTAGACCATTGGAGGCAAATGTGTGACATTGATAATAAACTAAGAAATGTTCCTGGACTTATACCGTAGTGCAATAGATAATATGTATATAGATAATATATATTAAGTGAACTAATAATATCAATATATGATGCTGACTTTAAATGCACAATTATTAATTTTCTGGAATAAATTTGTGGATGCAATAGATTCCAAAACTAACATTCCCAAAACAACTAAGTTCACTTATTTGCAAGGTTTATTACAAGAAGAAGCTTTGAAAGTAATCTCAAACATAACCCTGACCAGTGATGATTACAATCTAGCTGTTCAATTGCTTAAGAGCAACGATGATAACAAAGAAAGGACTATTACTATTTTAGTAGAAAAATTGCTGGATCTACCAGCTGCTAACACTTCTACAGATTCTCTTCAAACCTTCAGACTAGAACTAGAGTCTCTACTCAAGGCCTTAAGCCTTAAAGTCCAAATTCAGACTGCTGAATGGATGACAAGAGTAGTTGTAAGTCGTAAATTACCAAGGGAAACTATAGATAAATTGTGTACTTTGTACAACAAAACCTCTCTGACCATGAACGAGATCACAGAAGGTTTACGCTCCTTAGTCAAAAAACAAAGAGCCAATCAAGATGGGAAGAGTGTTTCAAACTCCTCTACTAACTCTCATCATAAACCCCAACGTAATGCAACTACAGCAAAACCAAATTCCAATAAATCATCTCCTAAATGGAAATCTGGAAATGTAGGAACCTACACAGTGAACCCATCAACCCCAGTAGTGAGTGCAACTCCTACCCCTTCTCCCACAATGAAGAAGTGTTTGTTTTGCAATAATAAACATCTTACTTACAAGTGTAGTACTTTCCCAGACTGTAATTCCCAAATTCATCGTTTGCAAGAATTACACCGATGCACAAAGTGCATGGGTCCTCATGACCTTAATAGCTGTACTGTTTCCTTACGTATGTGCAACAAGGGTAGACACCATTACTCCTTGTGTGGTAATGATCAGTCAAGATAAACTAATCCTCATAAGAATTCTGCAAAATTTACATCTGTACAGTATTGCAAGGTGCATCAAGACATAAGTGTACTTGCAACAGAGTCGTGTAACACAACTACATTACCAACGGTTCAATTAAAATTAATCAGCAAGGGATCTAGGATTTCCACTCGTAGTCTCTTTGACCAAGGTTCACAGAAAACCTTTATTTCTCAACAGTTAGTTGATCAGTTGAAACTGAAGCCTACTATTCAAGTGAATTTAAATATTTCTGGATTCCTAATTAACCAACAATGGACCTCGTGACTACCAAGTTGTTAAGGTCTTGGTACGTTTAGGAGGCTGCACCTGCCCAAATCAAGCCATAGTTGTTGATAAGATCCCCTCTGATTTACATGTTACAGGTCTTGCTCACAGTAAAATTTCTTAAATGCAGCGGTATTAGGCTAGCGAACCATAAAATAAATACAGACTGTCTCAACAATGTAGGTATTCTTATTGGAACTGACTACTACTATTGATTTATTACCGGATGCACCAGGCAACGAGGTGTAAATTTGTTGCTATCAGCTGGGGGTAAATTACTCACAGAACCAGTGTTGATCCAACAAAAATCTAAATATATTATTAATCAACAAAATAATTCAATAGTAGTGTGACTAGGCCTAGAGCAGTCACCACTACATGTCAGAGACGAAACCGAGGATGATGAGTCTTTTTCCCCTGTATACAAATTATGGGATTTAAATACCTTGGGCATTGTCCCTGATCAACCTAGTCCAGATGACACATGGACTTACCAACAATATTTTGATGCTGTTATTTTTCAAGATAATCAATATTGGGTGAGATTCCCATGGAAGTTGAACCACCCACAGCTTCCAGTAAATTATTTCATGGCTTCAACCCAATCGAATTCACAATTAACTAGGCTATGGAAGCAACCAGACAAATTACAACTGTGTCATGACTTGATACAGCAGCAACTTATTTATAAGTTTAAAGAAGTTGTTGACCAAGACAAGACAACAATAAATCAGGCCATTACTTACCACATCATGCTGTCATGAAATACTCAGTTATGATACCAATTAGGATTGTATTTAACTGCAACGCCAAATTAAAGGCAGACAACATGTCATTAAAAGATTGTCTACAAACTGGCCCTAGTCTAACTGAAATTCTACAAGATGTTTCGTTACAATTTCGTTCCGGCATTTTCGCCTATACAGCCGACATCAGTAAAGCCATTTTAAGAGTAGGCTTGTAAGAAACGGATTGTGACTTTACTAAATTTCTCTGGGTGAAAGTTCCACAGGATCCTAATAGCGACATCATCACTTATAGGTTTGCATCAGTATTATTCGGAGCAACATTTTCACCATTCTTACTCCAGGCTACTCTGGATACACATCTTAAGAAGTCTAACAGCTCTTACAAAGCTTAGATTAGCAATTATTTGTATGTTGACAATTTTCAATGAACCACTAATAATAAAATTAAACTAGTGGAAATTTAGCATGAGGCAAACCATTAACTATTAGGAGCCAATATGCCCTTACAGTCGTGGGCCTCAAATAACAAACAACTGAATCAGATAATCGAGGAAGAATGTCCTAATTATAAGGTACCTTACAAATTGAAAGTCTTAGGCATGGAGTGGAATACTTCCACGGACGAGTTAAATATCATGTCGGTGGAAATCAGCAATTCAACCCTAACTTTGAGAAAACTACTTTCCCATGTCAGTAATCCATTTGACCCTTTAGGCCTACTCAGTCCTATTCTAATTAAGGGCAAACTCCTCATGCAGGAGTGCTGGCAAAGTAATATGGGGTGGGATGAACCGTTACCAGAGGATCTCCAAGAAAAATGGAAACAGTTAATTCCAGATTACAGTAAACTAGTATTCTACAGTTTCCTCGCAATGCCTTGGGACTGAATTTACCCACAAATTTACATGTGTTCTGCGATGCTTCAGGGAATGCTATTGCTCAGTAGTCTATCTAGTTAACACTTTAGCACCCCGTGGGCCACCCCTCAACTATGTGATAAGGGGTCCCAGCGTTTCACGGGAGCGCGCGTTAATTCTGAAAAGTGTATATTCTCTTCAACTTTGTCACCTCACTTCTCGTCCTACGAGATTAAATTTAGTATCATTCTGTTCGCAATAGAATTCTCTACAGCACTAAATGCATATAAACTCCAAAAGCCCGGTTAATTACCCGCAACAAACAGAGAAAGTGCGAATGAGTTACCCATGAGCGCACAAAAGCGATAAAATGTGTTCACTCTTTTCACTCTGGTCACCTCAATTTTCGTCCTAGGTCTTTCATTTTGGTATCAATGGGTTCGCAATAGAATTCTCTAGAGGAATATTAGCATATAAAATAAAAAACCTGGTCACGCTCCACCTGGCGACGAGTTGAAGACGGGCCACGCGTTAGCCGCGAGTGAGCGCCCAGACGTCTTCCAGCTACACTCCCAATTCCTGCCCACAAATGTGTAGTATTTAGTATTTTAGTATATTTAGTATTATAGTTTAATATTTTTTGTGTAGTAGTTGTACCTCACATAAGCATTGTAGACAGCCATTTGCACAAAATAGGTCATTTTCTTTATCCATTTGTGAGTTTCCTTGTGAATTGATAATATTTGATCATTTGGTCGAAGTGATCAACACCTTTCATGCTTGTATTGTAGTCACAAATTGCATTCGGCTTGTTTACACTTACCAAACAGTTCCCAAAAAATCGGATAAAAACCTGATTTTTGGCGATTATTTTAGTGGATGACGCAGTTTTGCGTCATCCCAGAGACTACCGACAGTAAACTGATGACGCAGCATTGCGTCATGCCCGGACGAAAGTGCTAACACTCAACAATCATTTTTGCTTACATCTAAGGCGAGGGTAGCCCCGATTAAAAAGAGGTCATTACCCCAAATTGAATTAACTGCCTTATTTGTAGGTGTAAGACTGGCTCATTGCCTGATCAAAACACTCAGTAATATTCACTTTGGTGAAATAGTGGTGTGGTCAGACAATGAAGCAGTATTACAGTGGATAAAAAACGACAACAACAAAACTCCTTACGTCAGCAATCGAGTAAAGGAAATTCGAGAACTGTCTGCTGGTTATAAACTAGACATGTCCCTACCAAGGACAATCCAGCTGACTATTTATCCAGAGGTTTAACTTTAAAACAATTAGTTAAAACAGAGATATGGTTTACTGGACCCCAATGGCTAGTTAGTGGTCAGTCGTCCCAACAAAAGCCACACGTCATTGTGACCAATATCACTACTCCTGTTGTAGATCGAGAACCCCCTCGAACTTTACCTATCAATCCTCATCATTATTCCAATTCAGGTAAACTGTTAAGAGTTACCGAAATCGTATTTGACATCCTCATCAAGATAGGGATCAAATATTGATTTCCTAGTCCAATCAAATATTGGGTCAAACAAGCTCACCAAGTGACTTATGGGGAAGATTATGAACACCTTCCAGAAAAATTAAGAAAGTCTCTGGGCATTTGGTTTGATTCAGATAATTATAACATTTTGAGATGCAGAGGAAGTCTGCTTCATGCAGAAATAAATTTAAATACAAAGAATCCTATACTACTACCACGTCACCACATCATCACTAAACTCATAGTTCTACATTACCATTAACATGGTACATTGCATGGTGGAGTATTATATACTTTCACTGATCTTAGACAGAAATTCTGGCTTCCCCAAGGTCGCCAAACTGTCAAATCCTCAATCAAATCTTGTGTAATCTGCAAGAGATACGATGCTGGAGTGTGTCCTTTTCCAGGCCCTCCACCCCTACCAAAGGAACGAGTTGTCCACCTTCGTCCCTTTGAAACCACAGGTGTCGATTACACAGGAGCAGCATTAATTTTAACAGGCACTCCAGATAAGATTCCGGTGAAGGCCTACATTTGCCTCTTCACGTGTGCTACCACACGAGGCGTACACTTAGAAGTAACTTCTGACATGATCGCAGAAGCCTTTCTCTAAGCTTATCCCAGGTTTGCTGCACGCAGCTCTTGCCCAAGATTAATGATTTCAGACAATGGATCTAACTTCGGGGCAGGAGAAGCCTGCTTACGAGAAATATGGAACCATCCAGAAGTGCAGTTTGTGCTCAAACAGAGACAGTACCACTGGAAATTCATTCCTCCAAGAGCCCCACGACAAGGCGGCTTTTATGAGCGCATTGTAGGCACTATCAAAAAATGCATAAGAATGGGACTTCACAGACAGAAAATTAGCCTCACCGTATTGCAAACCCTTGTCACCGAGATTGAGGCACTAGTCAATAACAGACCATTAACCTATCAGTCAGACGATTTCTCCCAAAGAGAACCCCTGAGTCTCTCTCATTTGATTCATGGTGGTCTTCTGAGCCCTTTAATATCTCTAGGAGACGAGGATCCAGCTGACCCTTCAGGTGTCAGAGCGAGTGACTTAGTGGAGAGTTATAAACATCTTTCAAGAGTGATAGAGAAATGGAATGAGGTCTGGACACGTGAATATCTCACTGCTCTAAGAGAATATCACTATGGAACTGCAAGTTCATGCAACAAAGATTAAATCAAACCAGGTGATCTTGTCCTAGTAGACTGTGATGGACCCAGGTCAGATTGGCCTATAGGCAAAATTGTTGATGTCCATCCTGACTGCCATGGTATTTTACGAATTGTTAAGGTTCAGTGTCGAGGCACTACTACCTTAAAAACGCTAAAGAAATTAGTATCTTTAGAGTTAGCAGAACATGAATGTTCTACATTCCTATAACCCAAGTTTCCTATAGGTACCTATAACCCAAGTTTCAGAGGACAGTGATTCTGCCCAACAGAGCATCTGACCATCTAGAGTCGCTGTTCAGAACTGTAAACTGAAACTTAAACAATATTTTGATTCTGCTTAAGTGTAGATAACTCATCATTTAAACTTGAGGTGACCATGCTGATGCAGTGATGGGCTAATATCCAGTAACTCGACAGTTACGAGTCACAGTGACCCTAGACGGTGACCTCACTGTATTGTCGAAGTCTCCTTGATCTTAAATTATCTAATTATACATATATATTTGATATTATCATTCTGTCTCTTACAGATAATTATTCAATATTTTCAATATTTATTATGCTCCCATGATGACTTAGAATCATATCTGCCACAGACTCGGGACATTCGTTAGGTGCGTACTAACCTACTAACTAACTAACCCATGAATATAACTTCAGGATAGAGAGACAGGTGCACGTTAGTACTAAGACCTGAACTACAACCCGAGTTCTCTTCCCCTGGAGTTATGTCGGAAATAACCAACAGTTTTCATACATCTTTTGTATTTTTATACAACATCTTTGTATTAACCACAAGTAGTTACTAAAATAACTAACTTGTAGAATTAACCAGACTAATATTTCATACAATGCAGTACCCTGCCAAATCTTTCCTAGTCTCCATGACGCCATGATGTCGCATCAGCCAGAAACAGGGAATATCTCCACATTGTTGGATTTAAACAGAGTCCAGTTAATTACTTTCCTTTACTGAAGATAATAGCTTACTAATCATGCTGATTAGTAATCATGCTTACTAATCATACTAATTTATGCTCGTGGTACCTACTGAGAGCCGTGCATCGAGGCAAGGAGGAAGGAGATAGAGACGCCATTAACAGTGCCACGAGAGGAAGCATGGCATCCATCTTGCCAAAGTTACTGTGTTGCAGAGCTCCCACTTAACGACTCATATTTACGTCATCCTTGCAACAGCGGGTGACAGAGATCGTGGAGGTCTTCATCTGCATTCAACACATGTCC
Organism: Procambarus virginalis; assembly: GCA_020271785.1. Classification (NCBI taxonomy): domain Eukaryota; kingdom Metazoa; phylum Arthropoda; class Malacostraca; order Decapoda; family Cambaridae; genus Procambarus; species Procambarus virginalis. The sequence continues at coordinate 2,225,866 of WNGS01061674.1, read as the reverse complement.
CAGCGAGCATAATTTCTTTATTGTCCTACTGATATTTGTTAAAGAGTACACTTTGTTAACATTTTCGTGTAAGTTGCTCGTCGTCACGCCACACGACAACATCATAACCAATGTTAGTTTTCATTTAAGTCCAGGCTCCCACTTTTCAAGCAGAAATTGTGGTATATTAACTCTAGCCTAGACAATTTTTACATTTAATCTTACTTTCAGTTGGAGTGGTAGCGGCAAAAGGGGAAGAATTATTTTTCATTCCATGTGCATGCTCGGACAGCGTGTTGCAACAAATGTCCCCTCGTGACCGCCCCACATTTTCACAATCAAATCAACGGAACAGCTAAGCTGACCTTGTATTTCTAGTTGTGCAGTGTTTTTAGTAGAGTACTAACATTTACATAAATGATTTCTATTGAAATTACCATTTACTTATTATTTATATTTGATATACATTACTAACTCATTCCATTCTATATCTTGATTATATATGTATGTACTGTAATATGAATTTATATTTACATTTCTTTTTAATGAAGAACCAGCATTAGATTATTGGTGCTAAGACGAGTCGTATCTTAGCGCTCGTATGCCCCAATTTGTGAAAGTTAATTTGACTCTTATTTCATGATATAATAGTCCCATTAAAATCCATAGGACACTACTTCTTCGAATTAATATCAAACCACTTGCTCTATTTCGTTTTCCACATTTTCACAAAAAGTGGTAGTCCTTCGTAGCTATTGAAGCTTTTATTATTTAATTCAAATATTGGTGTCAGATTTTCTCACAGAGGCATGGGAGGGGACACACAAAGCATGGGAGAGGGGACACACGAGACATGGGAGAGGGGATACACGAGACATGGGAGATAGAAAGTATTCCTTCAGCTATGGGTGCCTTAACTACTGCTGCCATCACTGACGGATCCAGACAGTCTCATATTTGGTGGCCACCACGCGATCCAAGTTGAAGTGCAGGTAGGTGGTGCCTGGGATGACCCGGGAGTGGAGGAGTCGGTAGCCGTAGTACTCCAGCCCCAGCAGCAAGCGGTATTTGTCGTCTAGGCTGGAGAGGTGCTCGTCCGTGGCCAAGGGAAGGTGAAGCAACAGACGTATCTGGTGAATCGTTATTATTATCTTTATTGATACCAGTAATACAACATTTTGCCTAGTCGGAATAATTCAAATATATCTTATTGCAGGATGTTGCTTATATTCCCCGCCACACATGACAGGTCTCCCATGGGGGCAAATTGTAGATTTATACACATTTCGTGAAGTTACAATTTACTGGTGAATAGAGAGATTGTGTTACAAAGATGTGTAGCTCAACTGCATACTTTAGTTACAATGTGTAATTCCATGCACATAAAATTATATAACTGAACTATTGTTTTGGTGTTGTTAAAAATTTGTGTTCTGAAGAGAACCAATGGGTCTGGCATTTATTAAATGGGGTTATATGGTAAAGATTTAGATTTTTACCAAAACGCTCTATATATGGCCTAATTTTCCAGACAAAGATAACGAAAAGGAATTGTTACACTATGTAGGATTTTTTTTAGGCATGCTAAGGATCCATATAGTATTTTTGGATATGAAATAAGTGTGATTGACATGAATTTTGGACCTTTAAATTTGTTTATTATTATTAAAAAAGATATGAAATAAGTGTGATTGACATGAATTTGGACCTTTAAATTTTTTTATTATTATTTAATTTTGATCTATGGATAAAATGCAATCCAAACTGTAAACATACTTTTAAGACATTAATTTTGTCGTTTTTTTATAAAAAGAGCCTTTGGACATATATAAAAAATATAGCAATTATGAATATAGAATTCCATATATATATCTCAATTATGACCAATTATTTCTCTATTATGATGCCTTCGACATACTACTAGTCACTGTCTTCATCAGACACATCACCATTATATCACTTGAAAAGGTGGGAGCAAAGAGCCGAAGCTCAACCCTCGCAAGCACAATTAGGTGAGTACTTCATGGGAGAGATATAGTACACATTTAGTGGAAAAAGAAAAACTTGAAGGAAATACAAAAGATTATTAAGAAGTGTACTACAACTACTGATCCATCAACTACAGCACAGTGGGCCACAGTGAACTACAACTACAGATCCATCAACTACAGCACAGTGGGCCACAGTGAACTACAACTACTGATCCATCAACTACAGCACAGTGGGCCACAGTGAACTACAACTACTGATCCATCAACTACAGCACAGTGGGCCACAGTGAACTACAACTACTGATCCATCAACTACAGCACAGTGGGCCACAGTGAACTACAACTACTGATCCATCAACTACAGCACAGTGGGCCACAGTGAACTACAACTACTGATCCATCAACTACAGCACAGTAGGCCACAGTGAACTACAACTACTGATCCATCAACTACAGCACAGTGGGCCACAGTGAACTACAACTACTGATCCATCAACTACAGCACAGTGGGCCACAGTGAACTACAACAACTGATCCATCAACTACAGCACAGTAGGCCACAGTGAACTACAACTACTGATCCATCAACTACAGCACAGTGGGCCACAGTGAACTACAACTACTCACCCAACAACTACAGCATTGCGTGCCACAGTGACGTACACAGTGTAACAAAGAATGAACAACCAGGATTGAACCCAGAATGGATCAATGGTTGAAGTAAACAAAAAAGCAAACAAGCAAGCAAGCAAGCAAGCAACACAGTTCAATAATTATATATGTGAACCTTTTCTAAGTAAAATCCATTGCTCAGTGGAAATCTTTATGGGAATCATTGACAACGTTATATTTATTGTAGACTACAAATGCATTTGACAAGCTCAAGAAGTATTATTTGTTTTACACCATATATTTTGTATATGAAATTGTATGAAATACATACATGTTTTGATCTATAAGTGAACTAATACAGTAGTCAAGTACTTTGAACCCGCAGTTCAGGTTGACACCAGCATTCCCAGTTAGAAAATACCAGTTAAACTAATAGAATATCTTGGAGGTTGGCATTGAACTTAATTAGTCACTTTCACTCTATATAATCTTTGGCTGTTTACATGTAATAGCTAAAATACATGCAATACATGAGAGGAGGTAAAGAGACACCTGCTGGATCTGGAAGTTAGGAAGGCTGTTGGGCCAGACAGGATCTCACCTTGGATACTGAAAGAGTGTGCAGAGGCACTTTGCTTGCCACTCTCCATAGTGTATAGTAAGTCACTGGAGACGGGAGACCTACCAGAAATATGGAAGACGGCGAATGTGGTCCCAATATACAAAAAGGGCGACAGGCAAGAGGCACTGAACTACAGGCCAGTGTCCTTGACTTGTATGCCATGCAAGGTGATGGAGAAGATCGTGAGAAAAAACCTGGTAACACATCTGGAGAGAAGAGACTTCGTGACAAATCTCCAACATGGGTTCAGGGAGGGCAAATCTTGCCTTACAGGCTTGATAGAATTCTACGATCAGGTGACAAACATTAAGCAAGAAAGAGAGGGCTGGGCAGACTGCATTTTCTTTGATTGTCGGAAAGCCTTTGACACAGTACCGCATAAGAGGCTGGTACATAAGCTGGAGAGTCAGGCAGGTGTAGCTGGTAAGGTGCTCCAGTGGATAAGGGAGTACCTAAGCAATAGGAAGCAGAGAGTTACGGTAAGGGGTGAGACCTCCGATTGGCGTGAAGTCACCAGTGGAGTCCCACAGGGCTCTGTACTCGGTCCTATTTTGTTTCTGATATATGTAAATGATCTCCCGGAGGGTATCGATTCATTTCTCTCAATGTTTGCGGACGATGCCAAAATTATGAGAAGGATTAAAACAGAAGAGGACTGTTTGAGGCTTCAAGAAGACCTAGACAAGCTGAAGGAATGGTCGAACAAATGGTTGTTAGAGTTTAACCCAACCAAATGTAATGTAATGAAGATAGGTGTAGGGAGCAGGAGGCCAGATACAAGGTATCATCTGGGAGAGGAAATTCTTCAGGAATCAGAGAAAGAAAAAGACTTGGGGGTTGATATCACGCCAGACCTGTCTCCTGCAGCACATATCAAGAGGATAACATCAGCGGCATATGCCAGGTTGGCCAACATACGAACGGCATTCAGAAACTTGTGTAAGGAATCATTCAGAACTTTGTATACCACATATGTCAGGCCAATCCTGGAGTATGCAGCCCCAGCATGGAGTCCATATCTAGTCAAGGATAAGACTAAACTGGAAAAGGTTCAAAGGTTTGCCACCAGACTAGTGCCCGAGCTGAGAGGTATGAGCTACGAGGAGAGACTACGGGAATTAAACCTCACTTCGCTGGAAGACAGAAGAGTTAGAGGGGACATGATCACCACATTTAAGATTCTGAAGGGAATTGATAGGGTAGATAAAGACAGGCTATTTAACACAAGGGGCACACGCACAAGGGGACACAGGTGGAAACTGAGTGCCCAAATGAGCCACAGAGATATTAGAAAGAACTTTTTTAGTGTCAGAGTGGTTGACAAATGGAATGCATTAGAAGTGATGTGGTGGAGGCTGACTCCATACACAGCTTCAAGTGTAGATATGATAGAGCCCAATAGGCTCAGGAATCTGTACACCAGTTGATTGACAGTTGAGAGGCGGGACCAAAGAGCCAAAGCTCAACCCCCGCAAGCACAACTAGGTGAGTATAACTAGGTGAGTACACACACACACACACACACACACACACACACACACACACACACACACACACACACACACACACACACACACACACACACACACACACACACAGTCCCCCCTGACTAATACAACCTCTCTCCCACTCTCTATATCCATGCTCCATCCTCCCCTCTTCCCCCCATCCCCAATATTCTTCTCCCACCCCCAACCTCTCAACCTCTATCTGACTCTCAGCCTCACGCTACCTCTCAACCTCCTTATGCCTCTCAGACCTTACCTAATTTTTGCCCTTCCTACTCCAGACCTACCTACCCAGACCTTACTACCCCAGACCTTCCTACCTACCTTCCTAGATGCCCAGCCCCCATTCGCTCCCCAGGCAACCCCCCCCAGACCCTATTCACCCCCAGACACGCCCCAGATCTCCCCCAGACCCCATTCACCCCCAGACACCCCTCTTGATCCCCAGACCCCCAGAGAACCTGTTACCAAGAAGAGTCTCAAGGTTTGGTACAAAATGATGATGGGGTAACTAATAAAGCAGAAGAGGTAACAGAAAGAGTTAGTGAGGCATATCCTGACATAGTTGCAGTAGTGGAAACTAAAATAAATGGCATGATCTTAGATACAATCTTTCCAGAGGGGTACCAGGTGATAAGAAAAGAAAGGACACAAAGACAGGGAGGGGGAGTGGCACTCCTAATAAAGCGGAAATGGAAGATTGAAAACCTGGAAAATCGGGGTATCAATGAGAGCACAAGCTCCATACGTGGAACTCTGACTGCTGATGGGAGGAAGATTGTGATCTTGGTAATCTACAATCCCCCACCAAACAGTTGAAGACCCAGGCAGGAGTATGATGACAACAACAAGGCATGTATAGATGAACTGTCGAAGGCAGCAACATTAGCTCACAGAATGAAAGCGAAACTGCTAGTCATGGGGGACCTAAATCATGGAGAGGTAAATTGGGAATCATGGAATCCCAATGGCGGGGAAGAACATGGGAAGCAAAGTTAGTAGATGTTATAGATTGGAATTTCCTAACACAACATGTGAAGGAAGACACAAGGGAAAGAGAAGGGGATACACCGAGCCTATTAGACCTGATTTTCACTCAGAACGTAGAAGATATTGAGAATTTGGAACATGAAATACCCCTAGGGGCCAGTGACCATTGTGTCCTAGTCTTTGACTACATGATGGAACTCAAACTTGTGACTAAGGGACAAGAGATCTGGGAAAGGAGAGTTGACTACAGGAAAGGGAACTACAGGAGGATAAGGGGCTATCTGAGAGAAGTGCAGTGAGAGGAAGAAATTAGAGGAGAAACAGTCCAAGATATGATGGACCTAGTCACACGGAAATGCCAAGAGGCCGAAGAGAGATTTTTACCAACAGTAAAGGAAAAAAGTATGAGGGAATATAATAACCAATGGTTTAATAGACAGTGTAAGCAAGCAAAACTGAGAAGCAGGAGGGAATGGAGGAAGTACAGAAGACAAAGGACAGAGGACAACAGGATCAGATGCAACAGAGCTAGGAACGATTACATTAACATAAGAAGAGCATCGGAAAGAAATTATGAAAACGATATTGCGATCAAAGCGAAAAAGCCTCCTAAATTACTACACAGCCATATAAGAAGAAAAATGCTAGTAAACGACCAAGTGATAAGACTAAGGAAAACAGAGGGGGCATATACAGAAAGTGACAAGGAAATCTGTGAGGCACTGAATGCCAGTTTCCATGGAGTGTTCACAACCGAGCCTCAACAGCTCCCATTGTTAGAAGAGATTACCCTAGATGAAAGACTATCAGACATAGAGGTGGCAGAAGAGGAGGTAATGAAACAGTTGACAACACTGGATGCAACTAAAGCGGTTGGACCAGACAAAGTATCACCGTGGATACTAAAAGAGGCAGCACATGCCCTCAGAGTGCCTCTGGCAAGGATCTTCAATGAATCCCTTATGTCGGGAGAATTGTCCAATTGCTGGAAGAGGGCAAATGTTGTACTGATTTTCAAGAAAGGCGATAGGGAGGAGGCACTTAACTATAGACCTGTATCACTGACAAGCATCCCCTGTAAAATACTTGAAAGAATAATTAGGATAAGACTGGTTGCACACCTAGAGAACATTAGGCTTGTAAACAAACATCAACATGGGTTATGGAAAGGGAAATCTTGCCTAACAAACCTTTTGGAATTTTATGATAAAATAATGAGAATATGGCAAGACAAAGAAGGTTGGACAGACTGCATATTTTTGGACTGCCAAAAAGCCTTTGATACAGTACAGCACATGACACTGCTATTCAAACTTGGGAGGCAGGCGGTAGTAAGTGGAAAGGCTCTAGCATTTGTAAGGAACTACTTAACAGGAAGGAACCAGAGGGTTATGGTAAGGGGCGAGAAGTCAGCCTGGCAAACAGTAACGAGTGAAGTACCTCAAGGATCTGTGCTGGGACCAATTCTATTTTTAATATACGTTAACGACATGTTTACAGGAGTTGAATCCTACATGTCGATGTTCTCGGATGACACAAAGTTGATGAGAAGAGTTGTGACAGATGAGGATTGTAGAAGCCTCCAAGAGGATTTGAACAGGTTGCAGAGAAGGTCAGCGAAATAGTTACTGGAGTTCAACACGAGAAAATGTAGAGGTATGGAAATGGGACTAGATAATAGGAGACCAAAGGGACAGTACACAATGAAGGGGAACTGCCTACCTGTGACGACGCGAGACAGAGACCTGGGCGTGGACGTAACATCTAATCTAACTCCTGATGCACATATAAATAGGATATCGACAGCAGCGTACTCTACACTGGCAAAAGTTAGAACATCTTTCAGAAACCTAAGTAAGGAGGCATTTATGGCGCTTTACACTGCCTACATGAGGCCAGTCTTAGAGCATGTCGCTCCATCATGAAGTCACCACCTGAAGAAACACCTGAGCCTTACGACACTAGAAAAAAGAAGGAAGAGAGGGGATATAATTGGAATGTATAAAATACTCAGGGGGATTTACAGAGTGGACATAGACGAAATGTTCACACGGAATAGTAACAGAACGAGGGGAAATGGGTGGAGCTGGAAACTCAGATCAGTCACAGAGATGTTAGGAAGTTTCTTTTAGCGTGAGAGTAGTGAAAAAATGGAATGCACTTAAGGAGCAGGTGGTAGAAGCAAATTCTCTTCATAATTTTAAAACTAGGTATGATAGGGAAATAGGACCAGAGTCATTGCTGTAAACAACCAATGGGTTGAAAGGGGGGATCCAAGGGTCAATGTTCGACCCTGCAGACACAAATAGGTAGGTACTCAAATAGGTGAGTACACACACACGCACACAAAACACACACAAACATACACACAAACACACACCAACATACACACAACACACACTCAAACACACACACACGGACGTAACACCTAATCTATCTCCTGAGGCGCACATAAATAGGATAACGACAGCAGCGTACTCTACACTGTCAAAAGTTAGAACATCATTCAGAAACCTAAGTAAGGAGGCATTTAGGGCGCTTTACACTGCCTACGTGAGGCCAGTCTTAGAGTATGCCGCCTCATCATGGAGTCCCCATCTGAAGAAACATAAGGAAACAGGAAAAGGTTCAGAAGTTTGCAACGAGACTCGTCCCAGAGCTACGAGGGATGGGGTATGAGGAGCGCCTGGGGGAACTGTGTCTACGACACTAGAAAAAAGAAGGGATAGGGGGGATATGATAGGAACGTATAAAATACTCAGGGGGATTGACAGAGTGGACATAGACGAAATGTTCACACGGAATAGTAACAGAACGAGGGGACATGGGTGGAAGCTGGAAACTCAGATGAGTCACAGAGATGTTAGAAAGTTTTCGTTTAGCGTGAGAGTAGTAGAAAAATAGGAATGCACTTAAGGAGCAGGTGGTAGAAGCAAATTCTATTCATAATTTTAAAACTACGTATGATGGGGAGATACGACCGGATTCATTGCTGTAAACAACTGATGGCTCGAAAGGCGAGATCCAAGAGTCAATGCTCTATCCTGCAGACACAAATAGGTGAGGTACAAATAGGTAAGTACACATACAAACACACACACACACACTCTCTCTCTCTCTCTCTGTCATTTTCCAGTCAGTAAACTAATCTCCAACCAGGTATTTCTCATGATACACTACAACGTACAAAATATAAGCATTAACCTAACGAGAAACACAAACTCCTGCCACCCAAGGGGGCCTGACGGCTGAGTGGACAGCGCACGGGATTCGTAGTCCTGAGGATCCGGGTTCGATCTCCGGTGGAGGCAGAAGCAAATGGAGCAGAGTTTCTTTCACCCTTATTCATCTGATCACCTAGCAGTAAATAGGAACCTGGGAGTTGGCTGCTACGGGCTGCTTCCTGGGGTGTGTGTAACAAAAAGGAGACCTGGTCGAGGACCGGGCTGCCGGGACGCTAAGCCCCGAAATCATCTCAAGATAACTTTAAGATAACCCATCAAACCTAACTAGTTGTTGTATTGAAAACGTGGACATTTGTAAGCTGCTACTTTTTATTGGACTTCGTAATTTGTCCGTTTGTAACCATAAGGTACAAACCGAGACATGCAACTTGTTGCCCCCATCTTACCTGCTTAACGTGGGTGTAGGCCTCGTAGTCAGAGGTGAAGAGGTTGCTCAGCAGCGTCCACTCGCTTCCTTCAGTCGTCGTCTTCACGAAGTGGATTGGCTTCCCCTGCAGGAGTGATCACAAGACGTTACCTTCGTCAGCACAAGAGGTGGGCCGCGCTCCAGGGCCCAGCTGTAGAATGTCAGTCATATCATCTAACACTAGTCATTTGTTAAGGTAATTAGGCGTGTGTGATTAGACAGGCAAGGCGAGGCTATTTAACTGGACAAGCTTATGGCAGAACATTAAGACTGACAATGTGACCGTGAATGACAATGCATTAAGACTAAGGGGGCCACAAGTTAGTTTTTTAAAAGTTCTTCAAACAATCTTTTTTGATTAGTTTGTATATGAAAATGGCTGCAATTGTTCCAAGTTTCAATACCGCAGCCTAAACAGAAAGGGATATTTTTGTTAACGAATATTACACATTTTCAGTAAGCCTCTACAACCACAATTTTCAATTGAAATCATTTCTATGACACTTTTCTATCACATTAGCATATAATAAATGATCTGTATGAGCGGATTTTCCAAAATATGTTAAGTTTTACTAATACAAACATTCAAAGTCCCCCCCCCCAAAAAAAAAATTATGCAAATATATCGTGTTTATTACTATTTAAAAATCAATAAATAAATTAAGGAAAAAACGCTTTTTACAAATTGTAGAGACATAAACTTTACATATAAAGTGTAAGTTTCATGTAAATTGAATAAGAAATGAAAGAGTAGAGATCACGTTGATGTTACTTGAAAATAAATAATTAAAAAATAAAGTCTTAGGTGATGCCATCTGTGGCTGAGGTTGACATCAACCAATTTCCTCCAAAACTGGCACCCTTACAGAAAGGCTTACGTGCAGTAAGGTGTATAAGTTTCATGCAAATCGTCCGGTAAAGAAATAAGAAATAAAAATAAAAAAAAACATCTAATTTTATTTTAACTAAATTTTTTTGGATAAAACTAATTATTAAATAGTTTTATTATATGCTATTGCGATAGCTGAACGTCATAGACATGATTTCAGTTGACACTTTTGTTTGATGTTAATTTTTTACCATCTTGGACACTTTTTGACACATACCTGGTTGATGGGGTTCTGGGAGTTCTTCTACTCCCCAAGCCCGGCCCGAGGCCAGGCTCGACTTGTGAGAGTTTGATCCACCAGGCTGTTGCTTGGAGCGGCCCGCAGAGCCACATACCCACCACAGCCCGGCTGATCCGGGACTTCTCTTAGGAAACAGTCCAGTTTTCTCTTGAAGATGTCCACGGTTGTTCCGGCAATATTTCTTATAGTCGCTGGGAGGACGTTGAACAACCGCGGACCTCTGATGTTTATACAGTGTTCTCTGATTGTGCCTATGGCACCTCTGCTCTGCTCACATAATTTAATATTTTTTCTCCCTTCCTATTTATGCTACGATGCTGAGACTTGGACCAGATGAAACCCTTTTCATATATAACTAGTCAAAAAAGTTTGAGTGAAATCGAACTAGTTTTCATTCATTGCATATTTTTGGCATATTTGTAACTGATGCCTCCCCCTTAAGACTGACTATTTAACCGAGCCAAGCATTAAGACTGACAATGCAACCGAGCCAAGCATTAAGACTTATCATGTGACCAAGCCAAGTATTAAGACTGACCATGTGACCTAACCAAGCATTAAGACTGACCAAGCATTAAGACTATCCATGTGACCTAACCAAGCATTAAGACTATCCATGTGACCTAACCAAGCATTAAGACTGACCATGTGACCAAGCCAAGTATTAGGACTGACCATGTGACCTAACCAAGCATTAAGACTGACCAAGCATTAAGACTGACCATGTGACCTAGTCAAGCATTAAGACTATCCATGTGACCTAACCAAGCATTAAGACTGACCATGTGACCTAGCCAAGCACTAAGACTTACCATGTGACCTAGCCAAGCATTACGACTAACCATGTGACCTAGCCAAGCATTAAGACTGACCATGTGACCTAGCCAAGCACTAAGACTTAACATGTGACCTAGCCAAGCATTAAGACTTAACATGTGACCTAGCCAAGCATTAAGACTTACCATGTGACCTAACCAAGCACTAAGACTTACCATGTGACCTAGCCAAGCACTAAGACTTACCATGTAACCTAGCCAAGCAATAAGACTTACCATGTAACCTAGCCAAGCAATAAGACTTACCATGTGACCTAGCCAAGCACTAAGACTTAACATGTGACCTAGCCAAGCACTAAAACTTACCATGTGACTAAGCAGGTTGATAAAGTTGTCGAGAGTGTAGGCGCCGAGGCCGGAGGCGTTGGAGAGGGTCAGTGGGTACAGGTACACGTTGGTGGTGAGCTGCATGTAGCTGTACTCTGTAGCGGCCGTCACCAGGTGGGTACGACACCCCCGGACACCCATCTGAGGCGGCACCAAGGAACAGTGTGGTCAGTGGAAGAAACTTGGTGGGAGGAACGTAGCTTGTGTATGGAAGAGAGGCTCTCAGTGGGACGTACACGGTGGTAAGTTCGTACTGAAAACTACCCAACGCTTAATTTTCAGTGAAAATCGGTGGAAGTTGCCCAGTCGGAGAGTCTCATTGGAAATTACTTAGTAGGAGGCTCCTACTTGAAAGTACCAAGTGGGAGGGTCTTACTGGAAAGTACCAAGTGGGAGGGTCTTACTGGAAAGTACTAAATAGGAGGGTCTTACTGGAAAGTAATAAATAGGAGGGTCCTAATGGAAAGTACCAAGTGGGAGGGTCCTACTGGAAAGTACCAAGTGGAATTAAGGGTCCTACTGGAAAGTACCAAGTAGGAGGGTCCTACTGGAAAGTACCTAGTGGGAGGGTCTTACTGGAAAGTACCAAGTGGGAGGGTTCTACTGGAAAGTACCAAGTGAGAGGGTCCTACTGCAAAGTACCAAGTGAGAGGGTCCTACTGGAAAGTACCAAGTGAGAGGGTCCTACTGGAAATACCAAGTGAGAGGGTCCTACTGGAAAGTACCAAGTGAGAGGGCCCTACTGGAAAGTACCAAGTGAGAGGGCCCTACTGGAAAGTACCAAGTGGGAGGGTCCTACTGGAAAGTACCAAGTAGGAGGATCCTACTGGAAAGTACCAAGTAGGAGGATCCTACTGGAAAGTACCAAGTAGGAGGATCCTACTGGAAGTACCAAGTGGAGAGTCCTACTGGAAAGTACCAAGTAGGAGGATCCTACTGGAAAGTACCAAGTAGGAGGATCCTACTGGAAAGTACCAAGTAGAGAGGATCCTACTGGAAAGTACCAAGTAGGAGGATCCTACTGGAAAGTACCAAGTAGGAGGATCCTACTGGAAAGTACCAAGTGAGAGGGTCCTACTGGAAAGTACCAAGTGGGAGGGTCTTACTGGAAAGTACCAAGTGGGGAGGGTCCTACTATAGAGCAAAGTAAAGTACTATAAAGATTTTACTTATTTATACATGATGCATAAGTTTATTACTACATAAAGTTGTACATGTTTAGTTTTTTGTAATATTTAAAGTTGATTGTGATCAAATAATGACCTGTCTTAATAAGTTGTATTACTACATATAAGCAATGATAAGTTTAAAATAGTAAAAAAGGTATAATTGACTTTTCATTTATTGAATGATGAACTACTTTTGTTATAGTAGGAGATTATTTAATGCACAAAGAACATCTAAAGAGTAAATCCTTTATATAAACTCGCATTAAAGAATGCAAAATGATGATTAAATTATATCAGAGAGTATTATTATTTTCTTGGAGGTGTTCTTTAAATGCATGAAGATGAGATGTGAGAAACATTTGAAGCATAAATATGACTTAGAAACTATAAATGGTAATTAAAGGATTTAAGAACATGATATTACTGTCTTAGACAGACTCTTTAAATGCACGAAGATTGTAGAGAGTAGCTTTCATAAGTAAATACAACACTGTGACAGAGATCGTGGTTTTTAAAACTATCTTTGATGTCTCTGAGAATAACTTTTGATGATGTATGAATAATATTTTGTTGACTTTGTGTGTATTCTTATTGTCTATGAGAATAACTTTTGATGACATGAATAGTATTTTGATGTCTGAGTGTGTCATTGGAGAATACAGATAAGATGAGAGTAACATTCGATGTGCAAAGATGTTTCGGAGAGATGTTTTAGTTAAGAAATGATTCAAAGATGAAAATCAAAATCAATTAAATTAATTAATGTAATTTAGTTAATTGCTAATAATATAATTTATTTATATCAATTATGAATTAAATTGCAGTTTATTTTATTTTTGTAAAAAACTGGAGACCTGCAAATTATGGTAGTTTGTGATTATCTCGATTATAATATTGTGATTATAATATAAAAATTAACCCATCATTACGAGAATAATGTCTCAAACCACCTTTACTTATTCTGTCGGTTTCCGGGTACTCCTGGTCTGTTAAAATGGCCAACAGTCACAGTTAGGGCGCCTGTGACAGAGCACATATTTTGATCAATATTGTTGGTGAGGAATGAGGCCCGGGCGGTCTCCAGATGAAGGCGTGCTATCCCTCCTTTCTCCCTCGTCCCATCCCATATCCTTATCCTGACTCCTTCCTAGTGATAGTTGTAATCACTTGTCGCTTTTCCCTGATAATTCCCTCCCTCTTCCACTCATCTCGAACATATTACTAATTCTTCGTAATAATATGATCGGCCAAACAATTTATGCTGGCTTCACAAACCAATGAACTGAGTCCAGAAGAATTAATTAAACTGGATGCAAGGTAATTTTAGGCACAAGCGTGTTCCTTGTGGTAATAATGGCGTCGTCGCTACCCAGGTAGTTGTTTTAGGGTCGGCTACTTCTTTACAAAAAACTAAATGCAAAAATTGTTTTTACATCCAAAAAAGACGTGAAACACATCGAGAAAGATCTAGATTGTGCAGATATTCACCTAGAAAATAATCTAAAAAATAGACTACGTATTACTAATCCTCCAGCACAGGTTATGGAAATATATATAACACTGAAATTTAAATAATTATATAGACTAATAATGCAATTTACCTTCATATTTCAACATTAAGCAAAACAAAAACTCCTCCTCCTTAACTTGATCTCCTTAACTTGATGGGCCTGGTTAAGAAGACACTTCAAGATCTTTTTTGCATTTAGCCATTGTTGTGATGTCGTGCAACACCTTGAATGGAACCTTGCAAGAGTTGCAACATTTCCCTAATCTGGGTAAACATAATTTAACCATCAAAATGACCTTTAGGAATTCTAATTTAATTTTCTCAGTTTGGATTTTATGTAGTTCATCACGCTGATTACTGTTTCTATTCCATCATTTGAATGCCGTAATATTAAAGCAGAGAAGGCGATACATTTGCTAGTCTGTTAAATGGATTTGAACCGGCAAAAACTTTACATTGACGACCTTCTTTTCAGGAACCTGTATCTGTTTAATTATTCCAGTCTACTAAATTTATTTGTGCTAATTGGTATTCAGCTTCAGCTACTGTTGCTTGTGAAGCACCTCAGTACTTCATGACTTCACACACTGAAGAAATGTCTTTGCTTGGCTGCAACATTATTTCCTGAGAGGAGAGAGATGTCTTGCAAAACACTTATATTACCAGGCAGCTTCGACTTCACCTGTTGAAATAGACAGAGGAGAAAACTTTGAGAGCAGTGTCTCAAAATATATTCTTCATTTGTTGTAATAAGTTCATTTGTTTTTAAATCTTCAACTTTTGTTTCATAGCGGTAGCCCAGGTATATATATGGCTTTGGGTTCAAATATTCATTAATATTGTAGGTGAGCAGATCAATATTGCAGGTAGGAAGCATAACCTTCTTTCCATTTGATCAAACAAACAGATCATCAAGCAACTCTACTTTATCAATGATTTTGTTTCAAATAATTTGTTGACTCTTTGTACTTCACTAAGTATGGGTTGCATTAAAAGCAAAAATGCATGATTTCTTTATCAAATACATGTAAAAAAAATATCAGGTGTGTACCACCTCTCATTTTCTCTCGTTTTTTTTATATAATGAGATTAATTTCTGACCATTGTTTAGTATTCGACCCACAGCTGGTTGAATAGTCAGCTGCCTTGTCTTACAGTAAGCAAGTAATTTTAGTGAACTTGTTCCATCACTGAGAGATTCATGTAACTCTTTATATTCAACTTGTCAAATAGAGGAGAGAGAACCATTTATGAGTTTCTGCAATGAGAAACTTCAAATTTCTAGGTATACATTCAGAAGATGTGTCAGAAACTGCCAATTGGACAGACCTACACATCTTGTGTGTAGGCCTGCACATGAGTGATTTAACTTCCTTTTTATAATCTTGGGTAAACTCTATTATTTATTCCAATCAAAACGCTCACATTATCTGTTTCTATCCCAACAATGTTCTTCAAAGAACATTACTTGCTATTCAATTATAATAATTGAATTCGTTCTAATTCCATTTAATTCAAGCAGAAAATAATGATTTTTACTATAGTAAATAATTGACACTCTTAATAACATCTAAACTGAAATGTCATTAGACTCGTTTAACAACAAACTGAACTGACTATACTTATACCATTAATCAACTCCTGCTTAAAAGGCAACACAAACCATTTCTTATGATATTACTGCGCTTTATGCGATGCGTCTTTAAATCTGACACAGTTTTGCTGCCATCAATATTGTTCTTGCAAAGATCAGTTAGACGATCGCAGTTTTTTTTTAAAGGAGAGTGGCAACAGAAGTGTGTGGCTAACGCTCCTTCCAGCTTTGATGATTTATGTTAAGCAGGTGTAAACATTAAAGTATGGGGTGCATAGTTCTTGAAAGGACTTGCATTAATGTGCTTCTTACACTGTGCGTGATTTTTCGTTCTATTATTTCCCTTTTAACTTCATTTTGCAGTGTGCTGTTGTATCCTCACCTGGAACAGCCAGTATCCAGTCCCTGAGAAGTTGGTCTTGCTCCTTTCTGAGTATTTAATTATACTGCTAACAAGATGATCAAAAACTTGGCATTTTAGTAAAATGTTTTAAACTCTAAATATGGTTATAGCATCTAATACAATATATTATGATAACAAAGCACTATTTGTTTATTTAAAAACATTCTCACTGTATGATGCTATCACTCACAAACACTCACTGTTGCTCAGCCACAGAGTCAAGGGTTCTAATGACCAGTCATGCACTAATGCGGTGTTCTCTGGCTGTGTGCAGTGATGCCAATTGCTTTATACAGCAAAACTAATCGACAAGTGACAAACAAGCGGTAAACGTATAATAACGCACTTTGGAACTTGCAAATATCTCTTCAGAAACCAATTTTGGAAAATCATCTAAACACATCCCCGATTATATTAAAACCATCTAGATTTACATCAAACATCTGAAGAGCATTTTCTGACGTCTAGATATAATTAAAATCATTTAGATTTAGATGTAAAAAATTCAAGCTGGAATCACTGAGTGGCCTCTCTCCCCCACAGTTCATTACCGTCTTGGACTGCCCTTGAGCATTGTGAGGAGGTAGATTTACTAGCCATCTTAAATGTGCGATGTAGCGCCATTTTTTAAATCCTCACCGTGCACCAGAGTGCGTTCCTAGGTCAGGTTTCTTTATTACGAAACTTGTGACAGCTCTTGTCATCAGGATTCCATTGTACCACGGGGGCCGTTGTAAGTTCCTCTAGTCAGATATTATAGCAATTCCAAAGTGTGCTGTTAATTCCTCTGAGTGAGATAACTGAATTTTCAAAATATTTTGTGGATGTAAGTGCTTGTCGCCCAACACCGTGCCGTGCCATCTTGGGTGTCACACCCCATTCATTGCCGCCTAGTGTTAGTGTACGCATATATTAGCCGTATATAACATTACTCGCCCTCCAGCCTGTCATGCTCTGCGCGAAAGTGGTGCCCTGAATCTCAGTCGTACCAGCTACCTGTTCACATCACGTGTACCCAGTGTATTCCCACGTGTTTCGTGTGTAACCACGTGCGGTCTAAGTGCTTGAACTCCCACACCTTCTACCTGTGTGATTTTTACTCGCATTTACCACGTTCGGTCGAAACTTGAGTATCTACACCTGCCACCAGGTGTATCCATTTGTTACTCGCATGATTACCATGTGCGGAGATTGCTAGAGAATTCATCGAAGTATTTACAAAGGTCAACATTGTATGGATGACCAGGTCAATATCTTCAGTGAAGGTGATTTTCTGTCTCTGAAGACTCCAGAAGCTCCAGAGGGAGCGTTGGCTTGTGGTGTTGTTCTGCCTCTCAGCCTTCTGGAAGTTGGGCCTGTTTGTGAAAGTGTCCCGGATGCGTGCGAGGAGTCGATGGAGCGCCTTGGGATACTGGTGGTCGATAGATATCTGGGGTGTGTGTGTGTGGTTGGTATATGCCTGCCATGCTGTGTGGGCAGTCGAATGTGCCAGTGGAGATTCACAGTATGCCGATTGCTGTGGTGGTGGAGGAGGCACACCTGTGGGCTTCCCATTCAGCTTTGGTGAGCGGGTCTGGTGAGTTACTTGCTTGGTGAGGAGAGGACAGTGCATGTTAAAGAGGCTTAGAGCTTTGGAAATTAAGATTGTTACGACCCTAGGTTCTTATTTGGAAACTAGAGGTCAAATTGAGTTCTAAATAATTACTATACATTAATTGATGGGATTGAATCATGTGAGAAGGATATTTAATTAACAATAACATTTACATTCATGGTGCCTGACATCCTGGGTGTGCCTTTGTTTCCGTCTTCCTTGCCAGACGTAAGACAAATCTTGTTACTCACAAAGCATTCAGACTCTGAGCTTGTTGATTATTAAATATAATATTGACCTAGTTATCAGCTATTCTTAGAATTGTTAAAGTAACTAGTAATGAAGGTCGGTAAAGACTTGTAATGATTGTGGCTGTACGATCAGTTAGGTATCATCCCGGCAGCATACTTAAGAGAGCTCGGAGGCTGTTCTCTTCCGTCTCTGGGCTGCTGCTGTGGTGTTTACACATTCCCTGTGGGCTCTGTTCTCCTCCTCCTCCTTTCTTCTCTCCCTATACCCTATGTCCAAGTTAAGTTAGATATTACTTACTCCCTATGCATTATTACTCCCTCATCTATCCATATCTCAACTATGGTATTTGTGCTTGGGGTTCTATTACCCAAAATCATTTACGTCCTCTAATTACTCAACACAAAGCTGCTATTAGGACAATATCCAACTCTGGCCCCAGACATCACTCGGTACCCCTACTCAAATCTCTGAATATGTTAAATATTAAGTCACTGCACATTCTCTCATGTGAATTATACATATATAAAACGCTGAATTATAATGCCAATCCTGACCTCAAAAGCTTCATTGAAGGTTGTAACAGAACTCATGAGCACCACACCAGAAACAAATACCTATTTGATATTCCAAGAGTACAACTTAGTCAAACCAGAAATGCTTTACAAATCAAGGGACCTCGAATGTGGAATAACTTTCCCAATTATGTTAAAAGACTGTACCTCTCCCAACCAGTTTAAGATAAAAACTAAGTACCACCTAGTTAACTCAATGTAACCTACCTCACCCCCAAAATGTCAACCCATGTCTTATATTTTAATCAATGCTGCTTTGTTGACCAAATTGTATTTTTGCTTTTTTTCTGCCATGTTTCCCCATCCCCCTTTTTTCCATCCTTTTCTTATCTTTTCTCAACACAATTTATACTTTAATCTCAATTAGTATTAAGTTTCAGTCTTAGTGTTTTTCCTGCCCGAAATGCTTTGCGTAATAGTGGTTTTAGGCATTGTATGTACTAGCTCTATCTATAAATCCATCAACTTTTGTATCTTACCTTGTATGTATGTACCTTACCTGAATAAAAATGTTTTTATTTATTTATTTATTTATTTATTTATTTATAAGTATCTCTCCGTATTAATACCGTGCTATTGGCTAGGTGTAAGTATAGTTATTTGTGTATTCTAGGCCAGTGTATTGGTATCTCTAAGTGTACTTTAGGGTGACTAGTGAAACAACGTGTGCTGAAGTTTACCAAGGCTTCTTTAAGCCTTTACAAATGCCCTTCAGGAAAGTAGTCTTTTCCCCTAGTTTGCAATTGTAAACCTTGCATCCTGCTTATGTGGACCAAGGTATTTAACGTAAGGTAGAGTGGTAAAGTGATTTATTGTAGTTTGTGTATGGGGGGTTATTAGAGGGTTTAATAAATAAGTTTAGAGTGTGACGGTAACGTGTTGGAAATGGTGGTCGGCAGTCTTCCAAATAGCAGGTGTCAATGCTGGGCCACATACATTTAATTTATATAAAAAGAAAGGAAAAAAAAGAGTGACTGCTTGTCTGATAATCTGTGGTAAGGCAAGATACACGAAAACACAAAATATAAAAAAGTACTTTAATTAATCTAGAAAACAAAATAAAATAAAGACAATACCTTGGCATTAAAAAATGTAAAAGAAAAATACACAAAATTATATTACAAATTGAAATGGGGGGAACTGGTTACGTTAACAAAGTTAAATGGTGCTGGGAATATATGCGCTAGCTATAAACCTCTTATTTGATCACACGAGGTGGGTCAAATTAGGTGTTCATAGCAGGAGCACGAGATATATTCTGGCTGGCAGAACTGCAAGGGACTCCAACAATGACTGGCGATGATAGTGATTGGCGTGGAACGGGAGTGGTGTGTTGGTTGGCGGCCAATGAGAACGCAGGACGGCCGCAAGTCGCTAGTTTGCTGGGAGCAGCAGTTGGCAAGTTGACCAGGTGTGCAGCAGGTGCTGGAGAGGGGGGGAGGAGGGAGTTGCAGGTGCGTGTGGCTGTCTTGATATATACGTTAAGCCACTACAAAACGTATCTTGCATATTGTTGAGAACGTGATGAAGTAAGGAAATAGCAGGCTAAATCTCTGATAAGAGATTATCATCACAAGAGATTTTGGGAGTATCCATTCCTGTTGAAGGGGCGTAGATAATTAACTACTAGACTGCAGAACTTTACTTGAAAGCAAGTATTCATTGCTGGGAATATTCTTCCTTGGGGGCTGGGCCTATCTATTCTCTACTATTTTAGAAACTCCTTTGATTTTAACTATTGGCCCTCTCAGTACAACCACCTGTCCCCCATAACAAGTGGTTTGCCTGACCGGGAGCTGAAATGTTTTATATGTAAATTGTAAAAAGTTAAATTTTTGAGGGCTGAAACTAAATTTCTTGTCCATAGAACGGTTGTGTGGTAGCCTAAGGTCTAAGTCAACTAGCAAAGGAACATCTTGCACTGACTGGACATCCAACTGGATCTCTTCACGATTCAGGTAAGTGTGGCCTTATAACTGGGGCCATGGGAATTTTTGTATTTTTTAACTTTTTATTTTTATTTATTTACTTTTGGCCAGTTTCTAGAATAATTATTGATGGAGGCTAAATTGCAGGAACTGGCAAAGACACCTTCAGTGGTAGAGATTAAGGAACTAACCAAACCTAACTTAGTATTGTTAGGCAATGAACTTGGTCTTGACTTAAATGCTGCTGCTAAAAAGCGGGTCTTAACGAATGAAATTTACAGCATTCCATAGATCAGGGCCTATTGGCAAGTGATACAATTTTATGACAGGCTAGTCCAGCTGAAAGTGGATCTACTAGGAATATAGAATTAGAATTACAGCTAGCCCAATTAAGACTGGCAGAGCAAAATGCTAGAGTAGCAAAGCAAGAGGCAAAATTGGCAGAGCAAAATGCTAATGTAGAGGAGCAAAGGCTCAAAAAATGAGGAAGCAAGAATTAGAGTAAATACCACTGTACCACCACCTGCCAGGGACTCAAACGCCAGGCATTATGATAAAAGCATAACCTGCCTGAATTTTCAGAATTAGACCCTGAAAGGTTTTTCAACCATTTTCAGAGACTGGCCATGTCCATGAACTGGCCAGAGGAAGAGTGGGTGAAAATCCTGCAGGGAAAACTTAAAGGTAAAGCCCAAGATATTTTTATAACATGCCTGACTGCGATTGTTTTGATTATAGTAAAGTCAGGGAACGGATTTTGAGGGCACATGAAATTACGCCTGAAGCTCACCGCCAAGCTTATTGCAACCTTAAGCCTACACACAACTAACCTCTCCCTGAATTTGCTAACGATCAAATAAGACTGTTTGAAAAATGATTCGCTCGGCTAAAGCCGAAACAAACGAGTCACTCAGAAGTATATTTTAATAGAGGGATTTATAGATAACATGCCAGAGCTGGTAGCACGGTATTTAAGAGAAAGGACGGAGGTAGATACGAATATTACGGATTTAGCCAAGATGGCAGAGAACTACCAGTTGGCGGGTAAAAAGACCCAATAAATAATTATAGCCCACATAGTAACAAAAACTATACCCACAACCAGTCCAGACCAGCCTATTCTAACCCTGTAACTAATACACTTTTTTCCAGACAAAACTAACCAGGGTTAAATTGTCTAACCCCATGGCACCTAAGGGTGAACCAATGGGAAATTCTGGTAGTAATATGTCTCTTCTCCACAACGATACTGTGGTCACTGTAACGTTCAAACCACATTACTAGCCGTTGTTGGCAACTGTACCCGGAAAAAAGACCCAATGTTCTTGTTGTGACACAAGGCTGAGGCTTCTGAAGGATTAGGGAGTAAATTAAACTCCACCCACAGTGGCTCAACCTGCTTACTCCATTCTTGTCGAAAGGGAGGCTTTTGTCTCCTGAGGGTTCTTCCTGGAAGGATGTGGTGATCTTCCGAGACACTGGTGCCATCCAGACTTTATTTTAGGAGAGTGCGATGCAAGGTGCCAACACTCTCACACTGGAGAGGTAGTACTTGTCAAGGGTGTCACAATGATATGATTTCCACAAGGATATTTGTACAGTCGGAGTCACTTGTTACCTACCTTTCCTAATGTTGATGTAATATTGGTGATGATTTAGAAGGATAAGGTAGGGGATTCTAGACTGC
>WNGS01061674.1:2192363-2202511 GCA_020271785.1 Procambarus virginalis | reverse complement strand
AAAACACCTCCCAGACCTTCATTCCCACGGAAAATTATAGAGGCTATCAATAGCAACATCAGCCGAACCTTGCACACATCCCTAAGCAGCCCGCCCCCACGACAGCAGCCAAATTATCTGCCTCCTGAGAAAGGTCACGACTCTCCTGGAACTACCCAAGCATGGCCACAACCTCCTAATGTTTGGCAAGTAATATATGTCTAGCCACCACCTGCAAGGAGAGACAAAACCTTAGCTGCCTCAATCCATCAAAGCTATAAATGATTTCCCAGGGAAGGACAACCAGTGTGCGCCTTTCCACTCGAGCCGAGAACACCCACGGCAGGAAGAGCAACAGTGCCATAATCCGAGACATCAAAAATCAGAACATCAGTCACAAGAAAATAGAAGAGGAGGAAACACTATTGGCCAATAAGAGTTCATCACCAGAGGACTCAATTGCCGATAGAGATTGCCGCAACAGCTCAAGCCCTAAGGGAGAAACACCCTGCCAGGGCTCCGAGTGAGGACGACATTGTACAAGTGGGGGCTACCGGAGCAGAACCTCTCTGGGTGGCTGAATCTGTGGTCCATAAAGCAGCCATGTCCTTCCCAACCGGATCAGCAGGTGGGTTCACAGGACTAAAACCCAACCACCTCAAGCAAATGCTCAACCCTGCACTGGGTGACATTGCAAAGAACCTCTTGGTGGAACTAACCAGATTCACCAACACATGTCTAGCTGGCAACATACCACCGTCCATAAGACCTATTTTTTTGGAGCATCCCTCTGTGCTCTAAAGAAAAAGGATGGAGGGATCAGGCCAATAGCTGTGGGCAATTCTCTCCGGCGTCTCGTCGCAAAGGCAGCCGCAAGAACAGTTAGTGATGCAGCGGCCAACATGCTGAAGCCAAAACAGCTTGGTTTGGCATTCCACAAGGGTGTGAGGCGGCAGCCCATGCAGCTCGAGCCTTCATCGCCAATATCACAGACGAAAGGCCCTTATCAAGCTAGATTTCAAAAATGCCTTCAATTTGGTGCGGAGGGATGCTGTACTCCGTGCGGTTCATAGTCATTTCCCTTCCCTCTACCCTTTCGTACATTCATGCTACAGTATGGATCTTAAGCTACTTTTTGGCGAACATGAAATTGACTCGCGGGAAGGCGTCCAACAGGGTGACCCCCTTGCTCCTCTCCTTTTCTGCTTAGTCATCAAACAAGTCACAGAGGTCCTGTCCAGCGAGCTTAACATCTGGTTCTTGGATGATGGTACCCTAGCTGGTTCCAAGACTCTCCTCCTGGAGGACATCAGAAAAATCCAGGAGCAAGGTGCAGTTTTAGGCCTCACCCTGACCCTTCTAAATGTGAAATAATATGTTCCAACCAGGGCATCTAGAGAGAATAGAGGGTCTTCTGCCAAACATCCATAAAACTAAACCTGAAGACAGCACACTCCTAGGAGCTCCCCTGGGGTTGAAAGCCATCGATGAGGTCCTTGATAAGAAAATCGCCGACCTTAGAGGATGGATGGGAGGATTGAGGATATTGATGCTCATGATGCACTCTACTCATCCAGATGTCTGTCCCTCCCCAGGTTAACCTACTTTCTGAGGTGTTCACCATCTTACAGTAGCCAAAACTAAGTGAGTATGACCGGTTACTGAAATCAATGCTAGAAAAAGCCCTTAACCTCTCTCTTGATGACCTGCAGTGGAAACAAGCCTCTCTTCCCGTAAGACTTGGGGGCCTCGGAGTTCGAACAGCAACGCAAATCGCTGTTCCAGCCTTCCTGTCCTCCTTATCAGCATCCGACGACCTTGTGAAGGAAATTCTACCTGCCCACTTACATCAGCTGGCAGGTGTACATGATCCCAATTTTACACGCTGTGCCACAGAGTGGGCCTCTCGTGCAGGCCCATCACCTCAACCACCATCCCCAAACCCACAGGCAATCCAGCTGGGATGGCCCCATTGTAGACAAAGTTGCTGCAGAGTGCCTGGGTGCTGCATCAACACAGCACGACATGCTGCCTCTCCTCACAGCAGTAGCAGCCCCTCATGCAGGGGATTTCCTGTTAGCAACCCCAATGTCGGCAACTGGCACGCGTCTCACACCACACGCCCTCCGAATTGCTGTGGCCCTCCGCCTTGCTGCCCCAATCCACACCAGATATAGGTGTATTTGCGGCGAGGTGGTGGCTGACAGGTACGGCCACCATGGCCTACTCTGCCAAAGCACGGGAGGATGGCACTCGAGGCACAGTGAAGTTAACGACATCATCAAGAGGAGCCTCACCACAGCTGGATGCCCAGCCGAGAGAGAGCCTCGTTACCTAACGCCCCGTAACTCTGATGCTCTTATTGGTCGCCCGGATGGTATCACAGTGAACCCCTGGAAGAATGGCAAGCAGTTGGTATGGGACTACACGTGCGTATCAACCCTGGCTAACACCTACATTGACCTCAGTGTTGCACAACCAGGTGGCGCTGCCACCCACAGGGAAGCAGCCAAATCCCGTAAGTATAGAGAACTTGATCACCACTACAATTTTGTCCCCATTGCTTCTGAGACACTCGGCGCCTGGGGTAAAAGTGCTACCAGTTTTTTGAAGGAACTGGGTTCTAGGCTCATTGAAACAACAAGGGACCCTAGAGCTGCCAGCTTCTTTTCCAGCGCCTCAGCGTGGCGATACAGAGGGGAAATGCGCACTGCATCCAGGGTTCCTGCCCGCCATCTGAGGAGCTGGAGGAACTCGACAACCTATGATAACCATCTTTGTAACCTATATGTACTCCTTTTTTGTAACACAGTTCAAATAAAGCAAATATATATGTGTACATACAAAAGAATGGGGGTGGTAGGAGAAGAAAATATTAGTGTTCAGTGAGAAACCACAAGGTCTCCTCTGAATACGTTTTATTTTCTTCTCCGAGGCTATGGGTCCCCACATTGGCACAGAGGTGGTACCCTCACACAAAATTATATATATATATATATAGATATATATATATATATATATATATATATAAATGAAAAATCAATTCTCCAAAATTCATTTTTATTTCTAGTCTGACGCGACACTTGAGCGCGTTTCGTAAAACTTATTACATTTTCAAAGACTTCAGTTTATCCACACACAACTTTATGACTGAAACAGCATTTTGGCTCTTATACCTGCATTTTGGTGAGGTGATGTAATACAATAGTGGGGTGAAAAAACAAACTTTCAACAAAACATAGAACACGAAACAATGGGTAGTTGGGTAACAGATAGAAGTTGGGTAACAGAACTGCAGAAGGCCTATTATCCCATATTTCCTGATGTTCCTATATTGGAGCGGAGTCTTGAAGTGGGTAGAATATAGTTGTGCGTTAATTGGCTGTTGATTGCTGGTGTTGACTTCTTGATGTGTAGTGCCTCGCAGATGTCGAGCCGCCTGTTATCGCTGTACCTATCGATGATTTCTGTGTTGTTTGCTAAGATTTCTCTGGTGATGGTTTGGTTGTGGGAAGAGATTATATGTTCCTTAATGGAGCCCTGTTGCTTATGCATCGTTAAACGCCTGGAAAGAGATGTTGTTGTCTTGCCTATATATTGAGTTTTTTGGGGCTTACAGTTCCCAAGAGGACATTTGAAGGCATAGACGACGTTTGTCTCTTTTAGACAAACGCTTATGTCGACCGTGCTCTCAGCCACAGCTCAGAATGGAAGCAAGTCGACGAAGAACTCTGTAGGGTAAGGCAGGTCCTAGTCAACAACGGCTTCTCCAATGGTTTCATTGAAGACATCATAAGAAGGAAAGTAAAACGCCATGCAACCTCTGAAGAGACAACTAATACAACACCTATACCCCCTATTAGACTATTTTACAGGAACTTCTTCTCCACAGCTCATAAAACAGAGGAAAGGGTCCTGAAAGATATTGTTAATAGAAATATTATCCCTACAGACAAAAATCAGAAGATACAACTAACGATTTACTATAAAACCAAAAAAAAAAAAAAAAAAAAAAAAACAGTCAGCCTACTAATGAGAAACTCTCCAGACATGGAGCAGAACGCTCTAAAAGAGACAAACGTCGTCTATGCCTTCAAATGTCCTCTTGGGGACTGTAAGCCCCAAAAAACTCAGTATATAGGCAAGACAACAACATCTCTTTCCAGGCGTTTAACGATGCATAAGCAACAGGGCTCCACTAAGGAACATATACTCTCTTCCCACAACCAAACCATCACCAGAGAAATCTTAGCAAACAACACAGAAATCATTGATAGATACAGAGACAGCAGGCGGCTTGACATCTGCGAGGCACTACACATCAAGAAGTCAACACCAGCAATCAACAGTCAATTAACGCACAACTATATTCTACCCACTTCAAGACTCCGCTCCAATATAGGAACATCAGGAAATATGGGATAATAGGCCTTCTGCAGTTCTGTTACCCAACTTCTATCTGTTACCCAACTACCCATTGTTTCGTGTTCTATATTTTGTTGAAAGTTTGTTTTTTCACCCCACTATTGTATTACATCACCTCACCAAATGCAGGTATAAGAGCCAAAATGCTGTTTCAGTCATAAAGTTGTGTGTGGATAAACTGAAGTCTTTGAAAATGTAATAAGTTTTACGAAACGCGCTCAAGTGTCGCGTCAGACTAGAAATAAAAAATGAATTTTGGAGAATTGATTTTTCATTTACCGTCACCAGTAAAAAGAAACATAAGGAAAATCGAGAAAATTCGTTATAATTTTAGAATTATTAGAATTATTAATCTTACTTTTTCGGTCATATTTAATAACATATATATATATATATATATATATATATATATATATATATACATATATATATATATATATATATATATATATATATATATATATATATATATATATATATATATATATATATTGTTATGATAATCTCCTTCAAGAGAGATTTGGCCTGCTCTTTCCTATCATCATGTTACTTCAGTACATCTACAACATCTAGATACTACAATCAAGAGTAGTACATATTTAATAGAATACGTTTCTACAGGGAGTATACGTACCATATACGTATTGCTCACTCCACTTCCCCTTCCTCGCTGTCGCCACTTCACCCCCGTCGATCACCAAACTGCCAATTCCAGCCAGCATGCTTCCCTTTGGTGAATCGGCGTCTGCACTCGACTTCAGCGCCATCTGCATAGCTGATGACTGAGCGTGCGTGGGCCATTGGATTTAGAATAGTATGTGCTCTCAAAGCTGATACACCTATCTAGTATGCTGTGTGTAATAGTGGATGTTTTCAGCCAGCGCATTATTCTCAGCACTTTTTAATTCATTTTTTGTCTTGTCCATTGTAGAGTAACGTAACCATTGTTTTAGTTTATATTATTTTTTGACTTTGCAATTTTGTTTAATTAGCACTGTACATAGCCAAGGGATTATCTTTGTTCATATTTGTTTTCAAGTTAAAGTTTCATTTTTTTTTTTGAGATATATACAAGAGTTGTTACATTCTTGTACAGCCACTAGTACACGTAGCGTTTCGGGCAGGTCCCTAGAATACGATCCCCGCCGCGAAGAATCATTTTTTTCATTCAAGTACACATTTTACTGTTGCGTTAAACACAGACTACAGTTAAGGATTTGCGCCCAGTAAATCTTCCCCGGCCAGGATGCGAACCCATGACGTAGGGCTGGCGGAACGCCAGGCGAGTGTCTTGCCACTACACCACGGAGACTGTCATTGTTCATACGATTTGTTTTGTGTGTTTTTCCCTTTTACTTGACCACAAGAGGCAACAAGCAAGCAGTCAACTTTTTTTTCTCTTTTTTTTTTTTGGTAAATGTGATTGGCATTGACACTAGCCATTGGGAGGACTGCCAAACAATTATACATTTGTCTTTTTTCCATCACATTTAATGGGGGTCTGTCCTAGGAGCCTCACTCAGGTACTGATACTAGAACATCAATTTGTGATAAGTGTACTTGGTTTTGATACAGTTGCTTTTCAATATTTTCATAACTTTTAATATTTATATGGTGTTGTGTATTTTGTGCATTCCGAGGGTAACATATTGTGAGTGTTGGATAACTGTGGATTACGTGGTGACTGGAGGCCTCAGTCATTCTCTTAATTGGTCGTTCATCGCCCAGTGTTATTACTCGTTTATTCCACCTTTTTCGTCCCTAGAATATTTCTCAATTACGACAGATCATCACTTTGGTACCCTGGTACTTTGATTTGTCTTCGGGCCACGTGCCCTATCTTCTGCAATCCGACCGAAGGAGGATAAAGAGGGCCATAGTTCCTCTAGCACGGACTACGTTGTTGAGTTGGGACCTCAACAGCAGTTCTCGTCACCAGTTGACACTCGCACCCCTACACGTCGGTCAGAGATGATGATATTTACTCAGGTAGGGAATTGACTTTCTTTTTCAGAGCACAAAGAACGCTAATTCTGTAAGTATCATTTAGTTAAGTAGGAAACCCCTTGCTTCTGTCCTATAGAGACCCGGCAAGGTATCCCTACATTCTTGGACTACCCTTTCACTTTTGAAACAATTAAAAGTTTCATTTGTTTTTTAAACTATCAGTTTAATTTATTTAGTAGGATTTTCTTGCCCTGATGGAACCTGATGTTATTAGAACGCCAGAAGAATTCATCAATGTGATATATGAAGATTTCATATTTGAAGATTTCCTGCGATTTTGAGTGATTATTCACTCAAAATTATTTTTTACATTAACGATTGAATTTCCACAGGATAGTTACCAGTTGCCACATCATCCTGTTACTGATACTTATAATATCACAGGTATATTCGCTGTACATTTGTTTGCTATCTCAAAATGTTTCGTCTCTCAGCATTTTGTAGTGATCCAGCAAGTGAAGTAGGGAACTTAATTCGTGCCAAGAGGATAGAATTAAAAACTCTAGCACATGAGTATCACCTAGATGTTCCCTCTGGAGCCAACAAAAATGAAATTCACAACATTATCCTGGACCACCTCTTAGATGAAGGAATTATAGACTCTGATTCTCACGACGACTATTCTATTGCAGATCGGCATGCTCTGGCAGCTATAAAGTTAAAGCTCGAACTAGCGAAAATCGAACGTGAACAACAGAAAGAAGCTCTCCAGATAAAGAAAGAGGAGGCTGCCCTAAAGAAAGAAGAACAGGAACGCAAGGCGGCCCTAAAGGAACGCGAGGCTGCCCTAAAGAAAGAGGCTGCCCTACAACGTGAGAGGGAGCAGCTTGAAGCAAGAAAACGTCACCTGAAGATACAACGTGAGCACGATAAGAAGCAAGCTGATAGTGTTCTAGAATACCGTCGACAAGAACTCGCCTTGGAAACTACACACCACACTCAGCGCCAACAAGCTACAGCTAGTCTTCCAGTAAGCTTCAATGTCTCCCAGGCAAGTAAGTTAATGCCACCATTCGTTGAGACAGAGATAGATGAGTTTTTTACTACTTTTCAGGCCCTAGCTAAAAAACTTAGCTGCCTGAAGATCAATGGTCTATACTTCTCAGAGTGCATCTCACAGGTAGAGCTGCGATTACTCTCTCTACCTTAGCGTCTGAGAATGACTACCTAAAGCAAGCAGTTTTAGACGCCTACCTACTCTCCACCGAAAGCTACAGACGAACATTCCGTGATTATCTAAAGGCAAGTACCACCACCTATTTAGAATTTGCCAATACTAAGAAAAGATATTTCATGAAATGGGTGGAAGCAGCCCATGTTTCTACATTTTCAGACCTTGTCAACCTTATTCCAGTCGAAGAATACTTTCGACGTATTCCTACTCCCATCCGTCTTCATTTAGCGGATAAGGAGGAAACCGACTACATCAGATGTGCAAAGTCGGCTGACACCTACAGCCTTATACACAGGTTGACAACTGACACATCTTCCAGTAAGAAGTCTTGGTCTAGTTATGACAAAGTGAGTACCGATCAGGCGAGCTCTCAATTGTATTGTAGGTATTGCAAGCTCTATGGACATACCATAGATAAATGTGGAAAAGCCCAATACAAAGGCTATAGTGAAACTCCTAAACCCAAACCGACTCCTCCTAAGTCCGGTAAGCCTGTGATGAATGTTGGTGTTCCTGTTAATGATCTTTCTCTCTTCAGCAAACACCTGTATCCTGGAACTGTCTCTGCCAACAGTACAGATTTGGAGGGATGTTTTAAAGTGAAGATCTTGAGGGACACAGCGGCTCTTCAGTCAATAATATTGAAATCGGCTGTGCCTAACATCACCTACACCGAGGAGACGATCCTTATCACTGACCTCACTGCTACCACTTCGTATCCATTCGCCAGAGTCCACTTGGATTGTCCTTTCATGACTGGTGAAGTCCAAGTCGCCATCAGAGAAAAGCCTTTTCCCATGTCAGGGGTACAACTTCTCTCCTGGGCAACGACTTGGCCAAAGATCTGCAACCTTCCAACTTGATCATCAGGGACAAACCCCAGGCATGTGACTCGGTAGTGGAAAATCCCATCTTGAAGTATGTTCCAGCAGAGGTCCAAGAAAGTGATGAAGTTTCTCCTCCGGTTTTGGTGACCACCCGTGCACAAGCTGCACGACCGCAACCAGCTGACTCTACTGCAGCAGCTGTCCCTCAAGACCATCAGAATCTACCACCTAATATTACTATGTTGGAGTTCCGTAAGTTACAGAGGGAGGATCCTTCATTAACACCATTATTCTTCCAGGCCGAGACTCAATCTGACAGTATTCCTGGGTTCTTCCTAGAGAACCAATTGCTCTACCGCAGGTACAGACCCAGTAAACTAACGGAGGATGACGATTGGGCCAATGTCGACCAACTAGTAGTTACCACCAGCCTTCGGCCTGATATTCTACACCTGGCCCACGAAGCACTTTCTCACTATGGTTTTAATAAAACCTACCACGGAATCAGACAAGACTACTACTAGCCAGGTATGATTAAAGATATAAAAAGTTATGTACAACAGTGTCATACATGTCTGATGGCAGGAAAACCCAATATCCCAATTCACAAGGCTCCTTTGATTCCTATCCCGGTGCCTTCTTAACCTTTTCACAGACTCATGATAGACTGTGTTGGTCCTTTACCCTGGACCAGTTCTGGCAACGCTTATATGCTAACCATCCTGTGTCCTACCACCAGATTCCCCATAGCAGTTCCTGTAAAGAACATTACAGCTGCTACGGTGGTGAAACAACTATTGAAGATCTTTACCTAATATGGATTTCCTCGGGAGATTCAAAGTGACTATGGCACCAACTTCATCAGTGATCTCTTCAAGAAGACACTGGAAGAATTCAACATCACTCAGGTATTGTCCAGCCCCTATCATCCTGCTTCACAGGGTTCTCTTGAACGTAGTCACCAAACGATAAAATCACTCCTTGAGAAATTTTTCAATGAAACCATGAAAAATTGGGATAAACAACTTGACATCATCATGTGCATTTTCAGAAGTCTCCCAAATGAGTCTCTAGGAGTATTTCCTTATGAGATGCTCTACGGACGTAAGTGCCGTACTCCTCTTAAAGCTTTTAAAGACTCTACGTAATGCCACCTTCAGTGACCCTCAGCATGTGCCCCAGTTTCTTCAAAACTAAATATATATGCGAAGAACTTCTTCGCATATATATATATGCGAAGAACAAGCCTGAATGGTCCCCAGGACTATATGCAACTGAAAACTCACACCCCAGAAGTGACTCGAACCCATACTGCCAGGTGGCTAAGGTGTCCTGTACGCCAGCAGAGTGCTCCTGGCAGTATGGGTTCGAGTCACTTCTGGGGTGTGAGTTTTCAGTTAATATATATATATATATATATATATATATATAATTATTATTTTTTTTAATATTAGCAAAATATGGGAGTACCACCTCTGGCTGGAAGAAGGGGGACCCATAGAAGGGGACCTCGGAGGAAATCACACATAACACATTGGAGGGAATGTAGGTCCCCTCCAATTTCAGTTTCTGTGTGCTTTTCTCCTACCACCCCCTTCCTTTTTTTATGCTTTATTGTGTATTTAAAGGTTACAAAACATACAAGACAATGCCTAGGTTATGATCTCTTGAAGCTCCTCTGCTTCTGGACAGGAACCGAGGACGCAGCAAGCATTTCCCTCTGGATTGCCACACTG
>WNGS01061674.1:2175673-2191363 GCA_020271785.1 Procambarus virginalis | reverse complement strand
CGTTTACTTCGTATATATAAAACAGAGAGAGTCTGACTGTTGCTACAACTAAGACTTGGCCTACGCATTCACCCTGCCGAGCACAACTGTTGCAGCGCGCAGAGCAGTTCTCTGTCTGTCTAATACCATACACTGTGCACTGTCTGCGGTCCAGTACAGTGGCACAGCACCCGCTCACGCCTCTGACTGAGTATCAACATTCTACTATGCCACAAACCACGCACCAACAAACCTCTTCAAAACCAACAGAGACGTAAAATACTTTCTCGCCACAGATGTCTCTGGCTATGACATGACACACATAAAACCTTTTGGTACACTTCAACAAGCCAGTGTAACACCTTGACTTACAGGAAACAAAATGCACAGTCGTTGTTTACACTGTTACAGCACAGTTACTGACGCTCTACAAGACACACTCGCACTCACACTCAACGTTGAGCAACAAAAGCAACTTCACCGTAAGGGTGATCTACCATCAACTGGCAACAAAGCCCTTAAGTCTATTCCTAGGATGGTCCTCTCCTTCAAATACCACCAAACTCTAGCAACGAGACATATAAATCATTAACACAAGAAATCCAACAAATTCTTCATCAGTACAGGAAAGTTTCTTCGTGTAACTCAGAGCTTTAAGTATTATAAATACACGCCAGCTGGACTAAAGCTATACTATTATAAACGTGTAAGGAATTACACAGTTGCTATAAATAATCCCAATAATTAGGCAGGGCCGGATTAATATTGTAGAGGCCCCAGGGCTTAAAGCTACTGTAGGCCCCTAGGCTACCGCTACTGCAGGCCCCTAGGCTACCGCTACTGCAGGCCCCTATGCCCCTAGGCTACAGCTACTGCAAGCCCCTAGGCCCCGCTACTGCAGGCCCTCAGGCTATAGCTACTGCAGGCCCCTAGGCTACCGCTACTACAGGCCCTTAAGCTCCAGCTACTGCAGGCCCCTAGGCTACCGCTACTACAGGCCCTTAAGCTCCTATAGCTACTGCAGGCCCCTAGGCTACCGCTGCTGCAAGCCCCTAGGCTACAGCTACTGCAGGCCCTCAGGCTATAGCTACTGCAAGACCCCGCTGCTGGCAGCCCTAGGCCTACCGCTATACTGCAGGACCCTAGGCTACAGCCACTGCAGGCCTTAGGGCTACAGCTACTGCAGGCCCTTATGCCCCTGGGCTACAGCTACTGCAGGCCCCTATGCCCCTGGGCTACAGCTACTGCAGGCCCCTATGCCCATGGGCTACAGGCCCTTATGCTCCTGGCTACCGCTACTGCAGGCCCCTATGCCCCTGGGCTACAGCTACTGCAGGCCCCTATGGCCCCTAGGCTACCGCTACTGCAGGCCCCTATGCCCCTGGGCTACAGCTACTGCAGGCCCCATGCCCCTAGGCTACCGCTACTGCAGGCCCCTATGCCCCTGGCTACAGCTACTGCAGGCCCCTATGCCCCTGGGCTACAGCTACTGCAGCCCTATGCCCCTGGGCTACAGCTACTGCAGGCCCCTTGCCCCTGGGACTAAAGCTACTGCAGGACCCCCGGATCGAATCAAGAGAGCAGAAGAATTAGTGCCCCAGCAAAGGCTGGGGGGGGGGAGAGAAAGGAATAGCCACGAAAACGACCAGGACGAGCACCAAGCATCGGCTCCTGGAGACAGACACAAAGGTGCGAAAACCGCGAAATCAGAAGTTGGAGTTCGAGGAAATTGGCGTAATACCTCGAACGTTCCATTGAAGAATAGACATCGACAAGAAGAGAAAGGACAACATCAGAAAAACAAGGAAGAAACAAAGACTAAAGAGCAACATAGCACGTGAAAGAATCAATCAGGGTCGGGATCACGGTCCGCA
This sequence comes from Procambarus virginalis, assembly GCA_020271785.1. Lineage (NCBI taxonomy): Eukaryota > Metazoa > Arthropoda > Malacostraca > Decapoda > Cambaridae > Procambarus > Procambarus virginalis. The sequence continues at coordinate 2,189,510 of WNGS01061674.1, read as the reverse complement.
AAGTCAGGGTTAGGGGGCCTGGGTAAACTGAGCAAAGACGGAGGGGAAGACAGCGGGAGAACAGACCAATGGGGGCGGGTGGGGTCCGGAGGAGAATAGAGAGGAAGAGGAGGAGGACAACTAGAAGAGGGAGCATTCAAGGACAGCAGCAGGAAGAGGGGGAGTAGAAAGAGGGAAACGCACCATCAGCAAGGGCAGCAACCGAAGGGAAGCAGGGGCCAAAGAAACCTCCATAGCAGGAACAGGGGGCGCAACCACTGAAATGGGAGGGAAGGAGCATAGAGCCAGTAGTAGAGGCCTAGGAAGAAAGCGAAGCCTTCTTACCCGCGGGGAGGAGCAAGGAGAGGAGCCAGGCTTACGCTTCTGACTTAAAGAGACCGGTGTCCCAGCAACAACGTACAGGGCAACGGATGTCCAGTGTCTCAACAGGAGAAGCTGAACGAGAACACACACGCTGGCCGTTAGGAGAGCGATGGACATCTGCTTGCACCGGACAGGCGGCGGGAGAGTCAATAGATGGAGGAGAAGGATGGGAAGGAGGATCGGAGGGAGATGAGGAAGAAAACCTCATTTTTTTTTTAATGACAGAAAAAGTGTCATTAGTGATAGAGACGACAACTGTGAATATACCTTTGCTCAGTTCTTGATTAATCCTTTATATCCTCTTTGACTATTAGATACTACAGATTTCCCAATACTAATACAACTGCATCCTCAAATAACCTAATGACTCTTATCATAAACATCAAGCTCAACAAAAATCACATAATTCCAGGAGGTAACTTCAATGCTGACCAGTATCAACAAAATAGCCCTTAAGTTGACTATTTCCTAAACAGAATAAACTACTGTGTGCTAATCCCCACAATCAAGGAGTTCCTAAAATAGTGGAGATTAGATAGGCAAAGAAGGAAGGCTTCCCAAGGAAGAATATTCCCAGCAATGAATACTCCTTTGTTCTCGGGGTTCAAATACCACCTCCGCACTATAACGAGGTTCCTCAGCGGGTCGGCGTGTAAGTAGAAGAATATAATTTACGAAGAGGAGATAAAGAGTTCACGTACAGTTAAGACACATCCACACAAGGTGATCTACCAGCTTAGGACCTTCGCCTATTCTGGCTCTAAGTGGGACTGATCACCTAATGCTGTCCGACCTGAACTGAGATACATTAGAGATAACAAGCACAGAACACAGGTTGTGGAAGAAGCATTGACTGCCTGGGACGAGTGTGGCCTGGTTGTCTGGGCTCTGCTCCTTACCGAAATGGCTGAATTGACTGATCATTGTCTGGGTGCTCATCTGGGCTGGAGGAACAGTGTCTTGGGGTTTTGTAACGTTGAAAAATGCGAGTTTGATGCTGTGGTCAAGTGGCCTTATAGACCCGTCCGTCGGCTGGGGGCCAGATTCACGAAGAAGTTACGCAAACACTTACGAACCTGTGCATCTTTTCTCAATATTTGGCAGCTTTATTTACAATTATTAAATAGTTAATGAGCTCCGAAGCACCAGGAGGCTGTTTATAACAATAACAACAGTTGATTGGCAAGCTTTCATGCTTGTAAACTGTTTAATAAACGTAACCAAAGGCATCAAAGATTGAGGAAAGATGTACACGTTCGTAAGTACTTGGGTAACTTCTTCGTGAATCTGGCCCCTGGTACGGATCAAAGCTGCTTTCTGATTGTTGAAGAAGCAACATGGGCCAAGGAAATGTGCTGACGTCGGAGTAGCAGCTAAAAGCCTTGCCAGTTCTGATGTAGCTGCTGATGTAGATGTAGTATAAGAGGTGCTGACTTACAAGCCCGGATCACAGACTTGTATACCATGCTGCAAACAAGTTTATACCGACGAGACCACTATAAAGCCTTGATCACTATAGGTTCCTAAAGATCATTATAGTTCCTAAAGAGCAGTTTACATTTACCGATGGAAAGTCTTCCCTTTGGAAAGTTATATAATTGTACGACAAAATTTAGATAAAGCAGGAAAGATAATGACGAAATGACTATACATTACTTGACTGCCGGATAGTTTCTGATGCTGTACAAAACAATCGGCATCTGAAGAAATTTAATTAGGAAGCCACTTGTATTTACTTGAATCATGATAAATTTTGTCATACATAGTGATGGAAGTGGAAGCTGGAGTGACATCAGGGATACTGTAGGGTTCAACTCTGAGTCCCATCTCGTATTTTATGTGTTAATAACTAGGCAGACGAAGTAGATTCTTATAATTTGATGAATTCTGATCATGCATAAAGTAATAATAAGGAAAGAATGGCAGCGGTCCAGAGGACAACGAATAATAAAAGTGATGCGACTCTCAGGAGCAGAAAATAATTTTCTATTAGAGCAACCAAAGCCAAACCTGACGTGGGAAGAAATTGTAAATATAATTATTTTAGCAGTACGCCCACAGCTAACAATCAAATGACTGTAAGGCGCATGGACAAGGAAGCTTTCATACCATTATGTGCAACGTGCGTGAGAGCAATTCTGGAATATTTAGCATTTTAGTCCCACATCGCCCCATAAACAATATAGAAGCATAAATAGGTAAGAACAAGCAGCACTACGTCTTACCGTGGTCTCAAATTTAATATCCTCGCGGTTGACCCCGAAGGAGTATATCCTGCAGGACTCCGGCGTGGAGGGAAGTCCGTCCAGGCAGATGTAGGTTCCTTCGTGACCCGATACCTGCCACACACAAACATCATGACCTTATTATCCTGCCGACCATGCAATGGAACTATATTGTATAAATACTGCATTATATGTTTATGCAACATAAATGCTGGTATATAATGGTTCTTCCTGCAGCTGCTTCGCGTCAGTTCTTCCATACTTTTACTCTATAACTGTATTTTCTACTATATATATATATATATATATATATATATATATATATATATATATATATATATAATATATATATATATATATATATATATATATATATATATATATATATATATATATATATAATATATATATATATATATATAATATATTTATATATATATTATATATATATATATATATTATTATATATTATATATTTTATATATATATATATATATATATTATATATTATATATATTATATTATACATAATGAATACAAGTGTATTTGCAACAGGTGGAAGCAGACCAACGGGGCATGGGTTGCATTGTGGAAGCACAAAGGGCTGGCATGCAAGCACCACGAGGTCAATGACATCATCACGAGAAGCCTCGTCTCAGCTAAGTGCCCAGCGGAGAGAGAACCTCGCCTAGGGGTCCAGAACCCGGATTTCCCCGCACTTCGCCCTTATGGCATCACCATATACTCATGGAAGGAGGTAACAGTTGTGTGGGACTACACATGTGTATCCACCCTGGCTGACACCGTACACTTCGGAGCTGATCAAGCAGGTGGGCGGCCCACCCACAGGGAAACAGCAAAATCTCTCAATACAGGCGACTGGCAGGCCATACCTCTTTGTTCCATAGCGTCTGAGACACATGGCCCCTGGGGCAAGAGTGCCTTGGGATTTCTCAAGGAATTGGGTTCCAAGCTCATCGACGTCACCAGAGACCCAGGCTTGCAGTTTTTTTGTTTTAGCGCCTCAGTGTGGCGATCCAGAGGGAAATGCTTGCTGCGTCCTCGGTTCCTGTCCGAAGCGGAGGAGCTTCAAGAGATACATAACCTTTAGGCATTTGTCTTGTNGCTAACGATCAAATAAGACTGTTTGAAAAATGGATTCGCTCGGCTAAAGCCGAAACACACGAGTCACTCAGAAGTATAATTTTAATAGAGGGATTTATAGATAACATGCCAGAGCTGGTAGCACTGTATTTAAGAAAGGACGGAGGTAGATACGAATATTACGGATTTAGCCAAGATGGCAGAGAACTACCAGTTGGCGGGTAAAAGACCCAATAAAAATAATTATAGCCCACATAGTAACAAAAACTATACCCACAGCCAGTCCAGACCAGACCTGTAACTAATACCCTTCTTTTCCAGACAAAACTAACCAGCGTTAAATTGTCTAACCCCATGGCACCTAAGGGTGAACCAATGGGAAATTCTGGTAGTAATATGTCTCTTCTCCACAACGATACTGTGGTCACTGTAAACGTTCAAACCACATTACTAGCCGTTGTTGGCAACTGTACCCGGAAAAAAGACCCAATGTTCTTGTTGTGACACAAGGCTGAGGCCTTCTGAAGGATTAGGGAGTAAATTAAACCTCCAACCCACAGTGCTCAACCTGCTTACTCCATTCTTGTCGAAAGGGAGGCTTTTGTCTCCTGAGGGTTCTTCCTGGAAGGATGTTGGATCTTCCGAGACACTGGTGCCATCCAGACTTTAATTTTGGAGAGTGCGATGCAAGGTGCCAACACTCTCGACACTGGAGAGGTAGTACTTGTCAAGGGTGTCACAAATAATATGATTTCCACAAGGATATTTGTACAGTCGGAGTCACTTCTTACCTACCTTTCCCTAATGTTGATGTAATATTGGGTGATGATTTAGAAGGGATAAGGTAGGGGATTCTAGACTGCCTATTATGTTGCCTACCCCAAGGTTTCCCTGGATCTACCCGCCACAGAGGATATGTTGTGTACTCTGTGTGTGCGGTGACCAGGTCTATGGAACTTAAATGTAAGGGCAGCCCTGTGGTTGCCAAGGTGGTAAATCCCGAGGACATGAGGAACTTTCTGAGTGGTGAAAACCTTGCGGACACGTTCATGGTCTGAATCGATGATGAGGCCAAGGACAATGTGGAGAGCCTACCAGTACCTCCTACCAAGAGTAGTGAGGAGGTGGAGAGGAACCCTGTTGAGTCTTGGCCAATGGCATATGACCATGGCATGGATGCCCCCTTGAGTGAACTGCAGAAGGCTGACCCCAGTCTTGCAGGATGTCACAAAGTAGTTCTCTCTAAGGAGGAGATTGTACATGCTTGGAGATTATCCTGAGTCTTCAAACTGAAAACCAAGCAAACCGTTCGAACCTCCATCAACAACAACACGAAATAACCCTCCTCCGCGAGGATATTAGAAACTTAGGGCTAGACGAGATCAACTCCAGCATGACTTGAATGGTCTCTGTGAGGAAAACATTCGTCTGAAATCTGATGAAGCCATAAAAAACAAGAGGAAGCTCTCAGCAAATGATTGCATGTATCAAACAGGACTCAGCGAGTAACGGTCAACCATATAAAATCTAGTCCAAGTGCAGTTAAAAGCTCTGTACCTCAGGGTACAGTCCTTGCGCCGCTGCTTTTCCTTATTCTCATATCAGATATAGACAAAAATACAAGTCACAGCTTCGTATCATCCTTTGCAGATGACACAAAATCAGTATGAAAATTACCTCGGCTGAAGACATTGAAAAACTTCAAGCTGATATTAATAAAGTTTTCGACTGGGCATCAGAAAATAATATGATGTTTAACAGTGATAAATTCCAGGTACTCAGGTACGGTAAAAATGAGGACCTTAAACATAATACAGGGTACAAAACACAATCAAATGTGCCCATAGTAGGAAAACAGCATGTAAAGGATTGGGAATAATGATGTCTGACGACCTAACGTTTAGGGAGCATAACCAAGCAAATATTGCGACAGCCAGAAAAATGATAGGATGGATTACGAGAACTTTCAAATCCAGGGATCCATCACAATGGTTGTACTCTTCAAGTCACTTGTGCTGTCCCGTCTTGAGTACTGTTCAGTACTCACTTCCCCCTTCAGAGCAGGAGAGATTGCTGAAATAGAGGGAATACAGAGAACATATACAGCACGTATAGACGCGATAAAGCACCTAAATTATTGGGATCGTCTCAAAGCTCTCCAAATGTACTCACTAGAAAGAAGACGAGAGAGATATCAAATAATATACACCTGGAAGATACTGGAGGGCCAGGTCCCAAATCTACACAGTAAAATAACAACGTACTGGAGTGAACGATATGGAAGAAAATGCAGAATAGAACCAGTGAAGAGCAGGGGTGCCATAGGCACAATCAGAGAACACTGTATAAACATCAGAGGTCCGCGGTTGTTCAACGTCCTCCCAGCGAGCATAAGAAATATTGCCGGAACAACCGTGGACATCTTCAAGAGGAAACTAGATTTATTCCTCAAAGGAGTTCCGGACCAGCCGGGCTGTGGTGGGTATGTGGGCCTGCGGGCCGCTCCAAGCAACAGCCTAGTGGACCAAACTCTCACAAGTCAAGCCTGGCCTCGGGCCGGGCTTGGGGAGTAGAAGAACTCCCAGAACCCATCAACCAGGTAATCAACCAATCAATACATTATCCGCCCAACGTTCCGTCACCCAGGATGAACAAGATCAGCAAAAGCTGCTTGATTCTGTAGTTGTGTCGTCCCAAGATATTCCAGTGGAAAGCGAAGGTGAAAAGTGTATTGAAATTGTTCAGGATCTCTTAAAAAATCAATTGCAGGTCACTCTAAACAAAACAGACATTATTGCTCCCTACAAAGTAGGCAAAAAGAATCCATCAGGACAAAGCCAGCGGAAAATTCGCCTGAAGCTGGCTTCCCAGTCCACGAAATCGCATGTTGTCCGGACAGCTGCATCCCAACGACAGGGAATCTACATCAACGAGTGCTTGACTAGGAAAGACATCACCTCATCTACCACCTGCGTCAAATCCGTCATCAAAAACCAGATGCGATTCACAGTGCTTCGTTAGAGATGGCTTGATTAAAATAAGAAAGACTTCAGTAGGTAAAATGTTTACAATTGCTACTGAGGATAACCTCAACACTTTCCTCACCTAACGTGTTTGTCTCACCTTATTATCACTCCCAATGAGTCAACATAATTAACCCCTTGTCACCTAGTGCAGGCTAGGTATCCTAAGTTTTTTGTTTCACTTCTTAAATTAATTTTAATTTACTTTTTACTAGTCATTTATTGGACATAATTAACTGAGCGCTTTAATGTTTCTTTAGGTCTTATTAATTATACGATCATAACTAAACTACTTATAGTTAATAAACTTTAGCTTAAATTTGCCTATGTTTATTATTCAACTTTTTCTTTGATTTCATTTATTACCTAGGTTGCCTAGCCTCGCCTTACTCCCTTACTCCATTGTACCCTGGCTTTGCCTGTGTCTTAAAATAAAATTATTACATACAGTGTACTAAGAGTACCTGTAAGCCCTTGTAAGCTACCTCATTTTTTCTATTTTTTTTTGTCATTTTGTGTTTGTTCTGTATAGTCTTGTTTGTATATTTTCCCCCTTTTATATCAAAATTCTATTTTGTAATGGCCATTCTTGCCTTGTTTTCCTACAACCAGCCTTTTTATGCAGACAAGTATAGACCCAGAACTAAACCTCTTATCCACTATCTATGACAATCATCACTTCAATGATCAAAATTGCAGATATTTTACAGCACATGATGTAAACAATGTATTAACACATAATCACAATATCTCTGTAATAAACTTGAACGTTAGATCCTTAGGTAAACACTTCGATGATGTTAGTGCCTTGATTGAAAATATTGACAACAAATTCTCTTTTATTATACTTACTGAAACGTAGTTGAAAGAGGATACTACTCAACTCTTTAACATGCCTAACTACTCGACAATTTACAACTGTCGTCAAATTCAGAGAGGTGGTGGTACTGCTCTTTACTACCACCAAGAACTAACATGCTTAAAAGTAATTAGAACTAGAGACTGCTGTGGGGAGTATATCTTCGCCAGTTTCAGAATCAAGGGTGCTGAGTCGGTCCTGTCTGTGGGTGCAGTCTATAGAATTCCTAACACTGATGTGTCCGAATTCAACTCAAACCTTAGAAATCTAATACTAGATTACAGACTGAACAAAAACCATCTAGTTATCGCAGGGGACTTTAATATTGACCTCTGCGAGCCTGAGCACCCAACTGCTGTTAGCTTCCTCAACTGTATGAATTCCTGCTTCCTCATACGACTCTAGATCACATCTGGACCAACATAACCTCTCTGCTTACTTCAGGTATAATCACCGATAGCACTACAGACCATTACCCCACATTTCTCTTAACTGACATTAACAAACCACCTCTAGAGACAAGGGAGTTAAGCTTTAGGCTGCACAATGAAACTGCTATAGCCAATTTTATAACTGCTGCTGATAATGTCAACTGGGAGTCCGAGTTAAGTAACATAGGGGACATCAACCTAGCAGTGCAATCTTTTCTTCAAAAAACTCTCAGCCTCTATAACACCCACTGTCCTATGCTTACAAAACAAGTCACAACCAAAAGGCTTAACAATCCTTGGCTTACAAAGGGAATATTTAAATCCATTAATAAAAAGCATGACCTTGAGAAGAAGGTTAGGTTAGGAACCATCTCCAAAGAATTCTCAAAGAATTACTCGGTATTGCTATCTAAAATAATTAGACGAGACAAAACTAAATAATACGAAGATAAATTTACCCAAATAAAGAGCAACATTAAAAAAACTTGGAGCACAATTTCACAAATATTGGGATCAAAGAAGATTTTAAATAACAAACCAACACTCCTGTCCAATAACGATGGTCAGCTTTCAGCCTCTGAATCTGCTATTGAGTTCAATAGGTTCTTCTCTTCCATTGGGTCATCCCTGCAAATGATATTCCATCCTCCAGTACTGATGTTAAGGACTATCTTACAGGTAACTATCCAAAGTCTCTGTACCTAAAGCCTACTAATTCCACTGACGTTAATGAGATAATCCTTTCCCTTAAAACCAAGTCTAGTGCCCTTGAGGAGATACCAACTTAATTTACAAAAAAGCCTCCAGATCTTTAGCCCCTGCTATTGCATTGCTCTTCAACAAGTCACTTGAACTCCAAACCTTTCCAGATATTCTAAAAAAAACGAGAGTAACCCCTGTCCACAAATGTGGTGATCTCACAGATGTTAACAACTACAGACCTATATCAATCCTGCCTAACTTGTCAAAAATATTTGAAAAACTAATCTACAAGCAACTTTACTCTTATCTAGCCAAACACAATATACTTAGCTCTTGTCAATATGGCTTCAGACCCAAAAAAAGCACTAACGATGCACTTATTAGTATGATTAACTTGATTCATGCAGCTCTTGATAAAAATGATTCCCTGTTGGGTTATTTGTGGACCTGCGTAAGGCTTTTGACACTGTCACCAACAAAACATTCTTCTTAAATTACATCATTATGGAGTCAGAGGACACTCCCTGCAATACCTCAAATCTTACCTTACTGACAGGCTCCAGTATGTTTCTGTGAATAATTCAATTTCTCCCACCCTACCCAGGGCAGCATACTTGGCCCTCTCCTCTTTCTCATCTACATTAATGACCTTCCAAATGCCTCCCAACACCTCAAACCAATTCTATTTGCTGACGACACAACCTTCATTTACTCCAGTCCTGACCCCCTTGCTCTAAATGCCACAGTAAATACTGAGCTAAATAAAGTCCATCTTTGGCTAACTGCCAACAAACTCACCCTTAACATTGACAAAACTTTCTATATTCTGTTTGGCAATAAATCCTCTAATCAAATAAATCTCAAAATAAACAATACCCAAATTTGTAACAAATTAGATGACAAATTCCTTGGCGTTCTCATTGACCACAAGATGAATTTCCAGGGACACATTCTAAATATATCAAAAACAGTTTCAAAAACTGTTGGCATTCTTTCTAAGATCAGATATTATGTACCCCGCCCTGCCCTGGTGACTCTCTATTACTCCCTCATCTATCCATATCTCAACTATGGTATTTGTGCTTGGGGTTCTACTACCCAAAATCATTTACGTCCTCTAATTACTCAACACAAAGCTGCTATTAGGACAATATCCAACTCTGTCCCCAGACATCACTCGGTACCCCTACTCAAATCTCTGAATATGTTAGATATTAAGTCACTGCACATTCTCTCATGTGTATTATACATATATAAAACGCTGAACTGTAATGCCAATCCTGACCTCAAAAGCTTCGTTGAAGGTTGTAACAGAACCCATGAGCACCACACCAGAAATAAATACAATTTTGATATTCCAAGAGTGCGACTTAATCAAACTAGAAATGCTCTACAAATCAAGGTACCCAGAATGTGGAATGACTTTCCCAACCATGTTAAAGACTGTACCTCTCTCAACCAGTTTAAGATAAAAACGAAGCACTACCTAATAAATTCCCTGTAACCTACCTTACCCCTCTATTGTCAACCCATGTCTGTTTTTTTAAAACAACGCTGTTTGTCGACCTAATTGTTATTTGTGTTGCTTTTTCAGCCATGTTCCCCATTTTTTGTCTTTATTTTTATTTGTTCTCAACACATTTTATTCTTTATACTCAATTAGTATTAAGTTTTAGTCATTAATGTTTTTCCTGCCCGAAATGCTTTGCGTAATAGTGGCTTTAGGCATTGTATGTACTAGCTCTATCTATAAATCGATCAAATTTTGGAAAATCTCTTGTATGTATGTACCTTGCCTGAATAAACATTTATTTTTTATTTATTTATTATTTATTTATTTATTATTTATTTATTTATTTATTTATTATTTATTCATTCATGCAGCAACTGGTTACTATTACGAGGATCAGATTTTGATGAGAAATGGAGACCACAGAATTCTCCCTTGTCAAATGAGTGGGAGGTAGTACACCAGGTTATGTTGCCTACCTGCTATAGAGAGAAAGTTTTGGCAGCTGCTCATGATGAGCCTATGGGGGGACATCAAGACATTAATGTTACGTATTATAAGATCTTTAAATATTTCTACTGGCCCAATCTGAAAAGTGATGTGGCAAAATTTTGTAACTCTTGTATCCCTTGTCAGCTTGTTGGGAAACCAAACCAGACGCCACCTAAGGCTTCTCTAAGGCCTATTGTCGTGCCGGAGGAACCATTTTCTCATGTGATAATGCACGGTGTTGGTCCATTACCTAGAAATAAGTCTGGTAATTTTTACTTGATAACAATGATATGTATCACGACCCATTACCCAGAGGCTTTTGCTGTAAGGAACATCCGAGCAAAGACTGTTGTTGCTCGTATGTTGCAATTTTTCTCTACTTTTGGACTGCCTCGGGTCATGCAAACCGACAATGGTACTAACTTTAAGTCTGATATTTTTTAGCAATTCTGTAAGGACAGTGGAATAACTCATAAGGTTTCTAGCCCATATCATCCACAGAGCCGGCCGGTAATTGAGTGGTTCCATCAGACGTTACAACAGATGCTGAAGACATCGTGTGAGAATTCAAATAGGTTTTGGGAGGAGAACTTGCCATATGTTTTGTTTGCTGCTCGAGAGGGGTTACAAAGTTTACTGGGTTGTTCTCCTTTTGAGTTAGTCTTTGACCATAAGGTCCGTGGACCCTTACAAATGTTACAGGAGAATCTGTTAGGTAATGTAACGTTGACCGCAGATTCGGCTTTCTTTGCGCAACACCACCAGAGACTCAGTGACTGTAAGGCGGCTGCACTAAAACATCTTGGGAAGGCGCAAGAAAGTATGAAGGAACGACACGATGCTAAGACTAAGTTGAGGGTATTTCAGCCTGGTGACCCTGTCCTGGTATTAAAACTTCGACTGGGGAACCCTATGTCTCACAAGTACGAAGGCCTCTATATTGTGATAGAAAAGGTTGGGGACCTCATGTACAAAGTAAGGCACTCTGACAAGCATAACCAGGTGATGCTCCTGGAGAAGTTCCGGGGCCCCAGGCCTGTCGCTCTAATCAATGTTTCTTTTTCCAGTGAGGGAGGGGATAATTGTTCTGGGGACCCAACTAATCTCATTCTCAATAATTCTAGTTCTGTGAATGCTGTAGAGGAGAGACTGTCCCATTTGCAGATGTTCCAACGTGAAGAGGTGCAGTCACTACTTGACGAATTCTCCAGTCTGTTCCGGGAGGTCCCGACCCAGACTGATTCCATCTACCATGATGTCAAGTTGACAGACTACACCTAAATTCGTCTTCAACCCAATCGGATGAGTCCAGGAAAGAAGGCCATCGTGAGGAAAGAAGTCGACTTCCTGCTCCAGCACGGCCTCATCCGGCCGAGCCAGGGCTCTTGGTGCTCGCCCTGCCTTTTGGTCCCCAAACCAGATGGCTCCTGGCAATTATGAACCGACTATCGGCAGCTCAACAAGGTGACCATCGTGGATGCTTGCCCCTCCTAGAAGACTGCATCGACGAAATCAGAAATGCAACCTACGTATCGAAATTCGATCTCTCGAGGGAATACTATCACATCCCGCTCACCAAACGTGCCAAGGAACTAACCGCGTTCATAACACCCAATGGTGTCTTCGAGTAACAGGTACTACCATCCGGGCTGCGTAATGCCCCTGCAACGTTCCAGAGGCAAATGAACTCTCTGCTCGCAAATGTGCTAAATTGTCGGGTGTATTTAGATGATATTGTGCTTTTTGATAGAAATTGGGCTGACCATATAGCTAGGTTACGCCAGTTGTTCACAGTTTTGAAAAGTGCAAATCTAACGTTAAATGCAAAAAACCACTCTCTGTGGTGTAGTGGTAAGACATTCACCTGGCGTTCCACGAGCGCTTTGTCATGGGTTCATATCCTGGCCGGGGAGGATTTACTGGGCGCAAATCCTTAACTGTAGCCTCTGTTTAACTCAACAGTAAAATGAGTACTTGGTTGTAAAAACGATTCTTCGTGGCGGGGATCGTATTCCAGGGCCCTGTCCGAAACGCTACGCATGCTAGTGGCTGTACAAGAATGTAACAACTCTTGTATATATCTAAAAAAAAAAAGTGTCTTTTGGCCAAGGCACAGTGACGTACTGAGGTTATGAAGTTGGCCAAGCAAAAGTGTGACCTTGGCAAGATAAAATCAGTGCCATTCTGGAGTATCCAGTGCTCCGGTCTAAAAAGGAAGTTCAACGGTTTATCGGTATGTGTGCGTATTACTGCCGCTTTTGTCAAAACTTTGCCACTCCTTTCACTAATATGTTGTGAAAGACCCTCAAATTTAAGTGGTCAACAGACTGTGCAGAGGTATTTAAAAACTTGAAATTGATCTTAGCTTCTTCCCCAGTGCTCACTAGTCCAAGGTTCAACAGACCATTTAAAATTCACGTTGATGCGTCTGACTCGGGTTCTGGTGCAGTGTTGTTGCAAACTGGGGTTGATCAAGTGGACCATCCAGTGTACTATTACTCTGTGAAATTTGACAAGTCGCAACACAATTATTCAGTGGTAGAAAGAGAAGCGTTGGCTCTAGTGTTAGCCTGTAAAAAGTTTGAAGTGTATCTAACAGCTAATATAGTGGAAGTGTACATGGACCATAACCCACTGGTGTTTATACACCAGATGAAAGAGAAAAATAAACTCATCCTCAGGTGGGCATTGTACCTACAGGACTTCAATCTTTCCATTATCCACTTACCGGGTTGGCTAAACGTGATAGCTGATGCGCTGTCCCGGTTGCCTGAGTGACATGCATCACATGCATCACAGGAAGCCATATACCAACTGTCATGTTGTAGTTATTTTTTTAGGTTCTCTGCGACATTAATATTCCTTGTCAAATTTATTATTTATTTCCCTTTTTTTGTATGTGCTTTTTCTTTCAGAGAATTCCTTTTTGTGTGCTTTTTCTTTCAGAAATTCCTTGTGCTTTTCTTGCAGAGAAATTTGGGTCTTGTTTAATTTCTTTTTTGCATAGGTTTTCCTTGTTATCACTATATGTTCTAACAAAAAATATGATTACTATTCTAGTAGCCACATTTTTTTTTCTCTGAAGGGGGGGAGGAGTGTTACGACCCTGGGTTCATATTTGGAAACCA
>WNGS01061674.1:2162308-2173503 GCA_020271785.1 Procambarus virginalis | reverse complement strand
TTACAAAGGTCAACATTGTATGGATGACCAGGTCAATATCTTCAGTGAAGGTGATTTTCTGTCTCTGAAGACTCCAGAAGCTCCAGAGGGAGCGTTGGCTTGTGGTGTTGTTCTGCCTCTCAGCCTTCTGGAAGTTGGGCCTGTTTGTGAAAGTGTCCCGGATGCGTGCGAGGAGTCGATGGAGCGCCTTGGGATACTGGTGGTCGATAGATATCTGGGGTGTGTGTGTGTGGTTGGTATATGCCTGCCATGCTGTGTGGGCAGTCGAATGTGCCAGTGGAGATTCACAGTATGCCGATTGCTGTGGTGGTGGAGGAGGCACACCTGTGGGCTTCCCATTCAGCTTTGGTGAGCGGGTCTGGTGAGTTACTTGCTTGGTGAGGAGAGGACAGTGCATGTTAAAGAGGCTTAGAGCTTTGGAAATTAAGATTGTTACGACCCTAGGTTCTTATTTGGAAACTAGAGGTCAAATTGAGTTCTAAATAATTACTATACATTAATTGATGGGATTGAATCATGTGAGAAGGATATTTAATTAACAATAACATTTACATTCATGGTGCCTGACATCCTGGGTGTGCCTTTGTTTCCGTCTTCCTTGCCAGACGTAAGACAAATCTTGTTACTCACAAAGCATTCAGACTCTGAGCTTGTTGATTATTAAATATAATATTGACCTAGTTATCAGCTATTCTTAGAATTGTTAAAGTAACTAGTAATGAAGGTCGGTAAAGACTTGTAATGATTGTGGCTGTACGATCAGTTAGGTATCATCCCGGCAGCATACTTAAGAGAGCTCGGAGGCTGTTCTCTTCCTTCTCTGTGCTGCTGCTGTGGTGTTTACACATTCCTTGTGGGCTCTGTTCTCCTCCTCCTCCTTTCTTCTCTCCCTATACCCTATGTCCAAGTTAAGTTAGATATTACTTACTCCCTATGCATTATTACTCCCTCATCTATCCATATCTCAACTATGGTATTTGTGCTTGGGGTTCTATTACCCAAAATCATTTACGTCCTCTAATTACTCAACACAAAGCTGCTATTAGGACAATATCCAACTCTGGCCCCAGACATCACTCGGTACCCCTACTCAAATCTCTGAATATGTTAAATATTAAGTCACTGCACATTCTCTCATGTGAATTATACATATATAAAACGCTGAATTATAATGCCAATCCTGACCTCAAAAGCTTCATTGAAGGTTGTAACAGAACTCATGAGCACCACACCAGAAACAAATACCTATTTGATATTCCAAGAGTACAACTTAGTCAAACCAGAAATGCTTTACAAATCAAGGGACCTCGAATGTGGAATAACTTTCCCAATTATGTTAAAAGACTGTACCTCTCCCAACCAGTTTAAGATAAAAACTAAGTACCACCTAGTTAACTCAATGTAACCTACCTCACCCCCAAAATGTCAACCCATGTCTTATATTTTAATCAATGCTGCTTTGTTGACCAAATTGTATTTTTGCTTTTTTTCTGCCATGTTTCCCCATCCCCCTTTTTTCCATCCTTTTCTTATCTTTTCTCAACACAATTTATACTTTAATCTCAATTAGTATTAAGTTTCAGTCTTAGTGTTTTTCCTGCCCGAAATGCTTTGCGTAATAGTGGTTTTAGGCATTGTATGTACTAGCTCTATCTATAAATCCATCAACTTTTGTATCTTACCTTGTATGTATGTACCTTACCTGAATAAAAATGTTTTTATTTATTTATTTATTTATTTATTTATTTATAAGTATCTCTCCGTATTAATACCGTGCTATTGGCTAGGTGTAAGTATAGTTATTTGTGTATTCTAGGCCAGTGTATTGGTATCTCTAAGTGTACTTTAGGGTGACTAGTGAAACAACGTGTGCTGAAGTTTACCAAGGCTTCTTTAAGCCTTTACAAATGCCCTTCAGGAAAGTAGTCTTTTCCCCTAGTTTGCAATTGTAAACCTTGCATCCTGCTTATGTGGACCAAGGTATTTAACGTAAGGTAGAGTGGTAAAGTGATTTATTGTAGTTTGTGTATGGGGGGTTATTAGAGGGTTTAATAAATAAGTTTAGAGTGTGACGGTAACGTGTTGGAAATGGTGGTCGGCAGTCTTCCAAATAGCAGGTGTCAATGCTGGGCCACATACATTTAATTTATATAAAAAGAAAGGAAAAAAAAGAGTGACTGCTTGTCTGATAATCTGTGGTAAGGCAAGATACACGAAAACACAAAATATAAAAAAGTACTTTAATTAATCTAGAAAACAAAATAAAATAAAGACAATACCTTGGCATTAAAAATAATGTAAAAGAAAAATACACAAAATTATATTACAAATTGAAATGGGGGGAACTGGTTACGTTAACAAAGTTAAATGGTGCTGGGAATATATGCGCTAGCTATAAACCTCTTATTTGATCACACGAGGTGGGTCAAATTAGGTGTTCATAGCAGGAGCACGAGATATATTCTGGCTGGCAGAACTGCAAGGGACTCCAACAATGACTGGCGATGATAGTGATTGGCGTGGAACGGGAGTGGTGTGTTGGTTGGCGGCCAATGAGAACGCAGGACGGCCGCAAGTCGCTAGTTTGCTGGGAGCAGCAGTTGGCAAGTTGACCAGGTGTGCAGCAGGTGCTGGAGAGGGGGGGAGGAGGGAGTTGCAGGTGCGTGTGGCTGTCTTGATATATACGTTAAGCCACTACAAAACGTATCTTGCATATTGTTGAGAACGTGATGAAGTAAGGAAATAGCAGGCTAAATCTCTGATAAGAGATTATCATCACAAGAGATTTTGGGAGTATCCATTCCTGTTGAAGGGGCGTAGATAATTAACTACTAGACTGCAGAACTTTACTTGAAAGCAAGTATTCATTGCTGGGAATATTCTTCCTTGGGGGCTGGGCCTATCTATTCTCTACTATTTTAGAAACTCCTTTGATTTTAACTATTGGCCCTCTCAGTACAACCACCTGTCCCCCATAACAAGTGGTTTGCCTGACCGGGAGCTGAAATGTTTTATATGTAAATTGTAAAAAGTTAAATTTTTGAGGGCTGAAACTAAATTTCTTGTCCATAGAACGGTTGTGTGGTAGCCTAAGGTCTAAGTCAACTAGCAAAGGAAACATCTTGCACTGACTGGACATCCAACTGGATCTCTTCACGATTCAGGTAAGTGTGGCCTTATAACTGGGGCCATGGGAATTTTTTGTATTTTTTAACTTTTTATTTTTATTTATTTACTTTTGGCCAGTTTCTAGAATAATTATTGATGGAGGCTAAATTGCAGGAACTGGCAAAGACACCTTCAGTGGTAGAGATTAAGGAACTAACCAAACCTAACTTAGTATTGTTAGGCAATGAACTTGGTCTTGACTTAAATGCTGCTGCTAAAAAGCGGGTCTTAACGAATGAAATTATACAGCATTCCATAGATCAGGGCCTATTGGCAAGTGATACAATTTTATGACAGGCTAGTCCAGCTGAAAGTGGATCTACTAGGAATATAGAATTAGAATTACAGCTAGCCCAATTAAGACTGGCAGAGCAAAATGCTAGAGTAGCAAAGCAAGAGGCAAAATTGGCAGAGCAAAATGCTAATGTAGAGGAGCAAAGGCTCAAAAAATGAGGAAGCAAGAATTAGAGTAAATACCACTGTACCACCACCTGCCAGGGACTCAAACGCCAGGCATTATGATAAAAAGCATAACCTGCCTGAATTTTCAGAATTAGACCCTGAAAGGTTTTTCAACCATTTTCAGAGACTGGCCATGTCCATGAACTGGCCAGAGGAAGAGTGGGTGAAAATCCTGCAGGGAAAACTTAAAGGTAAAGCCCAAGATATTTTTATAAACATGCCTGACTGCGATTGTTTTGATTATAGTAAAGTCAGGGAACGGATTTTGAGGGCACATGAAATTACGCCTGAAGCTCACCGCCAAGCTTATTGCAACCTTAAGCCTACACACAACTAACCTCTCCCTGAATTTGCTAACGATCAAATAAGACTGTTTGAAAAATGGATTCGCTCGGCTAAAGCCGAAACAAACGAGTCACTCAGAAGTATAATTTTAATAGAGGGATTTATAGATAACATGCCAGAGCTGGTAGCACGGTATTTAAGAGAAAGGACGGAGGTAGATACGAATATTACGGATTTAGCCAAGATGGCAGAGAACTACCAGTTGGCGGGTAAAAGACCCAATAAAAATAATTATAGCCCACATAGTAACAAAAACTATACCCACAACCAGTCCAGACCAGCCTATTCTAACCCTGTAACTAATACACCTTTTTTCCAGACAAAACTAACCAGGGTTAAATTGTCTAACCCCATGGCACCTAAGGGTGAACCAATGGGAAATTCTGGTAGTAATATGTCTCTTCTCCACAACGATACTGTGGTCACTGTAAACGTTCAAACCACATTACTAGCCGTTGTTGGCAACTGTACCGGAAAAAAGACCCAATGTTCTTGTTGTGACACAAGGCTGAGGCCTTCTGAAGGATTAGGGAGTAAATTAAACCTCCAACCCACAGTGGCTCAACCTGCTTACTCCATTCTTGTCGAAAGGGAGGCTTTTGTCTCCTGAGGGTTCTTCCTGGAAGGATGTGGTGATCTTCCGAGACACTGGTGCCATCCAGACTTTAATTTAGGAGAGTGCGATGCAAGGTGCCAACACTCTCAACACTGGAGAGGTAGTACTTGTCAAGGGTGTCACAAATGATATGATTTCCACAAGGATATTTGTACAGTCGGAGTCACTTGTTACCTACCTTTCCCTAATGTTGATGTAATATTGGGTGATGATTTAGAAGGGATAAGGTAGGGGATTCTAGACTGCCTATTATGTTGCCTACCCCAAAGGTTTCCCTGGATCTACCCGCCACAGAGGATAATGTTGTGTACTCTGTGTGTGCGGTGACCAGGTCTATGGAACTTAAATGTAAGGGCAGCCCTGTGGTTGCCAAGGTGGTAAATCCCGAGGACATGAGAACTTTCTGAGTGGTGAAAACCTTGCGGACACGTTCATGGTCTGAATCGATTATGAGGCCAAGGACAATGTGGAGAGCCTACCAGTACCTCCTATCAAGAGTAGTGAGGAGGTGGAGAGGAACCCTGTTGAGTCTTGGCCAATGGCATATGACCAAGGCATGGATGCCCCCTTGAGTGAACTGCAGAAGGCTGACCCCAGTCTTGCAGGATGTCACAAAGTAGCTCTCTCTAGGAGGAGATTGTACATGCTTGGAGATTATCCTGAGTCTTCAAACTGAAAACCAAGCAAACCGTTCGAACCTCCATCAACAACAACACGAAATAACCCTCCTCCGCGAGGATATTAGAAACTTAAGGGCTAGACGAGATCAACTCCAGCATGACTTGAATGGTCTCCGTGAGGAAAACATTCGTCTGAAATTTGATGAAGCCATAAAAAAACAAGAGGAAGCTCTCAGCAAAATGACTGCAAGTATCAATACATTATCCGCCCAACGTTCCGTCACCCAGGATGAACAAGATCAGCAAAAGCTGCTTGATTCTGTAGTTGTGTCGTCCCAAGATATTCCAGTGGAAAGCGAAGGTGAAAAGTGTATTGAAATTGTTCAGGATCTCTTAAAAAATCAATTGCAGGTCACTCTAAACAAAACAGACATTATTGTTGCCTACAGAGTAGGCAAAAAGAACCGATCAGGACAAAGCCAGCGGAAAATTCGCCTGAAGCTGGCTTCCCAGTCCACGAAATCGCATGTTGTCCGGACAGCTGCATCTCAACGACAGGGAATCTACATCAACGAGTGCTTGACTAGAAAAAGACATCACTCATCTACCGCCTGCGTCAAATCCGTCATCAAAACCCAGATGCGATTCATCAGTGCTTCGTTAGAGATGGCTTGATTAAAATAAGAAAGACTTCAGTAGGTAAAATGTTTACAATTGCTACTGAGGATAACCTCAACACTTTCCTCACCCAACGTGGTTTGTCTCACCTTATTATCACTCCCAATGAGTCAACATAATTAACCCCCTTGTCACCTAGTGCGGGCTAGGTATCCTAAGTTTCTTTGTTTCACTTCTTAAATTAATTTTTAATTTACTTTTTACTAGTCATTTATTGGACATAATTAACTGAGTGCTTTAATATTTCTTTAGGTCTTATTAATTATACGATCATAACTAAACTACTTATAGTTAATAATCTTTAGCTTAAATTTGCCTATGTTTATTATTCAACTTTTTTCTTTGATTTCATTTATTACCTAGGTTGCCTAGCCTCGCCATACTCCCTTACTCCATTGTACCCCTGGCTTTGCCTGTGTCTCAAAATGAAATTATTACTTACAGTGTACCGAGAGTACCTGTAAGCCCCTTGTAAGCTACCTCATTTTTTCTTTTTTTTTTGTTCATTTTGTGTTTGTTTTGTATAGTCTTGTTTATATATTTTTCCCCTTTTATATCAAAATTCTATTTTGTAATTGCCATTCTTGCCTTGTTTTCCTACAACCAGCCTTTTTATGCAGACAAGTATAGACCCAGAACTAAACCTCTTATCCACTATCTATGACAATCATCACTTTAATGATCAAAATTGCAGATATTTTACAGCACATGATGTAAACAATGTATTAACACATAATCACAATATCTCTGTAATCAACTTGAACGTTAGATCCCTAGGTAAACACTTCGATGATGTTAGTGCCTTGATTGAAACTATTGACAACAAATTCTCTTTTATTATACTTACTGAAACGTGGTTAAAAGAGGATACTACTCAACTCTTTAACATGCCTAACTACTCGGCAATTCACAACTGTCGTCAAATTCAGAGAGGTGGTGGTACTGCTCTTTACTACCACCAAGAACTAACATGCTTAAAAGTAATTAGAACTAGAGACTGCTGTGGGGAGTATATCTTCGCCAGTTTCAGAGTCAAGGGTGCCGAGTCTGTCCTGTCTGTGGGTGCAGTCTATAGAATTCCTAACACTGATGTGTCCGAATTCAACTCAAACCTTAGAAATCTAATACTAGATAACAGACTGAACAAAAACCATCTAATTATCGCAGGGGACTTTAATATTGACCTCTGCGAGCCTGAACACCCTACTGCTGTTAGCTTCCTCAACTGTATGAATTCCTGCTTCCTCATACCCTTAATCACTAGACCTACTAGAATCACTGATAGTACTGCCACGACTCTAGATCACATCTGGACCAACATAACCTCTCCGCTTACTTCAGGTATAATCACCGATAGCACTACAGACCATTACCCCACATTTCTCTTAACTAACATTAACAAACCACCACTAGAGACAAGGGAGTTAAGCTTTAGGCTGCAAAATGAAACTGCTATAGACAATTTTACAACTGCTGCTGATAATGTCAACTGGGAGTCCGAGTTAAGTAACATAAAGGACATCAATCTAGCAGTGCAATCTTTTCTTCAAAAAACTCTCAGCCTTTATAACACCCACTGTCCTATGCTTACGAAACAAGTCACAACCAAAAGGCTTAACAATCCTTGGCTTACAAAGGGAATACTTAAATCCATTAATAAAAAACATGACCTTGAGAAGAAGTATAGGTTAGGAACCGTCTCCAAAGAATTCTCAAAGAATTACTCGTTATTGCTATCTAAAATAATTAGACGAGCCAAAACTAAATACTACGAAGATAAATTTACCCAAATAAAGAGCAACATTAAAAAAACTTGGAGCACAATTTCACAAATATTGGGATCAAAGAAGATTTTAAATAACAAACCAACACTCCTGTCCAATAACGATGGTCAGCTTTCAGCCTCTGATTCTGCTATTGAGTTCAATAGGTTCTTCTCTTCCATTGGGTCATCCCTTGCAAATGATATTCCATCTTCCAGTACTGATGTTAAGGACTATCTTACAGGTAACTATCCACAGTCTCTGTACCTAAAGCCTACTAATTCCACTGACGTTAATGAGATAATCCTTTCCCTTAAAACCAAGTCTAGTGCCCTTGAGGAGATACCAACTTTAATTTACAAAAAAGCCTCCAGATCTTTAGCCCCTGCTATTGCATTGCTCTTCAACAAGTCACTTGAACTCCAAACCTTTCCAGATATTCTAAAAAAAGCGAGAGTAACCCCTGTCCACAAATGTGGTGATCTCACAGATGTTAACAACTACAGACCTATATCAATCCTGCCTAACTTGTCAAAAATATTTGAAAAACTAATCTACAAGCAGCTTTACTCTTATCTAGCCAAACACAATATACTTAGCTCTTGTCAATATGGCTTCAGACCCAAAAAAAGCACTAACGATGCACTTATTAGTATGATTAACTTGATTCATGCAGCTCTTGATAAAAATGAGTTCCCTGTTGGGTTATTTGTGGACCTGCGTAAGGCTTTTGACACTGTCAACCACCAAAACCTTCTTCTTAAATTACATCATTATGGAGTCAGAGGACACTCCCTGCAATACCTCAAATCTTACCTTACTGACAGGCTCCAGTATGTTTCTGTGAATAATTCAATTTCTCCCACCCTACCCATCAACATCCTCAGGGCAGCATACTTGGCCCTCTCCTCTTTCTCATCTACATTAATGACCTTCCAAATGCCTCCCAACACCTCAAACCAATTCTATTTGCTGACGACACAACCTTCATTTACTCCAGTCCTGACCCCCTTGCTCTAAATGCCACAGTAAATACTGAGCTAAATAAAGTCCATCTTTGGCTAACTGCCAACAAACTCACCCTTAACATTGACAAAACTTTCTATATTCTGTTTGGCAATAAATCCTCTAATCAAATAAATCTCAGAATAAACAATACCCAAATTTGTAACAAATTAGATGGCAAATTCCTTGGCGTTCTCATTGACCACAAGCTGAATTTCCAGGGACACATTCTAAATATATCAAAAAAAGTTTCAAAAACTGTTGGCATTCTTTCTAAGATCAGATATTATGTACCCCGCCCTGCCCTGGTGACTCTCTATTACTCCCTCATCTATCCATATCTCAACTATGGTATTTGTGCTTGGGGTTCTACTACCCAAAATCATTTACGTCCTCTAATTACTCAACACAAAGCTGCTATTAGGACAATATCCAACTCTGGCCCCAGACATCACTCGGTACCCCTACTCAAATCTCTGAATATGTTAGATATTAAGTCACTGCACATTCTCTCATGTGTATTATACATATATAAAACGCTGAACTGTAATGCCAATCCTGACCTCAAAAGCTTCATTGAAGGTTGTAACAGAACCCATGAGCACCACACCAGAAACAAATACAGTTTTGATATTCCAAGAGTACGACTTAATCAAACTAGAAATGCTCTACAAATCAAGGGACCCAGAATGTGGAATGACCTTCCCAATCATGTTAAAGACTGTACCTCTCTCAACCAGTTTAAGATAAAAACGAAGCACTACCTAATAAATTCCCTGTAACCTACCTTACCCCTCTATTGTCAACCCATGTCTGTTTTTTTTAAACAACGCTGTTTGTCGACCTAATTGTATTTGTGCTGCTTTTTCAGCCATGTTCCCCCCTTTTTATTTTTATTTTTATTTGTTCTCAACACATTTTATTCTTTATACTCAATTAGTATTAAGTTTTAGTCATTAATGTTTTTCCTGCCCGAAACGCTTTGCGTAATAGTGGCTTTAGGCATTGTATGTACTAGCTCTATCTATAAATCTATCAATTTTTGTAAAATCTCTTGTATGTATGTACCTTACCTGAATAAACATTTATTATTTATTTACTATTTATAATTTCCCAAGTGGCTGAGGACCAGTGACTATTTAATATACTGGGTATATTATATAATGTATATTTTTTCAGATTTGCAAAAAATGTATCATCAGACAGTGTGAACGTGAGCACTCTGAAGGGAGAGGGAGAACTCACAAACTTAGAGCTTAATGAAGCTGTACTGACAGATCTTCTTGAGCTTCCGACATGGCTTCGTATCACACGAGCAAGAGTAAACAAAGTCAGCCTGAAAATACAGTGGACGAAGCTCAAGAGTGTACCCATAGTTGTGGTGAGAATACTGTGTCTTCATTGTCTCTTTAATATCACCATTTTATTATTTGGGTATCAGAATTTTCTATGCATATACAGTATTATATTATTTTAACCTCATCTGTATTATTAAGTACATATGTTGATTTCATAAATATAGGATTCTTAATTTTAACTTCATTAACTTTAAGTCTTGTGAATGAAGTTTGCTTCCAGAGTGACACACTCTGTGTTGAGGAGTCGTAAGTCTACTCACATTAAAGATCACAGCTATAGAGGGCTCTGTTCATTGAGTATGTTTGAGAACCCCATGGTGAAGTGGTAAGACACTTGCCTGGTATTTCATGAGCGCTTTGTCATGGGTTCGTATCCTGGCCGGGGAGGATTTACTGGGCGTAAGTTCTTAACTGTAGCCTCTGTTTACCCAACAGTAAATGGGTATCTGGTTGCTGAACGATTTGGCAGTATCGTATTCCGGGAACATAGGATTAAGGACTTGCCGAAATGCTATGCATGCTAGTGGCTGTACAAGAATGTAAGAACTCTTGTATATATAAAAAAAAGTTGTGTATTGTGGTCTATGGATGAGAGAACCAGAATAGAAGGTAGAGTACCTAATGTGGCAGAAAAAACTTCATTTGTGTGTATAACTTTATGTACCCTCCCACACAAATACAGTATAGTATATTAATTTTGTCCATTCAACACTGCTCAGCTTTACTAAATACTGTAAACTGAAGACATGATAATATTAATAATTATCACTTTGCCCGGTAATGACACAGCATTGCGTGACTTTTTTACTCGGAGGAAGTCCGGTAATGACGCAGCATTGCGTGATTTCCGGTGGCAAATTGGCGACGGTTTTGGGAGGGGCGCGTCGCGGTTTTGGACATTATATGCAGACACCTGTAGGGAATTCATTGCGAATACAATGATACCAAAATGAAAGACCTAGGACCAGAATTGAGGTAACAAAGTTGAAAAGAATATACTCATTTTATTGCGCTTTATTAGCGCTCACTGGGGTAACGCACCGTCATGTTCTCTTTGCTGTGGGTGGGACGCGGGCATTTGTACTTTATATTTGCATATATCCTGTAGGGAATTCTATTTCAAACACAATGACACAAAAATGAAATACAGTATCTAGGACGAGAATTGAGATGTCCAAAG
>WNGS01061674.1:2104565-2138359 GCA_020271785.1 Procambarus virginalis | reverse complement strand
CACCGTGATCGTCTGTCTTTCCTGAAGCGAGACGCCAAGTTCGTCGTCTCACCCTTTCGCGGGCGTCTCCTACGCTCGCGTGTTGCGTTCTACCTCTCCTCGTCCTTCCCACTTCCTCAGTCTCACAACCGTTTCCAGGCCTTAAACCCACCACACCCACCACCTCCTCCCCTATTCCTTTGCCTCCTGTCCCGGATGGTCTCCCTCCCGGTTCTCCATCTGGGGTTTCCCCCCTTCCTACCCAGTCCACCATATCTCCTTTGTCTTCTTCCCATCTCCCCCACTCTTTCTTCCGACCCTCCCCCAGTCTCTTGACCCTCCACGCCACCTGTCTGTCCAGGCTGATATCCATCATCCTCCCAGCAATCTTCGTGTTTTCGCTCCATTCCTCTTCTCCTGCTGAGACCATTGAGTCTGTCGCCCGGTACGTTGTTACTGGAACGCCTGTCTCTTCGAGTCAGAAACGTAAGCCTGGCTCCTCTCCTTCTTCCTCTCCAGCGGGTAAGAAGGTTTGCTTCTTCCTCACCCCCTCCCTCTGACTGTCACTACATCCCCTCCCATTTCAGTGGTCGAACCCCGTGTCCCAGATATGGAGGTTTCTTTCGCCCCCGATTCCCTCTCGGTTGCTGCCCTTGCTGAGGTGCACTCCCTGCTTTCTGCCCCCCCCCCTCCTCCAGCTGTCCTTGCCTGCCCCTCTCAGTTGTCTCCTCCTCCGGACCCGTCAGTCCGCCTCTGGTCTGTCCTCTTGCTCTTCCCTCTATCCTTACTAAGTTTACCCATGCCCCAACCCTGATTTTGCCGACCCTGCCTCCTGATCCTGAGATTCTTTAATAAACTGTGTTCTTCTATACCTTTATTTCTTTCTTGTTCTCTGTTACTGTCCTTTCTCTTTGGTAATGTTCTTCTTCAGTGGAATATTCGTGGATTTTATGCCAACTTCCATGAACTCCAACTTCTAATTACAGTTTTCACCGCTTTGTGTTTGTCTCCAGGAACCAATGCTTGGTGCTCGTCCTGGTCACTTTCGTGGTTATTCCTTTCTTTCTCCCCCCCCCCTCCTCTTTCTGGGGCCATAACTCTACTGCTCTCTTAATTCGATCTGATATTCCCTTCGTCCCCTACTTCTTCCGTCACCTATCCATTGTTCTGCTGCCCGTTTTTTGTGGGTAAATGGTATACAGTCTGTTCCATTTATCTCCCCCAATGTGTCCCGCTTTCCCTTCCTGATCTTAAGCACCTCCTGGACTCCTTGCCAGAGCCGGTGCTCCTTTGGGTGATTTCAACTGTCGACATTCCCTCTGGGGTGATGTTCTGACAAACACCCGAGGCCGTCTTCTCGAACCGTTCGTCCTCGCTTCTTCTATCTTTCTGAATTCTGGTGAGCCCACTCATGTGGACTCTCAAACTCTCACCCTTTCCTGTCTTGATCTTTCTCTCTGCTCGTCGTCCCTTTACTTAGATTTCACGTGGCAGGTCTTGATGACCTCCATAACAGTGATCATTTCTCTATCCTCGTTTCCTTTTTTCTCTTTCCACCCTCCCCTCTCCTTCCCTAGGTGACAGTTTGCCTAGGCTGACTGGAGCCTATTTACCCTCCGTGCTACTCTGTCTGACCTCTCCTCTCTGCCTTTTCCTCGTGTCCTCCTTCTTTTTTATGACACTGTCTTCAAGGCTGCCCTCCGCTCTATTCCTATCTCTTCCTCCCGGGGCACACGGAAGTGCGTTCCTTGGTGCAATGCGGACTGTGCTCGGGCTGGCCGCTATAAGCGTGCAGCCTGGAAGAAACACCGCCGCCGGCAGACGGCTGATTGTTTTATTTTGTTTAGGAAGGCAAGTGCGGTGGCCTGTAGGACCATCTGTACAGCTAAACATGAGAGTTGGAAATCTTATGTTTCCACCATTACGTCCGTTACTCCTCGGCCGCAGATCTGGAAGAAGATCCGCAAGATTGCAGGCAAGTTCGTTCCGGATGTCTCGCCGGTTCTCCACTTCTGTGGTACTCTTGTGGCGGATCCAGTGCAGGTCGCGACTAAACTGGGTTCCCACTTTTCTTCTGTTAGGTCTGGTTCTCATTTTCCTCAATCCTTCCTTCTTCGAAAGCCTGTTCTTGAATCTTATCATTTAGATTTCCAAACTTATCTCCGCTTTCCCTATAACGATCCTTTCTCTCATTTTGAACTTCAGTCTGCCCTGGCCCTCTGTGGATCTATGGTGGCAGGCTCGGATGACGTTCATTATGAGATGCTTCGCCATCTCCCTCCGTGCACGTCTCAGTATTTACCGAGTTTGTATAACCAGGTCTGGGAGTCGTCGTCCATCCCTGAGGACTGGCTCAATGCCGTTGTACTCCCTATTCGGAAACCAGGGTCTCTGGGTACCTCCCCTAAGGACTTCTGCCCTATTGCTCTCACCAGTTGTGTTTGCAGGCTGTTTGAGCGTATGGTAAATGTCTGTCTGATGTGGTTCTTGGAACACCATCACCACCGCTCTCCTTCTCAATTTGGTTTTCGCAAGTGCCGCAGCACGACTGATGTCCTGGTGAACTTGGCGGTCTATATTCGTACTACTTTTGTTGCGAAGACGTCCGTTGTTGCTGTCCTTTTTGACCTGGAAAAGGCTTATGACACGACTTGGAGATACCATATTCTGTCCCAACTCCGTTCTTTTTGGCCTTCGTGGTAATCTCCCTCTCTTCCTTCAAAGCTTCCTCTCTCGTCGTACCTTTCGAGTCAGGCTTGGTGCCACTCTCTCTGCCTCTGTTCTGCAGTATGAAGGTGTGCCCCAAGGTAGTGTTCTTAGTACTACTCTTTTTCCTGGTTGCCCTCAATGGTCTTCTTTCCTCCCTTCCTTCTGGCATCTTCTCCACGATTTATGTTGACGATCTTACTCTTTGCTGTCGGGGTGATGATTCGCCTCTCCTTCAACGGTGGCTTCAACTTGCTATTGATGACGTGTCATCTTGGGCCACCAATCATGGCTTCAAGTTCTCTACTACTAAGACTTGTGCCATGACCTTTACTCGGAAGCGGGTCGTTCATCGTCCCTCTTTGCCCAACCTGTCCTCTTAAAAAGAACGTCGCTTTTGGCCGTTTGCCCGTATGGCCGAATTTGGACGTAATTTGAAAATGAAAAAATATGAAAATAAATTTGGGATTTTTTTTTCAACAACAGTAAGTTAAGGGTCCTCTGATAGGTTAGGTGGGCAGGCAATTCTCATAAAGTTTTAAAACATTATAAAAAACGGTAATTTAAAGTGTCCTCTCATAACCTCTGCGCGTATGCCGGACGACTCCAATAGAAAACGGAACAGAACGTCACTTTTGTGAGTCGATTTCATTTCAAATTACGTCCAAATTTGGCCATATCGCGCATATGAGCCAAAAGTGACGTTATTTTTAAGAGGACGGGTTGCTTTGTCACTTTATCCCACCTTCCTCAAACTCACAACCGTTTCCGGGCTTTGGACCCTGATACACCCACTGCCTCCTCCTCTGTTCCTTTGAGTTCTGTCCCGAAGGGTCCCCCTCCTGGTCCTCTGTCTGGAGTTCCCCTTCTTTCTGCCCGGTCTGTCGTGTCTCCTGTGTCTTCTTCCTCGCCTCCCGATCCTCCTTCCCACCCTTCTCCTCCCTCTCTTGACTCTCCCCACCGCCTGTTGGTGCAGGCAGATGTACATCGCTCTCCTCACGGCCATCATGTGTGCTCTCGTTCGGCTTCTCCTGTTGAGACACTGGAATCCGTTGCCCGGTACGTAGTTGCTGGGACACCGGTCTCTTTAAGCAAGAAGCGTAAGCCTGGCTCCTCTCCTTCCTCCTCCCCAGCGGGTAAGAAGGCCTCGCTTTCTTCCTCGACCCCTACTACTGGCTCTATTGCTCCTTCCCCTCCCATTTCAGTGGTTGCTCCCCCTGTTCCTGCTATGGAGGTTTCTTTGGCCCCTGCTTCCCTTTCGGTTGCTGCCCTCCCTGCGGTGCACTCCCTTCTTTCTACTCCCCCTCTTTCTGCTGCTGTCCTTGACTGCTCCTCTCCGTTGTCTCCTCCTCCTCCGGACCCCGCCCGGCCACCTCTGGTCTGTTCTCCCGCTTCCTTCCCTCCGTCTTTGCTCAGTTTACCCATGCCCCTAACCCTGACTTTGCTGACCCTGATCCCGACCCTGATATTCTTTAACATGCTATGTTGCTCTTTCGCCTTTGTTTCTTCCTTGTTTCCTGTTGTTGTCCTTTCTCTTCTCGTCGTTGTATATTCTTCAATGGAACGTTCGAGGTTATTACGCCAATTTCCTCGAACTCCAACTTCTGATTTCGCGGTTTTCGCCCCTTTGTGTCTGTCTCCAGGAGCCGATGCTTGGTGCTCGTCCTGGTCGTTTTCGTGGCTATTCCTTTCCCCGCCCCCCCAGCCGTTGCTGGGGCTCATAATTCTTCTGCTCTTTTGATTCGTGCTGATGTTCCCTTTGTTCCTTTATTTTTTCCTTCGCCTCTCCACTGTTCGGCTGCTCGTATCTTTGTGGGGAAATGGTACACAGTTTGTTCCATTTATCTCCCCCCGAGTGTCCCGCTTTCTCTTCCTGATTTGAAACACCTCCTGGACTCCTTGCCGGAGCCTGTGCTCCTGCTGGGTGACTTCAATTGTCGTCACTCTCTTTGGGGTGATGTTCTGACGAATACCCGAGGTCGCCTTCTTGAGCCTTTTCTCCTCTCTTCTTCCCTGTCTCTTCTGAATTCTGGTGAGCCCACTCATTTGGACTCTCGGACTCGCACCCTTTCCTGTCTTGATCTTTCTCTCTGCTCTTCCTCTCTTTACTTAGATTTCACGTGGCAGGTTCTGGATGACCTCCATGGCAGTGATCATTTCCCCATCCTTGTGTCCTTTTTCTCTTATCGCCCTTCCCTCTCTTTCCCTAGGTGGCAGTTTGCTCAAGCGGACTGGGACCTATTTACCCTCAGTGCTGTTCTCTCTGACCTCTCCCTTCTGCCTCTCCCTCGCGCTCTCCTCCTTTTTCATGACACTGTCATCGACGCTGCCTTCGCTCTATTCCTCGCTCTTCCTCTCGGAGTCCACGGAAGTGCGTTCCCTGGTGGAATGCGGACTGTGCTCGGGCTGTCCGCTGTAAGCGTGCAGCCTGGAAGAGGCACCGCCGTCGGCAGACGACCGATTCTTTTCTTTTCTTTCGGAAAGCGAGTGCGGTGGCCCGTAGGGCCATCCGTACGGCTAAACGTGAATGTTGGGCTTCTTATGTCTCCACAATCACGTCTGAAACTCCCCTGCCACAGATATGGAAGCGTATCCGCAAGATAGCGGGTAAGTTCGTTCCCGATGTTTCCCCGGTCCTTCACCTCCGTGGTACTCTTGTGGCGGACCCGTTGCAGGTCGCTACCGAACTGGGTTCCCACTTTTCTTCTGTTAGCTCTGGTCTTCATCTTTCCTTCTTCGTAAACCTGTCCTTGAGTCTCGTCCTTTAGATTTCTGCACTCGTCTTCGACTTTCCTATAATGATCCCTTCTCTCTATCTGAACTTCGTTCTGCCCTGGCCCTCTGCGGTTCTACGGCGGCGGGCTCCGATGGTATCCATTATGAGATGCTTCGCCATCTCCCTCCGTGCACGTCTCAGTATTTACTGAGTCTGTATAATCGGATCTGGGAGTCGTCGTCAGTCCCTGAGGACTGGCTCGATGCCGTTGTCCTCCCTGTTCGCAAACCAGGGTCTCTGGGAACTTCCCCTAAGGACTTTCGCCCTATTGCCCTCACAAGTTGTGTCTGCAAACTCTTTGAACGTATGGTTAACGTTCGTCTGATGTGGTTCCTGGAACACCATCACCTCCTCTCCCCTTCTCAATTTGGTTTCCGCAAGTGCCGCAGCACGACAGATGTTCTGGTGAACTTGGAGGTCTATATTCGTACTGCTTTTGCTGCGAGGACCTCCGTTGTTGCCGTCCTTTTTGACCTAGAAAAGGCTTACGACACCACCTGGCGATATCATATTCTATCCCAGCTTCATTCTTTTGGCCTTCGTGGTCATCTCCCTCTCTTTCTCCGCAGCTTCCTCTCTCGTCGTTCCTTTCGGGTGCGCCTTGGTACCGCTCTCTCTGCCTCTTTTCAGCAATACGAAGGTGTGCCCCAGGGTAGTGTTCTGAGCACTACTCTTTTTCTGGTTGCCCTCAATGGTCTTCTTTCCTCTCTTCCTTCAGGTGTCTTCTCCGCTCTCTATGTCGATGATCTTACCCTTTGCTGTCAGGGTGATGATTCGCCTCTCCTTCAACGCCGGCTTCAACTTGCGATTGATGCCGTGTCGTCTTGGGCCACCGATCATGGCTTCAAGTTCTCTACTTCTAAGACTTGTGCCATGTCTTTTACTCGGAAACGGGTCGTTCTTCGTCCCTCTTTGTCACTTTATGGTCATCCCCTTGAGTACAAAGATTCCGCGAAGCTTTTGGGGTTATTCCTTGACACTCGTTTGTCTTGGTCTCCCCATATCTCTTACCTCCGTGTTGAGTGCTCTAAGGCCCTTACCCTCCTTCGAGTATTGTCCCATACTTCTTGGGGAGCGGATAGGCGCACACTCCTTGCTTTGCATTCCTCTCTCGTCCTGTCTAAGCTCGATTATGGTTGCCCTGCTTACTCGTCTGCTTCTCCTTCTACTCTTCGCCGTCTTGATGCTTTGCACCATACTGGGCTGCGCCTCAGTTCTGGTGCCTTTCGTTCGACTCCCGTCCTTAGCTTGTATGTTGACACTGGCTTCCTGTCTCTCCAGGACCGCCGTGATCGCTACTGTCTTCGCTATCTTGCGCGGTCCTTACAACATCCTTCCTCTCGCCTCTGTCGTGCTTTAACTTTTGCCCCTCCTGCGGTTTCTGTTCCTCTTCACCGCCTCCCTCTTCCTGTTCGGTTGTCTCGCTTACAGGATTCTCTTTCTGTTCGTGTTTCTAATGTTTCTCCTCGTGTTGTTCCTTCTTTGCCCCCATGGAGAGTCCCCCTTCCGCAGTTTTGTACATCCTTGACCCGCGTCACTAAAGCTTTTACCTCTCCTACGGTTCTAAAACGCCTTTTCCTTGAACACTTTTCTTCTCACTCCCGCTCCGTTTCTGTCTTCACCGATGGGTCTAAGTCTGCGGACGGTGTTGGCTACTCTGTTGTTTTTCCTGATCGCACTTATATGTGTCGCTTACCTCCAGAGACTAGCATCTTTACAGCGGAGATTTACGCTATTCTCTATGCTCTTCGTCTCCTGCTTTCTTGTTGTCAGTCTTCCTTTGTGGTAGTTGTTGACTCTCGTAGTGCCCTCATGGCGCTTGGGTCCTTTAATCCGGTTCATCCAGTAGTTGTCGAGATCCAGCATTGGCTGTTTCTTGTTCACAGTAAGTTTAAGTCGGTTGAGTTTTGTTGGGTTCCCAGCCATATTGGCGTTTCTTTAAATGAGCGTGCGGATGCTGCCGCCAAGGAAGCTGTCCACTCTTGTCCCATCTCTCGTAAAGGTATTCCATATTCCGACTTTTACCCGGTTATCCATTCCTCCATCCTTACCCGTTGGCAGGCTTCTTGGTCGTCTGTTACTGGTAACAAACTCCGTACTCTGAAATGTTGTGTTTCCTCATGACCATCCTCCTATCACCGTAACCGGCGATGGGAAACTGCTCTGGCGAGGTTGCGTATTGGCCATACTCGCTTAACCCATGGTCACTTGATGGAGCGCCGCCCTGCTCCTTATTGTCCTTATTGTCCTAATTACCCATGTAGAAGTTTGCAAACAGGACGCCTAGGGGAGAACCCATGGCGACCCCATCTACTTGCTTATACATGTGCCCATCCGGGCTCAAGAAGGGTGCCTCCTTAGTACAAGCTTGGAGTAGTTTCCTCAGGATATTTTCTGGC
Source organism: Procambarus virginalis (assembly GCA_020271785.1). NCBI lineage: Eukaryota > Metazoa > Arthropoda > Malacostraca > Decapoda > Cambaridae > Procambarus > Procambarus virginalis. The sequence goes on along the minus strand of WNGS01061674.1, from coordinate 2,130,499 downwards.
ATGTCAAGAGGCAACTTCTGTTAACTTCAGCCTGAAATCCCCAAAGGAATTGGTTAACTTACTGCGGGGAACACGGGCCACAGGGATAAGAGCCTCGTTGGACGTAGAATCATTGTTCACCAACGTACCTGTGGATGAAACAATCGGGATGATAGTGGACCGAGTGTATGGAGACCCGGCCTGTACTCCTCTTGACATGCCAGAAAATATCCTGAGGAAACTACTCCAAGCTTGTAGTAAGGAGGCACCCTTCTTGAGCCCGGATGGGCACATGTATAAGCAAGTAGATGGGGTCGCCATGGGTTCTCCCCTAGGCGTCCTGTTTGCAAACTTCTACATGGGTACTATCGAGGAAAAAGTCTTTGTCGACTTGAACTTGAAACCGGCCATATACTGCAGGTATGTTGACGACATTTTTACACAGGTACCTGATGTCAGACATCTGCAGGAGCTGAAAGAGGCGTTTGAGCAGAATTCTGTGTTGCGTTTCACTTACGAGATGGAGAAGGATGGGAAGCTGCCCTTTCTAGACGTAACAGTCATGGAAAGGAGCGGAGGTTTCCACACTGCAGTCTACACTAAGGAAACAAACATAGGAATATGCCTAAATGCCAACAGTGACTGCCCAGATAGGTACAAGAAGAGTGTTGTTAACGCTTGTGTCGACCGTGCTCTCAGCCACAGCTCAGAATGGAAGCAAGTCGACGAAGAACTCTGTAGGGTAAGGCAGGTCCTAGTCAACAACGGCTTCTCCAATGGTTTCATTGAAGACATCATAAGAAGGAAAGTAAAATGCCATGCAACCTCTGAAGAGACAACTAATACAACACCTATACCCCCTATTAGACTATTTTACAGGAACTTCTTCTCCACAGCTCATAAAACGGAGGAAAGGGTCCTGAATAATATTGTTAATAAAAATGTTATCCCTACAGACAAAAATCAGAAGATACAACTAACGATTTACTATAAAACCAAAAAAACAGCCAGCCTACTAATGAGAAACTCTCCAGACACGGAGCAGAACGCTCTAAAAGAGACAAACGTCGTCTATGCCTTCAAATGTCCTCTTGGGGACTGTAAGCCCCAAAAAACTCAGTATATAGGCAAGACAACAACATCTCTTTCCAGGCGTTAAACGATGCATAAGCAACAGGGCTCCATTAAGGAACATATACTCTCTTCCCACAACCAAACCATCACCAGAGAAATCTTAGCAAACAACACAGAAATCATTGATAGATACAGCGACAGCAGGCGGCTTGACATCTGCGAGGCACTACACATCAAGAAGTCAACACCAGCAATCAACAGCCAATTAACGCACAACTATATTCTACCCACTTCAAGACTCCGCTCCAATATAGAAACATCAGGAAATATGGGATAATAGGCCTTCTGCAGTTCTGTTACCCAACTTCTATCTGTTACCCAACTACCCATTGTTCCGTGTTCTAAGTTTTGTTGAAAGTTTGTTTTTTCACCCCACTATTGTATTACATCACCTCACCCAAATGCAGGTATAAGAACCAAAATGCTGTTTCAGTCATAAAGTTGTGTGTGGATAAACTGAAGTCTTTGAAAATGTAATAAGTTTTACGAAACGCGCTCAAGTGTCGCGTCTAGAAATAAAGAAATAAAGAGATTTATAGAAATAAATCTAGACTAGAAATAAAAATTGAATTTGGAGAATTGATTTTTCATTTACCGTCACCAGTAAAAAGAAACATAAGGAAAATCGAGAAAATTCGTGTTAGAATAACATTATATATATATATATATATTATATATATATATATATATATATATATATATATATTAATATATATATAATATATATAATGTTATTCTATGTCGTACCTAGTAGCCAGAACGCACTTCTCAGCCTACTATGCAAGGCCCGATTTGCCTAATAAGCCAAGTTTTCCTGAATTAATATATTTTCTCTAATTTTTTTCTTGTGAAATGATAAAGCTACCCATTTCATTATGTATGAGGTAAATTTTATTTTTTGGAGTTAAAATTAACGTAGCTATATGACCGAACCTAACCAACCCTACCTAACCTAACCTATCTTTATAGGTTAGGTTAGGTTAGGTAGCCGAAAAGTTAGGTTAGGTTAGGTAGGTTAGGTATTCAAAAATCATTAATTCATGAAAACTTGGCTTATTAGGCAAATCGGGCCTTGCATAGTAGGCTGAGAAATGCGTTCTGGCTACTAGGTACGACATATATAATGTATATATAATGTATATATATAATAATGTATATACATATGTATATATATATATATATATATATATATATATATATATATTTATACATATATATATACATTATATAATATATATATATATATATATATATATATATATATATATTGTGACGGTGTTCCCCCCCTTCTAATTCTCCCACGCCTGCTGTAAGAGTCATGTCCACTATTCCCGAGCGTTCTCTACATTGCAGGCAACAATTGAACATATGTGGGAGAGAACAGTATTCTCGAAGAGCCGAGAAATTTGCAAAAATAGAACATTTTGGCCTGTGGGATAGGCCCTTTAGGGAGCCAATATGGCGCTGGCGAGTCTGTCCTCCCGCCAAAACTGTGTGACGTCAGTGGCGCCAGATTGGTCACCGTCAGCGACATGGCACTGGGAGCCAATGAAAACCAACTTTGGAAAAGTGACGTCACATAGGCATAGGGGTCCGCCCGTGTTGGCGCCAGGCGACATCAGTCTTTCACGACACGTCCGAGAGGTAGGACGCGCGATCGGTCATCCTGTCAGAGTGACGGATTTACCGAACTCCGGTGGATTTAAGCGTCTCCAGTTGTTGGCACGCACTCTGTGAGGTCTTCCTGAAACCCAGATGTGGCTCAGATAAGGAATTGACAAAATATTGAGCAACAAGTGCTCAGGGACAGGTGCGTTGCAAGAAGTGGGCCGGGCATCGACGTGTGTCGTCGTTGGCAGTTCACCAGTATAAGAGGCAGCTTAGTGGCCGGGCCACCCACCGTGAGTGAACCAGGTTGACAGCCTTGTCAACCAGGTTGAACGTGTGATCGACGATCCTGTCAAGTTTGACAGTAACCCCACCTTCGTGGAACCCTACGAGTCAACAGTTGGATGCAAGCACGTCGAGAAGTCTTCCCAAATACCTAGCGATATATCTAGACGACGAGGGAATTGACAGTGTTGTGAGCTTCAAGTGCTCTGAAGTCGGGTGCTGTGCGTGTGTCGTCCGGGACGGCTGATAACTTCAGTGACTTCGTAGTGGTGAGAGACAGTTACTCTGGGAGTACAGTGACAAGAACTATTTGGGAAACGTACGACGACCGCCGAGACGTAGGCTGGCTGCCGTAGTTGGGAGGAAAGTTGACGGCCAGGAGACCGACTTCAACCCAGCGACGTACTGTAGGGAAAGAAGCACGGACCTGCTGTGTACAGAAGCGGCGAGACGCGACATCCTAAGGTGTGGGGCTTGTGTTTCTGGATGAACGAGGCGAGAGCCTGGACCAGGAGCTACAACCCAACTGTCATCCTAGGATAGGTGAAGTAGGTGTTTACAGTTCCCTCCCATTTCCCCTTTAGTTAGCTATATATATATATTCTTGTCAGGATATTTTATATGTCGTGAGCAAGTCTCACTTGAGTTTAAGTCACAGAGAGCACAGTATGTGGTGAGGCTACCCAGAGCGCTCACAGTATCAATTTACATATATATCTATGTGTGGGTGTGTGCAAGCACCAGATTCATCAGAGAATTTACTGTGACTATTATTATTGATCTGTGATTATTATTATTATATATATTGGTAGTGAACCAGATATTGGTGTATTGATCTCTATAATCTATTGATATAAATGCCTGTGGATTATCTCTATAATCTATTGATATAATGCCCGTGTGTTGATCTCTATAATCTATCGATATAAATGCCTGTGTGTTGATCTCTATGATCTATTGATATATATGCCTGAAGTTTGATTATTGATTTATATATGACATGACTGTGTACTGAATAATATCATATACGTGAAGTGTTTGCCAGTGATATCTCCTTAAGAGGAAGTATAAATATAAAGAAAAGTTCAGTGATCAAGTGAGTGCATTCACAGCAAATATTATTAAGAATAGAGTAATCTTTTGGTACAGTGAAAAGTCACTGTGAGAGTATTGTGAATATAGATGTTGATCGTGAGGCCAGTGAAATCATAAGTAAGCCATGTGAACGTTGAATAGTNCTTCCTCTCCTCCAATATATAAGACAACAAAATGTTTTCAGATTCTTTCACACCACTGTTTCCAGCAACACATTTATCATTTATATCATTATTTTAGGGAATAATACATAAATTATATATTTAAACATGATCTTAGTGTTTAGTGGAATGCAAGAGGAGTCAAATTGCATTAAAAAGAACGATTTTTAGAAAATTTGGAAAAACTATTTTTTTTTCTGATCATATTATAACTAAATGGATTGTGAGGTTTCATTCAGCCATTAATTATCATTCACAATTTATTAATGAATTTTACAAAAACACCATAAATTTTATATTTAAAAATGTAAAAACTATTTGTTATACATTAGGAACCAAATAGTTGTAGAAAAACAAGTTATTATAAAACCTTGTGTTTGGATTTTTTGATTAAAAGTTTCTCAAAGGCTCTCCTGCACCATTCTCAATGTAAATCATTCCCACGCCTATGGGAAGAAATAGACGAACGTTTCCTAGATGATTTGTGTTTGCTGGGATGCTGCTGATGTTATCCTCTTGATATGAGCTTCAGGGGACAGGTCTGGCGTGATATCAACCCCCAGGTCTTTCTCTCTCTCTCTGACTCTTGAAGTATTTCATCTCCCAAATGATACCTTGTATCTGGTCTCCTGCTTCCTACCCCTATCTTCATTACATTACATTTGCTTGGGTTAAACTCTAACAGCCATTTGTTTGACCATTCCTGCAGCTTGTCCAGGTCTTCTTGAAGTCTCAAGCTGTCCTCCTCTGTCTTAATCCTTCTCATAATTTTGGCGTCATCAGCAAACATTGAGAGGAATGAGTCTATACCCTCTGGGAGATCATTTACGTATATCAGAAACAGGATAGGTCCAAGTACAGAGCCCTGTGGGACTCCACTGGTGACTTCACGCCAGTCTGAGGTCTCACCCCTCACTGTAACTCTCTGCTTCCTATTGCTTAGGTACTCCCTTATCCACTGGAGCGCCCTACCTGTTACTCCTGCCTGTTTCTCCAGCTTAATCTGCCCGCCTGTGCTGACGTGGAAGTTACGATGGGGGTCCCCCTCCCACCAATACTGCGGGCTCAGTCTGTGGGCCTGGAATTTTCCGGCCGGGCTGGGTACCCGGAGTTGGCGCGGGTGTGTGAGATGCTTAGAGTTCCTGTGATTGACATATACGGAGTCGAGCTGGTGACGCCACGTCGAGTGATAGTCAAGTTCACTACGGAGTTGGTGTATCGCGACTTTCTCTGTCGTTACGAGGGGCGGACATTACCTCTGCTGGATGGTGTGGGCACTGTTTCCATCTCTGATCAGAGTGGTGCCCTCACCTACGTCAGCGTGCATCGGGCTCCATTGGAGTTTCCGGAGGGTCTGCTCCGGCGGTACTTCGGCCGTTTTGGCGCAGTAATTAGTGTGCGGGTGTACGTGGTATCTTCGAGCCCACTTAAGGGTGTGAGGACGAACATTCGCACCCTGGGCATGAGGCTCCGGGAGGATATTCCGTCCTCTGTGCGTCTGATGGGGTACACAGTTCGTGTGTTTTACGCCCGCCAGCCTCGGACATGTTATCGTTGTGGCCTGTTGGGCCGTCAGGCTGCTGACTGTTCTGCGCCGGCCGCTGCACCCGTGAACCTCTTCAGTGAGGAGGATTTTCCACCGCTTCCTATGGAGGAGGTTTCTGTGGCTATGAACGCCTCTCCGGCCGCGGATGTGCCCCCTGTGTCGCCTGATGCGCCTCCTGTGGTGGTGGCTTCTCCTCCGGAGGTTGTGTCATCGCCTGGTGATCGTCCTGCTCCGCCTAGTGTCTCTGGGGTTCTTCAGCCTACATTCTGCTCGAATCCCCCGTCTTCCTCTGCTGCATCTGACCCTGTCCCTGCACCCTCGACGTTTGTTCCGGCTGTGCTGGGTGATGGGGTGGATCCGGCGCTTCCTCCTGTGTCTAGTCTGGTGCCCCATGTGGTTGAGGATGCTGCAGTACTGCGGCGTGCGTCGGTTCGCCCGGCTTGTGTTGAGCGTGTGTCTGAGTCGGCCTCCGGGTCTGATGATGTGCGGCCCGTGCCTAAGCGTTCCCGGCGTTCGTCGTCTGCATGGGCAGACGTTGGCGATTTCGACGCTTGTGAGTCTGCAGGCGACAGAGGGGTGGCTACGGCTGCGTTGCGTACTACGGTGGCGGCGGAGGTGCATTTGCCAGAGGAAGCCTGTGACGGTTTTTCGGCCTCCACTTCTGATCTAGTGTCTGCGGTTCCTGCTTCGGGTGCATCGCCTGCCTCGGATGGCTCCAGTTCTTCGTGGAGGGTGGAGCCCCCTGCTGAGGTCCGTGGTGAGCGGGGTGGCCTAGTGCTGCTGTTGAAAAAGACTGCGCGCTCTGGAGATTCTGTGACTCCTGCCTCGGTCCCCGGTTCATCGACTACGGTTTCGACGCATCTTCCTTCTGCAGCCATCTCTTCAGTGTCTCCTGCGGTCTCGGTGGAGGCATTGCTTTCTCGTCGCTTGTTCCCTGCTCCTGTGCGTCCGGCGACGCGGCCGTCTCGGCAGCCCTCGTAGCTTCATCGGTGTCGTCTGCTACGTCGGAGGGCGTGGCTTGTGCTCCCCAGCCTCGTTATGCGACTTGCGCCTTTGAACTTCGGGACTGGCCGTTTCCGCCTGATCTGGAGATTCCAGAGTTTATGCCGGGTCCGCGGCGGCTGGGGGGTCGTCGCCCCACCGACAGGGAGTATCTGATTTGGGAGGGCTATAAAAGAAAGTATCCTTGGGAGTCGTTCCCTGATAAGTATCTTTCTCCCGAGGCGTTGGCTTTGCTTAGCCAATGATTCTTTTATGTATTGTGGGTTATTTCCATTAGTGTGCATGGTTGTGTGTGGTGTGGGTCGGGGGTGTGAGTGTGGTGGGGCGGGTTTGTTTGCGGTCCTTGCGTGCTCCGGTTTGTGATTGTGGGTTTATTTGTGTGAAGTGTGTGCAGTGTGCGTATGTGTCCGGTTCCTGTGTGTGTGTGTCTGGTTGTGGATGGTATGTTCCTTTATTATGTTTTGTGGTTTCTTTGGTTTAATGATGTTGTTTGTGCGCTTGTGTGTGTAGTGCTGAATGCCCTTCAGGCTTTTGGCGTGTATGCTTTGTTGTAATTTTATATTCCTGTCTTATTATTATTATTGGTATTATTCTTATTATTGTTTTTTTGTTCATGTTGGTGCCTCTCCGTGTGTGTTTACGGTGCTGGTAGTCTTGTTCTGTTGTTTACTGTTTTAGTCACTTCTGTGTTATATTCCACTGTGTTTGTCTTCATTGTTAAAATTTTGTTTTGTAATTATTGTTGACATTTGTTTTTGTACATTTTGTTGTTTTGTGGTCGGCCCTTCCGGCCGGCGTTTTTTCTTGTGTTTATGTACATATATCATTTGTTTTTTTGTTTTTGTTTTTTTTGCACGTGTATGCTTTCTTTGTTATGTTTGTGTTTTTGTTTTGTTTTATTGTACTTATAAGCATGCTTGCATGTAAACATATAATAAAAAAAAAAATACCCAGTTTTCTAACGTGCTGTGTTCCAATTCCCACTGCTCCAACACTGTGTGTTCCAACACCCACTATTGCAATATCCGATAATCCAACAAACAATATTCCAACACTTAGGGTTCCACTTCCCAGTTTCCAATACCCAGAGTTCCACCACAAAGTTTTTAGAACCCAATGTTCGAACACCCAAAATTTCGACACAAAATATACCAACACATCGTGTTCAAATACCCTATGTTGCAATACACAGTGTACCGGGAACACATTACTCCACAAACCATTGATCTCTTTATTCTCTGATAATGTTTGATGGTATTAATATATTTGGTAGGTATGTGACCTTGTGAGAGATGAACCATCAGTGGATAAATTCTCACGAAAAGATCCAGCTGTAAAGTGTTTCTATGCGCCCATACGCATTTGTCTCCTTAGACGATAATTAATGTTATTGGCAGTGAGTAAAACTTTGCATATACCACGCGTCAGTTATTTTCTGGCGGCTGATGAGGCTCAATTAGAGTAAACACTACTGTTGCCTTAATTTGTTTATAGGATTTCATTATACTCCTCAGATCTTCCATGATCTCGGTTGATGTACGTGAGGGATGTATATCATTACCTCCGAGATAAAATATAGTGATATAATGATGCCAGTTAAGTGATGGTGTTAATATAGAATTACTATAAGAAATTACGAACCGTGGCTCCCGGAGATCTGAGTATGCGTATCTCTGTTTGAGGTACAGTAATAAGATATCTGCGGATCTGACAATGCCCCACAATAGTGACTTTCAACATCCAGCCAATCCTCTATTTTTGGTATTACTTATAGGAAGGGTGAGGACCATTGTACATATACCAACGTGCAACACATTTAGAAAGGAGAAATCGGTACTAAAGAATTTGGACAAACCGGAAAACGATTTTCTATTTATGTTGCAAAGACAAACCAACTCACCTATCTTAACATTTCTAGGTTAATAAATGCTATTTGAGGCCTAATATAGTACATATGTATGCCATATTAGACTGTTACGGTATCGACACCATCGTCGGAGTGTAGAGTGGCAATTTCAATACCATCTATGGGTCTGCACTCCCACTCCCCTGGTATTGGATGCTATATGGACAACGCCATCTGGTGGTGGTGGCGTGGCAGCGATAAATAGCTCCAGTTTCCTGCCCTAGTCAGAGAGGTCGATGTGGATGACTTCTGGTGGGTGGCGTGTCACAATCAGCGTCATCTAGGTTGTAACTACAAAGCATAATGTCAATTCCCCGGTGAACGAGTATTACCTCATAGTTTCCCCAGTGTACTGTTCATCTAATTAATGACGTTTTTCCGTCCACAGAGGTGACATGTGGAGGCGGTTGTACTGAGGAAGGGAGTTTACCTTCGGCAGTCCACGAACCCTTAGCTTTGTCCTACAAGAAGGCTAAGTAGCCACCGTCGATCTAAGCAGTGTGATAGCTGCTGGTATATGCAGTGTTAGTGACGATTGGAGGACCCCGGGATTGGCTGTTAAGGGTTACAGTGATGTGCCTAGTGTGAAGTGCTGATAGCAAGCTGCTAGAGGCTTCTGTCAGGAGTTGGCTACCCCTATATGAGTTTGTTTGGGACCCCTGTCAGCATGTTGCCGAAGCCCTCTGTCAGTGAATAGCTGGAGAGCAAAGGTTGAGTGTAGGTGCATCGTGATACTCTGTGGGTGTGGACTGGCCCATGTAAAAGGTAAACTCACAAGTGTCGTCCAGTACAAGTGGACAGTGTGCTGTGTTTGTGAGAACACTGGAGTTGATGGACACTGCTGAAATATTTGGGTTCTTCATGAAAGAGACGCAATTGTAAATAAGTGTAGTTATAATTTATCTATATATATATATATATATATATATATANTCAGTCTGTATCTGGGAGCAGAGCTGGAGCCAATAGTTGTTGGCACATCGCCTGGCGCTCTGCTGTACTTTGCAGCGGATGGCCCGAAGGATCTGTAAGTTGCGCTGACTTGGGCAGGCTTTGTAGGCTGCCAAGGCGTTTCTCTTCTCTTCAATGACAGGTGTCATCTCTTCCGAGTGAGCCTCGAACCAGTCAGCCGACCTGCTGGTCTTCTTGCCAAAGGTGGAAATGGCAGCGTTGAACACAGCGTCTCTGAAGTGTTCCCATCTTTTACAGGCAGTGACCCCGGCTGGGCCAGGGAGAGCTTCCTCGAGCACTCGTGCAAAATCTTTCACCTTGTCCTGGTTTCGGGTCTTAGTGGTGTCGATGCGAGGTCTGCCCGTCTTTTTTGAGTGATGAATCTTCTTTGGTTGCATCTTGACCCTGCTACAGACCAGGGAGTGGTCGGTGTCACAGACAGCACTCTGGTAGCTACGCGTAATCTTGACACTGGGTAAACTTGCACGCCTGGTAAGAATCAGGTCAAGCTGGTGCCAGTGCTTGGATCTGGGGTGTCTCCAAGATACTCGGTGTTGAGGCTTTGTGCCAAAGAACGTGTTGGTGACACAGAGACCATGAAGGCAGCAGAGTTCTAGCAAACGTTGCCCGTTCTCATTCATCCTCCCTATGCCGAATTTACCCAGACAAGTGGGCCAAATGTTGTGCTCGGCACCCACTCTGGCGTTGAAGTCGCCGAGGATAAACAGTGGCTCCTTTACAGGGATTTTTGCTATGACTCTGTTGAGGTCATCGTAGAATTTTTCCTTTGCCTCTGCTGGAGAAGTCAGGGTTGGTGCATATGCACTAATTACATTGACTGGTCCTGTTTGGGAGTGCAGTTGCAGAGACAGAATTCGTTCGGTTTCCCCCATCGGTGGCATAATGTATCCCAACAGTGTATTCCTGACGGCAAATCCCACACCATGTTCTCTGGTCTCATCAGGTGGTTTTCCTTGCCAGAAGAAAGAGAAGGTCCTCTCTCTCACAGATCCTGATCCAGGGAGCCTGGTCTCTTGGAGAGCAACAATATCCATCTGCAGTTTGCTCAGCTCCCTATCAATGATTGCTGTTTTTCGGGCGTCATTGATTTCTTGCAGGTCGTCAGAGAAACCTGGTGTCAGTGTCCTGACGTTCCATGTGCCCAGCTTTAGGGCAGTTGATATTTCTTTTTGGGTATGATATTGCTTGGTGCAAAGTTGTCAGGCCGCTTGTCGGTTTTCACCCTAAACCCCACGCACCCAGTGAGGTTAACGGACCGTGGCGAGGCAACACCTTATTGGCTGGGGTTTGCCCAGCTTGAGGCGGGCGGTAGCTGCCCAGTGGGGCACGATGACCCCTCCCACCGTCAGAAGCAACCCCTGGCGTCACACTCTTCGCCAATCGAGCAGAAGACTTAAAACCGGTAGACTGTCACTTCCCGTGTTGGTTCGACGCTGTGAGGCGAAGCTGGAGTGTCCTCTCCAGGGCGCAAAGCCTGGGTAGGTAGATATGGAGGAGGAGCTGTTACCCATGCAGCAAATCCCCCCTCTCCACGTTGCTGAAATTATCCAATAGAAAGGCAAATGCCAATACACATGGTTCCAGCAACGTCGCAGGAGCTGCCAGAACGAGGTCGACGTCAACAACGAACTGCCTTAGGGGCTCCAACTCCGGATTTTTCCTCGAGGTTGACTCCTGAAGCCTTTCCCAGAAAAGGGGTATGGCCGCAAGGCAGCAGAGGTTTAAAATCGGGGTTTTCCTTCCCCTAGATGGACTGCCTTCCAAGGCTATCGAGTCCCATCTACCCAGAGCAGCTGGTTTTAAGGCGCCAGAGGCACGCCCTCGCCCCTTCTCCTGTCGGTAAAAGCAGTTCCGCCGGACTTAAAGACTAAGCCACCCGTGCAGGCCAGGAGTTGGACTTGGTTGTCAGAGGCTATTTGAGACGCATGCCATATAGGAGCATTTTATAGGTCATGGGAGCTCGTCCCCCATTACCACCCCCTGGCAATGACAACCCCTTGGAACCAAAAAAAAACAAAATAGAAAACAATAAATAAACTATTATCACGAAATGAACGGTATGGTAAACTAAACAGCTCAATATGAACGCAATGTCATACAATATAATTATATCAAAATGAAAATAAATCTAAATCTATGAAAACTCTATTTATCAATGTATTTGGAAACATTGAAATGGAATTGTAACATATTTGATATTGTGTGTGTTGCGCTTACATGCAACAGATGGTGCAGCTTTTCAAAAAAAGCATGTTTTTACCTGTCACAGAAAATGCATCTATATAATAGGTATTTAAAATCACGTGCATATTCAGATGGAACGTTGTGTCAAAATTTCAAAGCAATCGGTGAAGAACTTTCGGAGATTAGCGATTTTGAACAAACGATCATTTCCATATTTATTTATATAGACTAGCTGTACCCGCCACGCGTTGCTGTGGTTCTGCCTCGTTAAATGGAAAAGAAAGAAAAGGGAAAATACACGTTTCTAACATGTTTAATTTCACAATCCTTGTGGGTATACAATATTTTGTCTTGTTCCACTCTGTGAAGATACAGAGATTGTCTGATGGCCGACTCTAGAACACGCAACATATAATTGTCCATGTGAGAAGCAATCCGTGTCTAGATCTAAACAGCACCATTCTTAAGATTGGCCCTGAGCTTTGTTGATGGTGATTACAAACGCCAATCGAATTGGGAATTACGATCTCTTAAATTGAAATGGCAAATCCGTTTAAATTATAGGAATGTGAGGAATGAGGACATCTTCATCTTTGTAAGGTCCTGTCAAGATTGTTGCTTCTACGACGTTGCTGAATATTTTTTTTACTCCAAGCCACGTGCCGTTGTTAAGCTTTTGCTGGTTGATATTTCGTAACTTGATAATTGGCACGCCAATTTTCAATTGCAGTTCGTGCGGTTGTATCCCTGGCAGATCAAGTGAATTCAAAAATTCTGTTAGGATAATTAACCTCTTCATCTGCTTTCTCAACAGTGTCGACGGACTTATATGTGACAGTCTCGCTTTGGATGTTAGACAAAATAATATTGTTAAGGTCCAAGACGTCTTTGTTCTTAGCCGCAAGAATAGCTCGTTCACTCAGTCAATCGTGATTCTTATAATTGGTTTATATATTGGGAAATACTTTTTCAACCAATTCTTCTTTTGACGTCACTAAATTGTACAAGTTATGAGGCAATGAAATTCGTCCCGAGGTCAGATCAACCGACACGTTTCCGTTCCCAATTTCCAGAAATTGATGTGAGAATATCTCAGCTGATGAGTCGTTTTGCAGCTGGACACGCATATTTGTAGTTAATTTTAACATTTTTACGTGGCGCCACAAAGTAGAGTATTTCAGGCAAGCATTTATTTCGTCCCCTGGTGTCGAACGAGGAATTACAGGTAATGTTTGCCTGAAATCTCCTTCCGGCAATATTAATGCGTTCCCAAATGTCTGACGTTTCCACTCATATCTTGCAATGATCGATCAAGAGCCTCGAGCGATTTTTTGGGGCCATTGTGCATTCACCCCAAACAATAAGTTTACATTTCTGCAATACTTTTCCCATGCCGGATGCTTTGGAAATGTTGCACGAGGGAGTTTCAATGAATTGCATGTTCAATGGTAATTTCAAAGCCGAAGTAGCAGTTCTTCCACCAGGTAGCAATGTCACAGCTATTCCGGACGATGCAAGAGCTAAGGTTATGCCATTCTGGGATCGAAATGCTGCCAAAATCAATCTAATTAGAAAGGGTTTACAGTTCTTTCTGTCGCATCTAAGAAGATTTCTCCAAACCCGTTATTGACAGTTTGAATTATTTGATCGTAAATGCCTTTTCGCTCATGCGTTAGCTTAGAATATTTGATTGCACATACGATAATAGATCACCCGTGTTGTAGTTTTGTTCACGACGCCATTCTACATTGAACGAAGCAGCAGCAGATCGAATCAGTGATGGCCTTCCGAATTGAATGAGAACTTTGTTCGCAATTGCTCATCACAAATCTTCAATCATTATCACCGCTTCGTTGTAGATTTCTGCTGTGAAATTCATGTTCATATTTGAATTTTCCTTGCGTACTCGATGGAGAATATCTTCAGCCATGTGCGATTTGCGTTTCTCCCATACTCTGTTGGAGATGAAGGAAAGCCGGTGGTCAATATGACTGCAAACAATGCATAAATTTTATTTTGATGTGACGTGTTGGACGTGTCATTAATACATACATCCTGGTGTCGGTCGTTCTCCAATAAATTCAGAGCTTGACATGCACTACAGAAAGTGTTATGTGTCCCCCATCCTTTCCAATCCCTTTGGACACCAAAGCAAAAGGCATGTGTTAGGCCGCTGACAAATCTGAATTGCTGGAAAGACGTTGGACCGGGCACATTTACCACCAGCTTGCGAAGAAAGAAGCATTCATCTTGATTGGGATGCACGGTGTACAGTCTGCCTATCGTAGTTTGTTTGAATATGCCATGTTGTCCGTCGACTCGATCTCCTTGTTTACGTTGTTCAAATGAAAAATTTTCTACTGGCATTCCATGTGTAATACGTAGGGACTTCCGAAAACAGTAGTGTTTTCGCAAACGCATCATTTTTACATAACGTTAAGAAAGCAGTTAACGTTGTAGCCGATGGATTCATAGCTGTTTGTTGCACATTTGCAGCTGTAAAATAAACGTGGTCCATTTTCTTATTTAAAAACAAAAACAAAAAATACTAACGAAATATTTCAATTCAAACGCCGATCAAATTTGCCACCAATTGCACTGAAAAATAATAAGAACAGTTTAAAAACAGCATGAAAAACAATGAAGAAAAACGAATAAGCCATACCCACGAAATGAACGGTATAGTAAACAACACAGCTCAATTCCAACTCAATGTCACAAAATAATTAAATCACAATGAAAATAAATAAAAATCTATGAAAACTCAATATATCAATGCAATTGGAAACATTGAAATCGAATCGTAATATATCTTGTATATCATATGTTGCTCTTACGTGCAACAGATTGCGCGGTTTTTAAAAAAAAAATGCACGTTTTTACCTGCCACATGTGTGGCATGTAAATAGTAGGTATATCAAATAATGCACGTATTCGAATGCAATGTCGTGTCAAAATTTCAAAGCAATCGGTGAAGAATTTTTGGATATTACAGTGTGTGCTGCTCATAAGTCGTACAGATGGTGCTGCTTAAAAAAAAAAAAACGTTTTTTTCCTTTCACAGGTGAGGCCTGTATATAGTAGGTATATAAAAACACTCACCTATTTCAATGCAATGCTGTGTCAAAATTTCAAAGCTATCGTTTAAGAGGTAAAGATGTTTCGAAAATTTCCCTCACTTGCAAAACAAACGAAAAACACAGCTTTTCCAAAAAAGCATGTTTTTTTCCCATCAGAAGTGACATCTATATAGAATGTATATAAAAACCCGCTCGGATGCGAATGGAATGGTGTGTGAAAATTTCAAGGCAATCGGTGTAGAACTTTTGGAGATTAGCGATTTTGAACAAACGAACATTTCCATTTTTTTATATAAATAAAAGCATATTGACTAAATATTAACTTGCTCTAGCCTAATGTACTAATAATTTAAACCCCCCAAGTTTGTGGGATATATTTGTGAAGAGAATTATCAAAATACAGTCCACTCTTTTACAAGTGATATGCAGTTCACAATTAAATTCATTTAACTTTAAAATAAATTAAAATCAAATGAATTCTTCCTGCATGTATTTCTCCACATTCTTATGGTTCTATGAACCTAAATGGATCGATTAATGATCCGTTAAATCATCCTATTCGGTTATTTTTGTCCAAACTAGACGTCTTACGAATAATTCAAACTTTAAAACAGCCTCCCTAAAATTTCAGCAAATAAATCTCAGAGCACTAAGCTTGTGTTGCTGAAAATAAATCCAACAAACCTGATGTTGCAACCCATCTTGTTTGAATAGTACTTTTTATAACTATGTGCACCATAGTGCAAATGTTGATGTACCAAGCCAAAAACAAACTTTAATATTCCTAGGTCTATGTTATGGCCACTATAGGCCAGTAACTGGGTTCTTGGTGTTATGACCTAATTTTACTGTATCCGACTCCAAGTCGGAGGTACGCTTTCAAGAACTGGCGGTACAGTGCAATAAAGATTAATGGGGAGGATAAAACATAAGCTATTCTCTTCACCAATATATCCACCTTCACCATTAAATATATATATAAATAAATTATAACTACACTTATTTACAATTGCATCGCTTTCACGAAGGACACAAATATTTCAGCGGTGTTCATCAACTCCAGTGTTCTCACAAACACAGCACCCTGCCCACTTGTACTGGACGACACTGGTGAGTTTACCTTTTACATGGGCCAGTCCACACCCACACAGTATCTCGATGCTCCTACACCCAACCTTCGCTCTCCAGCTATTCACTCGCAGAGGGCTCCAGCAACACGCTGGCAGGGGTCCCAAACAAACTCATATAGGGATAGCTAACTTCTGACAGAAGCCTCTAGCTTCTTGCTAGCAGCACTTCACGCTAGGCACATCACTGTACCCTTAATAGCCAATCCCAGGGTCCTCCGATCGTTACTAACACTGCGTATAAGTAAGTAATTATCAAAAGAAGGCACCAAACTGGGAAGGCTATGTAGCACCATCAAATGTGCGGAATAATCAGAGGGCGCTAAATATCACCAAAGATCCCAATACGAGAACAAAAACGCATAAGGGAAACGATATCAAAAGTATCCGAGTCACCAAGGGTTCTATTGACGGACAGGTGACCGCGAGGGGTGGTCGGAAAGCAAGACACGCACGTCCTGCAAGTCGAGACAGTCAAGAAGGACATGCACGACCGTAAGAGGGACAATGCAATTAGGACAATAAGGAGCAGGGCGGTGCTCCGTCAAGTGACCATTGGTTAAGCGACTGTGGCCAATACGCAACCTCACCAGAGCTGTTTCCCATTGCTGGTTACGGTGGTAGGAGGACGGCCACGAGGAAACATAACATTAAGAGTACGTAGTTTGTTACCAGTAACAGACGACCAAGAAGCCTGCCAACGGGTAAGGATGGACGAATGGATAACTGGGAAAAAGTCGGAATAAGGAATACCTGTACAAGAGATGTGACAAGAGCGGACAGCTTCCTTGGCGGCAGCATCCGCACGCTCATTTAAAGAAACACCAATATGGCTGGGAACCCAACAAAACTCAACCGACTTAAATTTACTGTGAACAAGAAACAGCCAATGCTGGATCTCGACAACTACCGGATGAACCGGATTAAAGGACCCGAGAGCCATGAGGGCACTACGAGAGTCAACAACAACTACAAATGAAGACTGACAACGAAACAGGAGACGAAGAGCATAGAGAATAGCATAAAGCTCCGCTGTGAAGATGCTAGTCTCCGGAGGCAAGCAACACATAAGTGTGATCAGGAAAAACAACAGAGTATTCAACACCGTTCACAGACTTAGACCCATCGGTGAAGACAGAAACGGAGCGGGAGTGAGAAGAAAAGTGCTCAAGGAAAAGGTGTTTTAGAATTGTAGGAGGGGTAAAAGCTTTAGTGACGCAGGTCAAGGACGTACAAAACCGCGGAAGGGGGACTCTCCACGGGGGAAAAGAAGGAACAACACGAGGAGAAACATTAGAAATACGAATGGAAAGAGAATCCTGTAAGCGAGATAATCGGACAGAAAGAGGGAGGTGGTGAAGAGGAACAGGAACCGCAGGAGCGGTAAAAGTTAGAGCACGACAGAGGCGAGAGGAAGGATGTTGTAAGGACTGCGCAAGATAGCGAAGATAGTAGCGATCACTGTGGTCCTGGAGAGATAGGAAGCCAGTGTCAACATACAAGCTAAGGACGGGAGTCGAACGAAAGGCACCAGAACTGAGGCGCAGCCCTGTATGGTGCAAAGCCTCAAGACGGCGAAGAGAAGAACGAGAAGCAGACGAGTAAGCAGGGCAACCATAATCGAGCTTAGACAGGACGAGAGAGGAATGTAAAGCAAGGAGAGTGCGCCTATCCGCTCCCCAAGAAGTATGGGACAATACCCGAAGGAGGGGAAGGGCCTTAGACCACTCAACACAGAGGTAAGAGATATGGGGAGACGAAGACAAACGAGTGTCAAGGAATAACCCCAAAAGCTTCGCGGAATCTTTGTACACAAGGGGATTACCATAAAGTGACAGAGTGACGAAGAACGACCCGTTTCCGAGTAAAAGTTATGGCACAAGTCTTAGAAGTAGAGAACTTGAAGCCATGATCAGTGGCCCAAGACGACACGGCATCAATCGCAAGTTGTAGCCGGCGTTGAAGGAGAGGCAATCATCACCCTGACAGCAAAGGATAAGATCATCGACATACAGAGCGGTGAAGACACCTAAAGGAGGATAGGAAAGAAGACCATTGAGGGCAACCAGAAAAAAAGAGTAGTGCTCAGAATATAGAAATAGTGATATGGTAATAGTAGTGCTCAGAATTCCTCAGTATAACCAGGGTGGAGGCCTGGTCGAGGACCGGGCCGCGGGGACACTAAAGCCCCGAAATCATCAAGATATAACGTCAGAACACTACCCTGGGGCACACCTTCGTACTGCTGAAATAGCAGAGATAGTGGTACCAAGTCGCACCCGAAAGGAACGGCGAGAGGGGAAGCTGTGGAGAAAGAGACGGAGATGACCACGAAGGCCAAAAGAATGAAGCTGGGATAGAACATGATATCGCCAAGTGGTGTCGTAAGCCTTTTCCAGGTCAAAAAGGACGGCAACAACGGAGGTCTTCACAGCAAAAGCAGTACGAATATAGACCTCCAGAGTTGTCCAAGACCAGGATATCTGTTGTGCTGCGGCACTTGCGGAAACCAAATTGAGAAGGGGAGAGGAGGTGATGGTGTTTCAGGAACCACATCAGATGAACATTAACCATATGTTCAAAGAGTTTGCAGACACAACTTGTGAGGGCAATAGGGCGAAAGTCCTTAGGGGATGTTCCCAGAGACCCTGGTTTGCGAACAGGGAGGACAACGGCATCGAGCCAGTCCTCTGACTGACGACGACTCCCAGATCCGATTATACAGACTCAGTAAATACTGAGACGTGCACGGAGGGAGATGGCGAAGCATCTCATAATGAATACCATCGGAGCCCACCGCCATAGAACCGGGCCAGGGCAGAACGAAGTTCAGAGAGAGAGAAGGGATCGTTATAAGGAAGTCAAAGACGAGTGCAGAAGTCTAAAGGACGAGACTCAAGGACAGGTTTACGAAGAAGGAAAGATTGGGGAAGATGAAGACCAGAGCTAACAGAAGAAAAGTGGGAACCCAGTTCTGTAGCGACCTGCAACGGGTCCGCCACAAGAGTACCATGGAGGTGAAGGACCGGTGAACATCGGGAACGAACTTACCCGCTATCTTGCGGATACGCTTCCAGATCTGTGGCACAGGAATTCTGGACGTAATGGTGGAAACTGCGTATAGCAGCAGCTAACACACTGCTTAGATCAACAGCAGATACTTACCCTTCTTGCAGAACGAAGCTAAGGGTTCGTGGACTGCCCAAGGTAAACTGCTTCTCAGTATAACCGCCTCCCCATGTCACCTACGTGGACAGAAAAACGTCATTAATTAGATGAGCAGTACACTGGGGTAACCATGAGGTAATACTCGTTCACTGGGGAGTTCACATTGTGCTTTGTAGTTACAACCTAGATGGCGCTGATCGTGAACACACCACCCACCATTAGCCATCCACATCAACCTCTCTGACTGGGGCAGGAAACTGGAGCCATTTATTGCTGCCACGCCACCACCACTTGATGGCATTATCCATATAGCATCCAATACCAGGGGAGTGCAGACCCATAGATGGCGCTGAAATTGCCACTCTACAGTCTGATGATGGTGTCGATACCGCAACAGTCAAATATGGCATACATATGTACTATATTAGGCCTCAGATAACATTTCTAGGTTTGTTTCCAAATTCAATAGTACCAATTTCTCCTTTCTAAACGAGTTGCACCTTGGTATATGTACAATGGGCCTCACCTATCCTATAATCAATACCAAAAATGGAGGATTGGCTGGATGTTTAAAGTAGCTTGCACAACGCACATGCGTTGCCGAGCCACAGCAATGCCAGGCCGGGTCCTGCTAGTAGTAGATATATAAAAAACACGTGACTATTCGAATGCAACAATTGTATAAAAACTTCAAAGCAATCGATAGAGAGGTTTCGAAGATTTCCTTCACATGAAAAAACAGTTTCAGAAAAAGCACTATTTTTTTTTTACCGTCACAGACGCGACATCTGTATATTATGTATATAAAAATCTGGCCGGATGCGAATGGAACGTTGTATCAAAATTTCAGAGCAATCGGTGGAGAACTTTCAGAGATTAGCGGTTATGCACAAAAGAACATTTCCATTTTTATTTATACAAGATATATATAATATACCGCAGAAAATCCTCAGAAATGGGAAAGGGAGATTAACATTTCGGCCGATCAAGGCCGTTGTCAACAGACCAAGAGAAACAAAGGGAGGGTGGAGGCAACTGGAACCTGACCACCCATCCCACTAGAAAGAATTATCTAGAAATAGGTACAGATTAGCTTAGAATAGTCAGAAGGATTAATTAAGCAGTCTGAGAATTCTGGTTATTGTTTAAGATTAGCTTCTTGGAACAAAACGTTCCAAGTAGCATGGGCTATGGTGAGCCCGTAGTGGACCGACTTGGCACAGGAAAGGGACTGTGGCAGAGAATACACATGAAAGATTGTTACAGCCACTTTGGGCCAGTAACTAGGTTCTTTATGTTGTAACCTCCTTTTCTATATCTGTCCCCAAGTCGGTAGTAAGCTTTCAATAACTGGCCAAGTCAAACAGTAGTGCAATGCCTAAATAAGGAGAATAAGCAATACTCTATTCCCTTCACCAATATATTCACCTTCATCACTATATATATTATACTATTACTATACATAAATTCAAATTGTCTTTCACACAGGACAACAGTTACAGTTTTCATCAATTCCAGTGAATCAACTTCCCAGATACGCGTCGTACACACCTATTGGCAAACACCAGCGAGTTCATCTTCCACATGGGCCAGTCCACACACCGGTTCTTCATACACTGTGTCAATACCCCACTTCATCTTTCCAGCCACACACACTGGCAGTGGGTTCAACAACACGCTGATGGGGTCTCAAGCAATTAAAGACAAAGGCTGTTAACACCCCTGGCAGAAGTCTCCAGCATCTTGCTAGCAGCACTTCAAGACAGACGCACCACTGTCATCGTGTAACTCTTCCTGGCCAATCTTGGGTACGCCGGTCCAAACAACATTGCCTTCATCAGCAGCAAACACACTGCTCTTGACCGATGGCGGCCATTTAGTTCTCGCAAGACCAGGTCAAGAATTCAGGACTGCTCAAGGTGAACTACCTTTCTCGGTGCAATTGCCTCCATATGTCACCTCTGTGGACATAAACCGTCATTAATTAGATGGACGGTGTTATCCCGGATGACTCTGGGATAACACTCATTCACCGGGAATTTGATATTGTGACTTGTAGCCACAACCTAGATGGCATTGATCGTGTTACGCCACCCACCAGAGGTCATCCACATTGACTTCCTCTTCTGACTGGGGCAGGAAACTGGAGCCTTCCGCTGACATCACGCCACCAAAAACAGTTGTCGACATAGCACCCAATACTTGGGAAGTTGGAGTGCAGACCCATAGATGACGCTGAAATTGCCACACCACACTTCGACGATGGTGTCGATACTGTAACAAAATACTGAGTGTTGGATCTTTGTGTGTCGGAGCACTGAGTGCTGGAACACTTGGTGTTACAATATTGGGTGATGGAAAACTGGCGTTTGGAACAGTGAGTTTGGAACATTGAGTGTTGGAACACTGGGTGTTGAAGTATTGGTTGTTAAAACATTGAATGTTAGAACCATGAATATTGGAACATTGAATGTTGAAACATTAAGTGTTGGAACATTGGGTATTGGAACAATGGGTGTTGAACGTTTGGTATTATAACACTGAGTGTTGGACTACTGGGTGCTAGAACCATAAATGTTGGAACATTGCACGTTGTAATACTGGGTGTTGTAACATTAGGTATTGGAACATTGATTATTGGATTACTGGAATAGTTCCAGTGCTGGAACACTGTGTTGAAACAGTGTTCCAACACCCCATGTTCAAACACGAAGTGTTGCAATACCAATTGTTTCCAATACCTAGTGTTGAAGCAAACAATGTTCTTACACCCAACCTTCCAAACCCAATTATTACAAAAACTAAAGAGCCAACATTAAGTGTTCGAATATGAAGTGTTCCAACACCAAAAGATGAAACACTCGGTGTTCCGATACCCAGTGTTACGCAAACCAATGTTTCAATACCAAGTATTCAAAGACCCGTTGCTCCAACAATTGATTGTTCTAACATTCAGTGTTCCAAATTTCCAGTTTTCCAACACACAATGTTCAAAACACCATTTTTCCAATACCCAATGTTACAACACCCAATTTTCAAACAATCGGTGTTTCAACACCCAGTGTTTCACTATCCGTTGTTCCAATACCAAATGTTTCAAAACTCAGTATTGCAATATGCAGTGTTCTAACCAACCCGTCCTCGACTCAAGTCCATTACATTCAGCGGTCGACCCCACAGACGCATTCATAAATTTTAACATGCTGTTCATTCAAAACGGGAATTTTCTCACGTATAAATTAATATTATATTATATTGGCATATTGTGTATATATAGGCATAGGATAGGTTAGGTCAGGTGTTTAGGTTCTGTTGGCGATTATTTGTATTTGTAGTACGTGGGTGAAGCATTTATAGCGTTGTGATTCGAACAAAATTCGTCAGTGAAGCACTTGTTCCGGATATGTTCGAACGCCAGCAGTTGTGAGTCGTGTGTAAACCGCTTTTCATTCATAAACAGGGGTTTGGCGGGTGCATGGAATCACTTTTGGATCTTTGTTTGGAGGACGGGCTGTTGTATTTGTAGTACGTGGGTGAAGCATTTATAGCGTTGTAATTCGACCAAAATTCGTTAGTGAAGCACTTGTTCCGAATATGTTCGAACGCCAGCAGTTGTGAGTCGTGTGTAAACCGCTTTTCATTCATAAACAGGGGGTTTGGCGGGTGCATGGAATCACTTTTGGATCTTTGTTTGGAGGACGGGCTGGTTCTAACACAAAGTGTTTCAACTCCCAGTGTTTCAACTCCCAGTTTTCTAAGACCCAGTGGTTCAACTCCAACTGTTCAACCACCCACTGTTCGAATATCCAGTGTTTTTAACATACAATGTTCCAAAATCTAGATTCCAAAACCAAATGTTCCAATATCCAATGTTCCTGAACTCAGGGTTTCAGTTTCCAATATTCCAATTCCCAATGTCTGTACAACATGCTGAAATACCCACTGTTCCAATACTTAGCATTTCAAAACCAAATGTTCCAAAACTACATATTACAACACCTAATCTTCGAACACCCATGTTCCAACAATCTATATTTCATTACCCATTGTCTCAACACTCAATGTTCCAATACCCAGTTTGGGAGTCTGGCCCTAGCCTTGGTAGGGGGCAGACGTGTTGCTTCGGCGCTCCGGCATTTGGTGCATGGTTACCAGTTTGGCCGTTTGGGGGGTGTGTACTCACCTAGTTGTACTCACCTAGTTGTGCTTGCGGGGGTTGAGCTCTGGCTCTTTGGTCCCGCCTCTCAACCGTCAATCAACAGGTGTACAGTTTCCTGAGTCTAATGGGCTCTATCATATCTACACTTGAAACTGTGTATGGAGTCAGCCTCCACCACATCGCTTACTAATGCATTCCATTTGTCAACCACTCTGACACTAAAAAAGTTCTTTCTAATATCTCTGTGGCTCATTGGGCACTCAGTTTCCACCTGTGTCCCCTAGTGCGTGTGCCCCTTGTGTTAAACAGCCTGTCTATCAACCCTGTCGATTCCCCTGAGAATCTTGAATGTGGTGATCATGTCCCCCCTAACTCTTCTGTCTTCCAACGAAGTGAGGTTTAATTCCTGCAGTCGCTCCTCGTAGCTCATACCTCTCAGCTCGGGTACTAGTCTGGTGGCAAACCTTTGAACCTTTTCCAGTTTAGTCTTATGCTTGACTAGATATGGACTCCATGCTGGCCGCATACTCCAAGATTGGTCTGACATATGTGGTATATAATGTTCTGAAGATTCCTTACACAAGTTTCTAAAGGCCGTTCTTATGTTAGCCAACCTGGCATATATGCTGCTGATGTTATCCTCTTGATATGAGCTTCAGGGGACAGGTCTGGCGTGATATCAACCCCCAGGTCTTTCTCTCTCTCTCTGACTCTTGAAGTATTTCATCTCCCAAATGATACCTTGTATCTGGTCTCCTGCTTCCTACCCCTATCTTCATTACATTACATTTGCTTGGGTAAACTCTAACAGCCATTTGTTTGACCATTCCTGCAGCTTGTCCAGGTCTTCTTGAAGTCTCAAGCTGTCCTCTCTGTCTTAATCCTTCTCATAATTTTGGCGTCGTCAGCAAACATTGAGAGGAATGAGTCTATACCCTCTGGGAGATCATTTACGTATATCAGAAACAGGATAGGTCCAAGTACAGAGCCCTGTGGGACTCCACTGGTGACTTCACGCCAGTCTGAGGTCTCACCCCTCACTGTAACTCTCTGCTTCCTATTGCTTAGGTACTCCCTTATCCACTGGAGCGCCCTACCTGTTACTCCTGCCTGTTTCTCCAGCTTAATCTGCCCGCCTGTGCTGACGTGGAAGTTACGATGGGGTCCCCCTCCCACCAATACTGCGGGCTCAGTCTGTGGGCCTGGAATTTTACTGCCGGGCTGGGTACCCGGAGTTGGCGCGGGTGTGTGAGATGCTTAGAGTTCCTGTGATTGACATATACGGAGTCGAGCTGGTGACGCCACGTCGAGTGATAGTCAAGTTCACTACGGAGTTGGTGTATCGCGACTTTCTCTGTCGTTACGAGGGGCGGACATTACCTCTGCCGGATGGTGCGGGCACTGTTTCCATCTCTGATCGGAGTGGTGCCCTCACCTACGTCAGCGTGCATCGGGCTCCATTGGAGTTTCCGGAGGGTCTGCTCCGGCGGTACTTCGGCCGTTTTGGCGCAGTAATTAGTGTGCGGGTGTACGTGGTATCTTCGAGCCCACTTAAGGGTGTGAGGACGAACATTCGCACCCTGGGCATGAGGCTCCGGGAGGATATTCCGTCCTCTGTGCGTCTGATGGGGTACACAGTTCGTGTGTTTTACGCCCGCCAGCCTCGGACATGTTATCGTTGTGGCCTGTTGGGCCGTCAGGCTGCTGACTGTTCTGCGCCGGCCGCTGCACCCGTGAACCTCTTCAGTGAGGAGGATTTTCCACCGCTTCCTATGGAGGAGGTTTCTGTGGCTATGAACGCCTCTCCGGCCGCGGATGTGCCCCCTGTGTCGCCTGATGCGCCTCCTGTGGTGGCGGCTTCTCCTCCGGAGGTTGTGTCATCGCCTGGTGATCGTCCTGCTCCGCCTAGTGTCTCTGGGGTCTTCAGCCTACATTCTGCTCGAATCCCCCGTCTTCCTCTGCTGCATCTGACCCTGTCCCTGCACCCTCGCGTTTGTTCCGGCTGTGCTGGGTGATGGGGTGGATCCGGCGCTTCCTCCTGTGGTCTAGTCTGGTGCCCCATGTGGTTGAGGATGCGCAGTACTGCGGCGTGCGTCGGTTCGCCCGGCTTGTGTTGAGCGTGTGTCTGAGTCGGCCTCCGGGTCTGATGATGTGCGGCCCGTGCCTAAGCGTTCCCGGCGTTCGTCGTCTGCATGGGCAGACGTTGGCGATTTCGACGCTTGTGAGTCTGCAGGCGACAGAGGGGTGGCTACGGCTGCGTTGCGTACTACGGTGGCGGCGGAGGTGCATTTGCCAGAGGAAGCCTGTGACGGTTTTTCGGCTCCACTTCTGATCTGTGTCTGCGGTTCCTGCTTCGGGTGCATCGCCTGCCTCGGATGGCTCCAGTTCTTCGTGGAGGGTGGAGCCCCCTGCTGAGGTCCGTGGTGAGCGGGGTGGCCTAGTGCTGCTTGTTGAAAGACTGCGCGCTCTGGAGATTCGTGACTCCTGCCTCGGTCCCCGGTTCATCGACTACGGTTTCGACGCATCTT
>WNGS01061674.1:2030890-2077233 GCA_020271785.1 Procambarus virginalis | reverse complement strand
AAGTAAGTAATTATCAATAGAAGGCACCAAACCGGGAAGGCTATGTAGCACCATCAAATATGCGGGATAATCAGAGGGCGCTAAATATCACCAAGGATGCCAATACGAGAACAAAAACGCATAAGGCGAACGATATCAAAAGTATCAGAGTCGCCAAGAATTCTATCGAGGGACAAACGACTGCGGGGGCAGTCGGAAAACAAGACACACGCTCGTCCTGGAAGTCAGGACATTCAACAAGGATATGTACGACCGTAAGAGGGACAATGCAATTTGGACAATAAGGAGCAGGGCGGCGCTCCATTAAGTGACCGTGAGTTAAACGGGTATGGCCAAGACGTAACCTAGCCAGAGCCGTTTCCCACCGTCGGTTACGGTGGCAGGAGGAAGGCCACTGGGACACACGACTCTTGAGAGTACGCAGTTTGTTACCAATAACAGAAGACCAACAACGCTGCCAACGGGCAAGGATGGAGGCATGAATAACTGGGTAAAAGTCGGAATAAGGAACACCTTTATGGGAGACGGGACAAGTGCGGATAGCGTCCTTAGCGGCAGTATCCGCACGCTCATTTAAAGAGACACCAACATGGCTGGGAACCCAGCAAAACGCAACCGACTTAAATTTACTGGAGATAAGAAACAGCCAATGTTGAATCTCGATGACCACAGGGTGGACGGGATTAAAGGACCCTAAAGCCATGAGGGCACTACGAGAGTCAACTACTACCACGAAGGAGGACTGCCCCCGGGAAAGCAGGAGACGAAGAGCATAGAGAATAGCATAGAGTTCTGCTGTGAAGATGCTAGCCTCCGGAGGAAGGCGACACATATAAGTGTGGTCAGGAAAAACAACAGAGTAGCCCACACCGTCAGCAGACTTTGACCCGTCGGTGAAGATGGGAACGGAGTGGGAGTGAGAAGAAAAGTGCTCAAGAAAGAGGCGTTTCAGAACTGTAGGAGGGGTAAAAGCTTTAGTGATGCGGGTCAGAGAAGTACAAAATTTGGGAAGGGGGACCCTCCACGGGGGCAAGGAGGGAACAATACGAGGAGAAACATTAGTAAGACGAACCGAAAGAGAATCTTGTAAGCGAGACAAACGGACAGAAAGAGGAAGGTGGTGAAGAGGAACAGGAACTACAGGAGGGGTAAAAGTCAAAGCACGATAGAGGCGAGAGTGAGGATGCTGTAAGGATCGCGCTAGATAGCGAAGACTGTAGCGATCACGGCGATCCTGGAGAGACAGAAAGCCAGTGTCAGCGTACAAACTGAGGGTAGGAGTGGAACGAAAAGCACCAGAGCTGAGGCGCAACCCAGTATGGTGCAAAGGATCAAGACGGCGAAGAGTAGAAGGAGAAGCAGAAGAGTATGCAGGGCAACCATAATCGAGCTTAGACAATACGAGAGAGGAATGCAAATAGAGGAGCGTGCGCCTATCCGCTCCCAAGAAGTATGGGACAAAACTTAAGTAGGTTAAGGGCCTTAGAGCATTCCACACGGAGGTAAGAGACATGGGGCGACCAAGACAAACGAGTGTCAAAGAATAACCCCAAAAGCTTTGCGGAATCTTTGTACTCAAGGGGATGACCATAAAGTGACAAAGAGGGACGAAGAACGACCCGCTTCCGAGTAAAAGTCATGGCACAAGTCTTAGTAGTAGAGAACTTGAAGCCATGATTGGTGGCCCAAGAGGACACGGCATCAATCGCAAGTTGAAGCCGCCGTTGAAGGAGAGGCGAATCATCACCTCGACAGCAAAGAGTAAGATCGTCAACATAAAGAGCGGAGAAGATGCCAGAAGGAAGGGAGGAAAGGAGACCATTGAGGGCAACCAGAAAAAGCGTAGTACTCAGAACACTACCTTGGGGCACACCTTCACACTGCCGAAAAGAGGCAGAGAGAGTGGCACCAAGCCTGACTCGAAAGGTACGACGAGAGAGAAAGCTTTGAAGGAAGAGAGGGAGATTACCACGAAGGCCAAAAGAACGAAGTTGGGACAGAATATGGTATCTCCAAGTCGTGTCATAAGCCTTTTCCAGGTCAAAAAGGACAGCAACAACGGAGGTCTTCGCAGCAAAAGCAGTACGAATATAGACCTCCAAGTTCACCAGGACATCAGTCGTGCTGCGGCACTTGCGAAAACCAAATTGGAAGGAGAGAGGTGGTGATGGTGTTCCAAGAACCACATCAGACGGACATTTACCATACGCTCAAACAGCTTGCAAACACAACTCGTGAGAGCAATAGGGCGGAAGTCCTGAGGGGACGTACCGAGAGACCCTGGTTTCCGAATAGGGAGTACAACAGCATCGAGCCAGTCCTCAGGGACGGACGACGACTCCCAGACCTGGTTATACAGATTCAGTAAATACTGAAACGTGCACGGAGGGAGATGGCGAAGCATCTCATAATGAACGTCATCCGAGCCCGCTGCCGTAGATCCGCAGAGGGCCAGGGCAGACTGAAGTTCAGAAAGAGAGAAAGGATCGTTATAGGGAAGGCGGAGATGAGTGTGGAAATCTAAAGGATAAGATTCAAGAACAGGCTTACGAAGAAGGAAGGATTGAGGAAGATGAGAACCAGAGCTAACAGAAGAAAAGTGGGAACCCAGTTCGGCCGCGACCTTCACTGGATCCGCCACAAGAGTCCCACGGAGGTGGAGAACTGGCGAGACATCTGGAACGAACTTGCCCGCAATCTTGCGGATCTTCTTCCAATCTGCGGTAGAGGAGTATCGGATGTAATGGTGGAAACATAAGATTTCCAACTCTCACGTTTAGCTACGGATGGTCCTACGGGCCACCACTTGCCTTCCGAAACAGAATAAAAGAATCAGCCGTCTGCCGGCGGCGGGTTTTTTTCCAGGCTGCACGCTTACAGCGGACAGCCCGAGCACAGTCCGCATTCCACCAGGGAACACACTTCCGTGTGCCCCGGGAGGAAGAGCGAGGGATAGAGCTGAGGGCAGCGTTGAAGACTGTCATAAAAAGGAGGAGGGCGCGAGGAAGAGGCAGAGAGGAGAGGTCAGAGAGAGTAGCACGGAGGGTGAATAGGCACCAGTCAGCCTTGGCAAACTGCCACCTAGGGAAGGAAAGAGGAGGGTGGAAAGAGAAAAAGGAAACGAGGATGGGGAAATGATCACTGTTATGGAGGTCATCAAGAACCTGCCACGTGAAATCTAAGTAGAGGGACGACGAGCAGAGAGAAAGATCAAGACAGGAAAGGGTGCGAGTTCGAGAGTCCACATGAGTGGGCTCACCAGAATTCAGAAGAGATAGAGATGAAGCGAGGACGAACGGTTCGAGAAGACGGCCTCGGGTGTTTGTCAGAACATCACCCCATAGGGAATGTCGACAGTTGAAATCACCCAAAAGGAGCACCGGCTCTGGCAAGGAGTCCAGGAGGTGCTTAAGATCAGGAAGGGAAAGAGGGACATTAGGAGGGAGATAAATGGAACAGACTGTATACCATTTACCCACAAAAACACGGGCAGCAGAACAATGGATAGGGGACGGAAGAAGGAGGGGGACGAAGGGAATATCAGATCGAATTAAGAGAGCAGTAGAGTTATGGGCCCCAGCAAGAGCTGGGGGGGGGGGGAAAGAAAGGAATAACCACGAAAGTGACCAGGACGAGCACCAAGCATTGGTTCCTGGAGACAAACACAAAGTGGTGTAAACTGTGTAATTAGAAGTTGGAGTTCATGGAAGTTGGCATAAAATCCACGAATATTCCACTGAAGAATAGACATTATCAAAGAGATAGGATAGTAATAGAGAACAAGAAAGAAATTAAGGTAAAGAGGAACACAGTTTATTAAAGAATCTCAGGATCAGGGTCAGGAGCAGGGTCAGGGTCAGGAGCAGGGTCAGTAAAATCAGGGTTAGGGGGCATGGGTAAACTTAGTAAGGAGAGAGGGAAGGGAGCGAGAGAACAGACCAGAGGCGGACTGACGGGGTCCAGAAGAGGAGGAGACAACTGAGAGGGGCAGGCAAGGACAGTTGGAGGAGGGGGGGGGGCAGAAATCAGGGAGTGCACCTCAGGAAGGGCAGCAACAGAGAGGGAATCGGGGGCAGAAGAAACCTCCATATCAGAGACAGGGGGTTCGACCACTGAAATGGGAGGGGAAGGAGTGACAGAGTCAGAGGGAGGGGGCGAGGAAGAAAGCGAAACCTTCTTACCCGCCGGAGAGGAAGAAGGAGAGGATCCAGGCTTACGTTTCTGACTCAAAGAGACAGGCGTTCCAGTAACAACGTACTGGGCGACAGACTCAATGGTCTCAGCAGGAGAAGAGGAACGAGAGCGAACAACACGAAGATTGCTGGGAGGATGATGGATATCAGCCTGGACAGACAGGTGGCGTGGAGGGTCAAGAGACTG
Organism: Procambarus virginalis; assembly: GCA_020271785.1. NCBI lineage: Eukaryota > Metazoa > Arthropoda > Malacostraca > Decapoda > Cambaridae > Procambarus > Procambarus virginalis. The sequence goes on along the minus strand of WNGS01061674.1, from coordinate 2,072,853 downwards.
GGGGGAGGGTCGGGAAGAAAGAGTGGGGGGAGATGGGGAAGAAGACAAAGGAGATATGGCGGACTGGGTAGGAAGGGGGGAAATCCCAGATGGAGAACCAGGAGGGAGACCACCAGGGACAGGAGGCAAAGGAATGGGGGAGGGGGTGGTGTGTGTGGTCGGGTTTAAGACCTGGAAACGGTTGTGAGACTGAGGAAGACGGGAAGGACGAGGAGAGGTAGAACGCAACACGCGAGCGTAGGAGACGCCCACGAAAGGGGTGAGACGACGAACTTGGCGTCTCGCTTCAGGAAAAGACAGACGATCACGGTGCTTCAAGTTGAGGACGGCTTCCTCGAGTTTATAGTGCATACACGAGCGTGAGAAGGTAGGGTGGGCTTCACCGCAATTGAGACAGCGAGCATGGGGAGAAGTGCACTCGGACTTAGAATGACTATCGTCCCCACACAAGGGGCAGATATACACAGTACTGGTGCATTTGAGGACACCGTGCCCAAACATCCAACACTTATTGCAAATTCTAGGAGAGGGAATGTACTCCTGAACGGAGCATCTGGCACCAGCAAGAATAATAGAGGGCGGAAGGGTCCTACTATCAAAGGTGATTTTTACAACTCGAAGGGGCTGACGGCGACGACCACGAGAGGGTCGAGTAAACGTGTCCACTCGGAGGACAGAATGGCCTTGGGCTTTGAGGATATGTTTAATATCTTCATGGCAATCATTGAGGTCCCGAACACCAGTTGCAACATGGGGTGGGAGGAGAACAGTGCCAACACTGGCATTTAACCGAGCGTTTTTGGAGACCCGAACAGGGGTCTCCCGAATGCAGGACAAAGCGGCTAAGCAACTAGCTGCATCCTGAGAAGGAGCAGCGACGACACGCGTACCGGAACTGGTGGAGTTAAAAGTAACAGAGGCATTTACTGAATCAACAAGGTGTTTATGGAGGGAGAAATCGTCAGGAGGAGTAGAATCCAGATGGTGGAGATCAAAGTATTTAGTCCACGTAGCGGGACCAAACAAGGCGTTGTAAGTACTATTACGGGAAGGGATCGTGCGAGTGCGGCCGTGGTGGGAACGGCGATGAGAACCCCCTGGAAGTCACGGGGGTAAAAGGTGCAGTAGTCACAATGAGAGATGAAGCCGCGCCAGGGGACGAGGTAGTCACCACTGGGGGCCTGGGGCTCGACCCAATCTCAGAGGGAGGGGAGCCGAGGGGAGGAGTCAGAGAAGCCAAAGGAGGAGCAAGGTCGGGGCCCAATGTAGCGGAGGCTACAGAGCCCAGTCTTCCAACACGGACCGACTCGGGGGCTTGGTCGCCCACCCCAGGAGCCTGAGAAGGTAAAGCAGAAACAGGGGGAACAGTATTTATCATCGCTACGAAAAGGAATATTCATTCACGAATGTGCCCCCACACCCACCATGGAGCCACAATTAGAGGCAGGACACCCAACAAGAAGCTATCGCCGATCATGCCAGGGTCTCCCAGGGGTGCGTCGTGAGTATACGCCCCACAAACGCCACCTTAAGAACCGACAGTCCGTCGAGATTGGGTTCAGTGACGAAAGGGGGATTGACAATAAAAGGTTCCCCTCGCTCTCGACGAAACGTACTACAGTTCTACGGGTGCAAGAGTATGCCTCCAAGAGTAACCAAAACAAGCAAAAATTTGGCAGGAAACGGCAAGCAGATAAGAGAAGAGGGAGAGAAAAACGAAACAGAAGGAAAAGAAAAAGGTGCTCGGCAAAATTAGAGAGGACGGTAGCAGGAGCACAAGGATAGAAAAGGACAGAGGACTGTCCCAAGGAGCATCACACTCCGGCAGCCGCCCACTAAGCCCCCCTCATGGCATCAACGAGCCGAGCAGGGAGGGGGGTTTTCGCTCAAGCGTTAGCTTAGGAATATTTGATTGCACATACGACAACAGTTCACCCATGTTGTAACTTTGTTCATGACGCAATTCTACATCGAACGAAGCAGCAGCAGATCGATTCGGTGATGGCATTTCCAATTGATTGAGAACTTTGTTCGCGATTTCTAAGCACAAATCTTCAATAATTATCAATGCTTCATTGTGGATTTCTGCTGTCAAATCCATGTTCATATTTCAATTTTCCTTCATATTCGACGGATAATATCTTCAGCCATGTGCGATTTATATTTCATCCATAACTCTGTTGGAGATGAAGGAGAGAAGCGGTCAATATGATTGCTAACAATGCATGAATTTGATTTGGATGTGAGGTGTTGGACGAGTCATTAATGCATACATCCCAGTGTCGGTCGTTCTCCAATTAATTCCGAGCTTGACATGCACTATGGGAAGTTTTTTTTTTTTACTTGCAAGCATGCAAGTTAAATACAATAAATACAATAAAACAATATAGGAAACATAACAACAAAGCAAAACAAAAAACACCACCGGCCACAAGGACCGACAGCACAGCACAACAATAAGCAAAACTAGAGAAACGCAAGAGAAACATAGCATACATCAAGACAAGAACATAACATCAAATAGAAAACAATGTAAACAAGCAATCATTGCAAGTATATAACGACAAGAAAACAAAACATAGTAACATAAGAAACAAATCAAACAGAAGCACCGGCTGGAAGGACCGACAACAAAGCACATCATTTAGTACAACATGAAATATAACACAAGAAAATCATAACATACAACAAGCTATAAATAAAAACAAAAGAAAAAAAATACATGTAAGGTAGAAATATAACACACAGGGCATAGTAACAACACAAAACAAACACATGAACAAGAACACGCACACCAAACCACCGGCCTCGCAACAATCAAAGGGAAAAGCACGAGCACATAACAAAATAGGGCAAACAAACAGCCAGAGGGGCACACAGCACTACATAAAGCAAATAAACAGGAAATCCGTGGACATACTTGCCCGGGAACATGACCCGTGGGAACCACACATGGAACGCTTCCCAGAGCAACCACCATCTAGGGTCTCGGCCATCCACCGGGGAAGCCATAACATCCGGAACCCTGGCAACAAACACTGGCAAACCGGGGACCCAGGTGATATTTCTGACGAGGCGAGTAGCTACCACGCATCCCCACATGCAGGGAACCTGCGCACCATGAAAGTTCTCCAGTTCGTCAGACAGCATTAACTCTGCAATCGTTGTCCAGTGACCCGGCGGCATCACAGACGCCAGAAACACGTCCCCTGGGCCCCAACGTGCATCCTCACAGGAGCGAACTTGACAGAGGGCACCACCACAGGGGCTCCCGCGGCCACGGGCACACCACCAGACAACGGCAGGGAACCCGGACGACGTGCATCCTTCCGTAAGGTCACCACCAGGCCGCGCCCAGCACCATCATCCATACCATCCCTGGCAGTGGAAGCCACCACCCCCCACTGCTGAGAGCCCCCTGGTGGAGAAAGAACAGAAGGCACGCCCGAGACACGGGCACCAGCACCAGCAGGCACATGGACCTCCACCACCACTAACTGTGTAGACATCGATGCATCCAGATCCACATCAACACCCGAAGACCCACAGTCACTGAAGTCACCAACATCAGCCCAGGCAGAATACGAAAGTCGGGAATTTCTTGGATCTGGACGCACATCGTCCGAGCCGGATGCGTACCCAGAAACACTGGCACCACCAGCCGGATGAACCGCCACCCGACGCAGAATAGCAGCAGCCTCAACCACAGTTGGAACCGGAACCCACACAGCAGGAGGCGTCACCGCCACCCCAGCACCCATCACAGACGGAACACAAGGCGAGGGCGCAGGGCCAGGAGCAGAAGACGAGGAAAAGGAGAGCGCCGACGACGCACAGAGATCACCCATAAGGCCATCGGGAGCAGTGGGGACAGCGACGGGATCAGGAAGAACATCCGACGGCACGGCAGCACCCGGAGGAGGGTCCTCAACAACCAAAGGAAGGACAGGCGATGCAGGGAGAGCCACAGCATCCTCTCACCTCCTCACCCCCGGAGTCCTCCTCCAGAGGGAGCGGCGGAAAATCCTCTTCCTTGAACATGTTCACGGGAGCAGCCGCAGCCTCAGTGCACCCGGCAGCCTGATGGCCCAACAGGCCACAACGAAAACACGTCCGCGGTTGCCGTGCATAGTACACCCATACGTAGTACCCTAAAAGCCGGACAGAGGACGGAATGTCTGACCTCAGGCGCATCTTTAGGGTACGAATGTTGCTCTTCACACCCGTATACTTCCCAGAAGACAGCGTGTGCATCCGCACACTAACCACGGTGCCAAACCGCTTTAAGAAACACTGGAGGAGGGTCTCGGGAAACTCCATGGGGGCCCCATGGACACTGACATACGTCATGGCACTGCTACGATCCGAAATGGACAGAGACCCGGTGCCATCCTGCAGTCAAAAAGCACGTCCCTCGTACCATCGGAGAAAGTCACGGGACACTGCTTCTCCCACAAACTTGATGACCACACGGTGAGCAGTTACCAGCTCAACACCGTAGATTTCCATGACCGGGATATGGAGCATGTCACACGTGACCATCTCCACAACAGGGTATCCCGCACGGTTAGTAAACTCCAAACCCACGGAGTTTACCCTCACAACAGGGGGAAGACGGCCGCCCATCGCAAAAGCGCCACGTCTACACCAACGAGGAACAGCAGGGAGGGTAGAGACACCCACACCTCCTACCGACGAAAGCGGCAAACACCCCAACTACCGGAGAGGCCAGGCGACACATCCGCACCTCACTGCAGCTAGAGCGCAACTTGCACTACGTGAAGCGGCATGTGTTACGATGTTGACAAATCTCAATTGCTGGAAAGACGTTGGACCGGGCACATTTACCAACAGTATACGAAGAAAGAAGCATTCATCTTGATTGGGATGCACGGTGTACTGTCTGCCTATCGTAGTTTATTTGAATATGTCAGATTGTCCATCGACTCGGTCTCCTCGTTTGCATCGTTCAAATGATTTTCTACTGGCATTCCATGTGTAATACATAGGCACTTCCGAATACACCAGTGTTTTCGCAGACGCGTCATATTGACATAACGTGAAGAAAGCAGTTAACGTTGTAGCCAGTAGATTCATAGCTGCTTGTTGTTCATTTGCAGCTGTCAAATAAACGTGTTGTCCATTTTCTTGTTTTAAAAAAAAAAACAAAATATTAACGAAATACTTCAATTCAAATGCATATCAATTGACATAGCTCAATTTCACCACCAATTGCAGTGGAAAATAAAAACAATTAAAAAACTAAATGTAGAAAAATTAAAAAAGAAACAAATAAGCTTTACCCACGAAATGTACGGTATGGTAAATAACACAGCTCAATTCCAACGCAACGTCACACAAAATAATTAAATCAAAATGAAAATCAATCAAAATCAGTGAAAATTCAATTTATGAATGCAATCAGAAACATTGAAATAGAATGGTAACATATTTTGTATATCGTGTGTTCCTCTTATGAGCAACAGATGGCATTGCTTTTCCAAAAACGAATGTTTTTACCTTTCACAGGTGTGGCATCTAAATAGTTGGTATATAAAAACATGCACGTATTTGAATGGAACGTTGTGTCAAAATTTCAAAGCAATCGGTAAAGAGGTTTCGAAGATTTCGCTCACATGAAAAACATCCAAGAAACACATCTTTAAAAAAAAACATGTTTTTTTCTCGTCACAGACGTGACATCTATATAGTTTGTATATAAAAACCGGCTCGGATATGAAGCAAACGCTGTGTGAAAATTTCAAGGCAATCGGTGAAGAACTTTCGGAGATTAGCGATTTTGAACAAACGAACATTTCCATTTTTATTTATATAGACTAGCAGTACCCGGCCATGCATTGCTGTGGCTCAGCAACGCATATGTGTTGCTGAGCCACAGAAACCTTCCCTGTCCCCCAGTCCTCCCTATCATTCCCCCCTCACCTGTCTCCTCGTCCTTTCCACCATTCCCCACTCCACCATCCCCTCTTCCTTCCCACCATGCCCCACTCCCCTGTCCCTTTGCCCTCCCCACCGTTCTCCATTCCCACATCCCCTCGTCACCCCCATCTCTCACTTCCGTCCTAGTGAGAGATGGTGTCCGTCCTAGTCATTCCCACTATTCCCCACTCCCTCGTCCGATGCCTTCCCAAATGGTCTGATGTTCCCATCAGAAAATTGGGAACATCAAGTGATCTGATGTTCCCATCACTGTAATATTAGAAAAACAGTTAAAAAAAAATGAAAAAATGAAAAAATAATAAACTATACTCACGAAATGAATGGCATTGTAAATAACACAGCTCAATTCCAATGCAATTCACACAACATAATTAAATCAAAATGGAAATAATGAAAATAGATGGAAATTCAATTTATCAATGCAATCAGAAGCATTAAAATGGAACTGAAACATATTTAGTAGAGCATGGGTGTTGCTCTTACATGCAACAGATGGCGCTGTTTTTTAAGCAAAGCATAGTTTTACCTGTCACAGGTGTGCATCTATATTTAAATTTACGAAATGAACGGTATGGTACACAACACAGCTCAATTCCAACACAATGTCACGCAAAATAATTCAATAAAAAATAAAATAAATCGAAATCTATGAAAATAAAATTTGTCGATGCAATCGGAAACATTGAAATGGAATTCGTGACATATTTAGTATTACGTGCATGTTGCTATTATGTGCAGCAGATGGCGCTGTTTTTCCAAAATGCATGTTTTTACCTGTCCCAGGGGTCGCATCTATATAGTAAGCATGTACAAAGATGTGCCTGTTCGAATGCAAAGTGTCAAAATTTCAAAGCAATCAGTGAAGAACTTTCTGAGATCATAGCTTGCGTTGCTCTTATGTCCAACAGATGTCGCTACTTTTTCAAAAAAAGCATGTTTTTGCCTGACACAGGTGTGGCATCAATATATTAAGTATATAAAAACACGCTAGTATTCGTATATAACGTTGTGTAGAAATTTCAAAGCAGTCGGATAAGAGGTTTCGAAGATTTCCCTCACATGAAAAACACATGTAAAACACAGTTTTTCCAAAAAGCACGTTTTTTCTTGTCACAAACGTGACATCTATGAGATATGTATATAAAAACCCGCTCGGGTACGATTGGAACGTTGTGTGAAAATTTTAAAGTAATCGGGGAAGAACTTTCAGAGATAAGCGATTTTGAACAAACGAACACATTTCCATTTTTATTTATATAGATTACAACAGCCTTCATCATATAAAGTCCAATATCCTACCTGCCTTATTTTAAAATATTTATACATTGAATTTTTAGTTTAGTCTACTAAGATTCACGATTTCCTGATTTTTTTCGCATTCGGATCTGTGTATCGTAACAAGATCGTGCGATACAGTCTGTGCATGTACGATACATACACTCTGTATCATAACCCATTCTGTGCACAATAACCCACTCTGTGTACTGTAACCAGCTATGTGTACCGTAATCAATTCTGTGTAACGTAACCCACTCTTTGTGCTGTAACCCACAATGTGTACCATAGCCCACTCTGTGTATAATAACCCACTCTGAATACCGTAATCCACTCTTTGTACAGTAACCCACTTTGTGTACCACAATCCACTCTGTACCGTAAACCAGTCTGTGTACAGTATCCTTATCTGTGTACCGTAACCCACTCTGTGTACCATAACCCATTCTTTGTACTATAACCACTCTATGAACAGTAACCTACTCTCAGTACCGTAACCAACTTTGCGTACCATAACCCAGTCTGTGTACGGTAACCTTCTGTGTACTGTAACCCACTCTGTGTACCTTAACTCACTCTGTGTACCGTAACCTATTTTGTATACAATAACCCAGTCTCTGTACCGTAACCCACTCTGTGTATCATAACCCATTATGTGTAACATAACCCACACTGTGTAAATAACCCACTAAGTGTAACATAACCCAATCTGTGTACTGTAACCCACTCTCTATACCATAACCCACTGTGTACCATAACCCACTCTATATACCGTAACCCACTATATGTACTTTAACGCAACTCTGTGTACCAGAACGAACCCAATCGGTTTACTGTAACCAACTCTCTGTACCATAACCCACTCTGTTTACCATAACCCAGTCTGTGTCCCATATCCCAATCTCTGTACTATAACCCACTTTGTGTACCATAACCCAGTCTGTGTACCATAATCCAGTCTGTGTACCATATCCCAATATGTGTATCATAACCCACGTTGTGTACCATAACCCACCATATGTATTGCAGTCCACGACAATGTGAGGGTGTTCATCACGCACTGTGGCCTCCAGGGCCTACAGGAGGCCATCTACTGCGCCACGCCCCTCCTCGCCCTCCCCATGTTCTCCGACCAGCTCAGGAACGCTATGATAGTGAAGAAGAATGAACTGGCACCCCTTCTGCAGTGGGAGGAGCTCACTGTGGACTTGGTATCGACTCCCTCACCGACATTATTAACAACCCGAAGTTATTCATTGTTTGGTGATCTGTTTTATTTGCTGGAAACAAGAAAAAACGAAACACTTAAGGATCTTGGTATATATATTTTGGTACTTTTTAGTCCACATGCATAAGGTACATAAATTTTATGTTATTACTTCCGTGGTTTAAAGTGTTTTACCTGTCAGCTTATTATGTCCTCTGTCAAGGAACCTCAATAAGTGATTCTTAGACATAGTGTGGGAGCTCTTGTGTGCTGCCCTACCTCACCCTCCTCAGTTTCACGACCGTTTCGAAGCATTGAACTTCGACATCAGCAAGATTTCCCCCTTCTCCCACTCCCGTTACAATCTCAGCCTGTTTGTGCTACTCTTGTGTCACCAGCCAGTATTCCCGTCCCACTTACCCAGTCTTCCACCACCCATTGCTTTCGTGTCAACTGCACTTCTTCGCTATTCTTTATCTACTGTGGGTCCCGCTGACTCAGTCCAATCTTCCCTCCTAGTCCTTTCTTGTCTTTTGGCCCTCCCCAGCATATAATTGCCCGCACTAACGTCCCCCGTCCACCCAACTATCCAAATGTCACCGCTCTTACATCTTTACACCACCACACCTCTGTCTCTTGATCAGAGACGTAAGCCATTTCCCACTTCACCGGGTAAGAAAACATTAGTCCTTCCCCTAACTTACCTCTTCGTTCTTATTCGTGAACATCCTCTCTTGTTTCTTCTCGTAATGCTGCCCCTGATATGGAGCATGTCGCCCTTTCTGTGGCTGCTCAGCCCGGCACCTTGGTCATCCCTCTCAGGTAGCTCCTTTCTCACCGGACCTTGTCGACTCACCTATACTCCTTACTACAGCCCTCTTGGCCTAGTCATCTCTGCTGACGTTCTCTATGCTCCACAACATTGATTTTTTTTATCCTCATCTTCACAAGTTCTGTTCTCTTTGCCTCACATCTTTAATTTCTTTTGTTTTCTTGCCATAACTATTCTTAACTATGTATGTTCTTCAATGACAATTTTATGACAATATTAATGAGCTGCAATGAGCTAATATTATGACAATATTAATGAGCTGCTTTTGATCTTGCAGTTTGATTACTTTGTGTCTAGAAACCGATGTTTGGCACTCGTCCTGGTTGATTCCCAGGTTATTTCATTCTCTCCTCCCCTCCAGTTTCTTCTGGCAACCCTAAGGGCGGGGCGCTCCCTGTCCTTCTGTTTTCAAGACACATTAATAAACGCTGCTTTCCACTGTCCCTCTCTATGCCTCCCATCCTTTGCAGAAGCATGTTCTTTGATGGAATTCATACTGCAATCAGACTGTAAGTGTGGGACCTGAAAGAGGCATTAATGCCAGAATTCACCTGAATCTTTATTTCTGTGTCGAAAGGTGAATGTTGTGTCCCGCAGCGCTATACATACAGCTAAACATGAGTGTTGCGGATCCTTCTTTTCCACCTTTACTGCTGACATCTCTCTCTCTCTCGTACCTAGAAGAAAGTTTGTGAGACTGCAGGTAAATTTATTCCAGACTTGTTGTCTAGCCTTCATCTTCATGATTATGTTGTGGCAGATCTGGTATTGGTTACGAATGAACTGGGTTTGAACTTTTCAACCAAGAACAGCAGCATTCATCTTCCTCCGTTTTTCCTTACATGTAAGACTCTTCTTGAATCTCACCCCTTGGACTTCTGCACCCATCTCAGTCTCCTTTATGATGATCTTTTCATCCTTTCTGAGCTCCAGTCCGCCTTTTGTCCCCTTGAAACTCTACGGTGATAGGCTCAGATGTTATTCATTATAAGATGTTCCATCATGTTACTCTGTGTTCCTTGTAGTATTATTTGTATATATTTATAATAATATATAGGACTTGACTTCGCTCCCCGAAGATTGGCTCGAAGTAATTCTTCTTCCTATTAAATAGCTTGTATTCAAGGGACATCTCTAGGGCATCTCAATCATCTCAATGGTATTTCAATCATTTTACTGACAACTTTTGCATGCAAACTCTTTGGGTGTATGATTAATGAATATATCATAAGGTTCCTAGAACATCACTGCTACCTCTCCCCCTCCAAATTTGGTTTCCGCAATTGTCGTAACATGACTGATATCTTGTTGAACTTGTAGGTCAACATTTGTACTGCTTTTGCTGTGAATTACTCCGTTGTTGCATTTCTTTCTTTTTCATAGGTCATTTTAGATGAAAGTTGGTGCTCTTTTCCTCAGATTATCTAACAATATGAAGGTGTTCCCTAAGCCCTGAATGGGTCTTCCTTTTCCATAGCATTTTACAACTATTTATACAGATGATCTCCCTCTTTGCTGACGTGGTGAAGATCATACTTCCTCTCCAACCTCAGCTCAAGTGACCTGGTATCGCGGTCGATACCAGGTCGTCCTGGTCAACCATCGTGGCATCAAGTTTTCTATGACAAAAGCTTGTGCTTTTATTTTCTCGGAATAATTTTATCCTTCATTTTCTGTTGTCCCTTTATGCAATCTTTATGTATAGGGATACTACTAATCTCTTTTGGTTTTTCTTCGACACCCGTTTGTGTTGGTCACCCGATGTCGCGCACACCCGAGTTGGATGCTCAAAGCCCTTATATGTTACAAAGGTCTCATACCTTACTTTCTGGGGAGCTGATAGACATTAACTCCTCTATTTGGACCCCCTCTCTTGTTTTGTCTAAACTGATCCTTATGCATTTTGATGCTCTCGTTCATACCCTTCCCCTCCTGCCATGAGCTTGTATGATGATATTGGCATACCATCTCTAGAGGACTGTAATGATCATTATTGCTTTCGCTACCGCGTGAGGTCCAACTTTCACTTGTGCCGCCCATTGACCACTGTTCCTCAAGAGGGACCTGTTCCACTCTAGCAGCCTTCCTTTTTCCTGTAATTAACTGGCTAAAAAGATTCACTTTTAGTTCTCTTTGGCAATGTCTATCCTCGTGTTGTTCCTACTTTGCACTCATGGAAGGTTCCTCATAAAATTTTGCAAGATCCCATTGCTGAGGTCTTATACTCCTCATAGTGATTTGAAAAGCCTTTTCCTTGAACATTATTCCTTTCGCATTCACTTATCTCACTTATAGCAAGGATACACAAGACGTATATCCTTGTGTGGGGAATTCCAAGACTCTAATGTCTTTATTTAAATTATTTAAAGTTAATTGGACTGTATATTTAAGTGGACTGTATGTTTAATTAATATTCATAAGGAAGCTTCCTGTGCACACAACAGTATGGGGAATTAATCCATTAATCCTGAATCAACCTATTTACAATATTAATTAATTTACAACCTCAACAATAACTAATTAATAATAGTCACAGGGTATGATGATACTGATCTAACTGATTGGTTAAATTAAAATTGGAAGCTTAGCTTTAAAGCTGATTTAATTAAGGACGTCAGACGGAGCATTCGTGAACCAGATGGTGAGCCTAGTATAGCATCGCCTCGTGGGAGGTAGCCTCGCGTCCATGTGAAACCCGTAATTCTGAGACAGCTGGACCCATTTGTTGGTCACCACTTTGCGGAATTAATGCACGGCTCATGCAGCACTAACATTTCTCTGATAAAGTTCCATAAAAGAAATAACCTGTAAATTGATCTACACTCGCTTTGGGGTTTTAGATCCCCTACGGTATAACCTGTTGGTTAATCTCTTATCTAGCTGATGTGACCACTTTTACCTAATATCGAGTTATATTTCGACTGGATACACTCTGTAGTTATGTGTGGAGGTAGCATCAAATTCTGGGAGGTCTAATGCGACGGAAGTTCCCAATATTCGACGATGACAAGTGGCTGAGTCTGGTGGGATCGGATGGAGAACGTGTGGAATCGTGTGTTCTCCTGTGGGGATCTCTTGCGACTCTGGTGTACTTCCTCCCCATCCTTACTTTGAGGCTTTGTGGTGAGCCACAAGTCAATTTCAATTTTCACACCAATAAATTTCTATAAAATCCAGAGAAGAATTTCTTTTGTTCCTAACACTGGATCGCAGAGTTTGTGTGATTTACGAAATGTGACTTTATTTCTAACAATTATATTACAGATTCAAATATTTATTGGGAAATGAAATACGCCCTTACTTTTGGTAATTGTAATCTATTCCTAATCTAAATTGCAAATGTTAATAAAATCAACATGCTGCTAAACTTAATGAGAGTTTGATAAGATTAGTCAACACATGTTGCCGGCTAGCTGACGTGGCCATCCGCGATCGACAATAGGAAACTTTTGGCGTTTCCCTGGATGTAAATATTATCAATAATTTTAATTTCCTATCACAACATATTTTTCTTGTTGTGCAAATAATTTGTAAAATAATCTTGGCATAATATATTTATCGTATAATGCCAGGGGTTAGTAACATTAATTAACACTTTCGTGCTTTCTGGGAAGCATAAAAAAACTTACCCTGTGTGCTTAGGGCGTCTCGCGCGCTTAAGCGGTAGGAGCGAAAAGTGTATACTCTTTTTTTCTGTCATGACACTAATTGTAGACCTACGTATTTAAATTTGGTATCACTGTGTTCGCAATAGAATTCTCTATAAGAACATACATATAAAATACTGCCAAACAGAAACTGTTTGAAACAGTTCAAACAGAAACAGAAGCTCTCGCCAAACTGTTTGGCGAGAGCGCCAAACAGCAACAAATGTTTCCACTCTCCTAATGATTGCGATGACCACATTTATCCTACATCATTGATTATGATATCATTGGAACCGCAATAAAATTCTCTATACGGACATATGCATATAAATATAGAATCAATGTCGCAACCAACCCACAAGACGGTTGGAAGTGGCTGAAGTGTTACCCGCGGCGGCATATCGGCGCCATACAATTGTTATACCAAGATGAATCACTGCCATGCCGTTTTCTTTAATAAGCTCTTTGGTTATTAGAAAAAACGTAAATTTTATGGTGAACATTTTGAGACTAACTAAAATAAAATCGCATAATAAATAAAATTTATATAATTATTTAACCATTGGACGCCAGCCGGCGTCCAGAAGGCAGAATCAGGAGAAAAAGATTGGACGCTAACGATCGGCCGCTAAGCGCGAAAGTGTATTAATATCATGGCATAGTGTATTTATCGTAGAATGCCGGTATTTAATACTTGAGCAGTCGAAAATTTCCGACATAATTCCGGGAGGGGGGGGGGGGAGAAAACACAGGTTGCAGCTCATTGCTCGGTACTGACGTACCCTGATGCTCCCCCCCCCCCCAAAAAAAAAAAAATATAAGCTAAGCTTATGATAGTAAGCAGTACATCAGTATGTGCAAGACGAATGTCCCGGATCGTGTGACATGCATGAAGAACTATGTTATTTGACCCTGTCATCATGGGCACACCTAATTAGTAGTTAAAGGAATTAGTCATCAGGTCATTAGATCAAGGGGACATCAGACTCTGCAGTGTGGGTAATGAATAGGTTCGTTGTGACTTGTAACTGGTTGAGTTACTAGACCCAGGCTCATCACTGAGACTCCTTGGGTCACCTCAACCTCAAACAACGAATTGTCTGCATCTATGTAGAATTAAATTATTGCTTAAGTTTGAGTTTGCACTGTTGTGCAGCAGTCCTTTCCGGACGAACATAGGTCTTCTAAGGAATATTTTCTTTTGAAACATCTGTTGGGTCTGAGTTTTGAGTAATTTCAGAGTCTGCTAATTCCAGAGGAACAAATTTTTCGATGGTTTAATGGGTACTAATACCTCGGTACTGAACCTCGACAATTCTGAGAATTCTCCAGTGGTCTGGATTTACAGCGACAATTTTTCTTATTGGCCCATCGCTGTCCACCAAGGTCACCGGGTTTTAAACTAACTTTATTATATGGCCTACTTGCCCCATAGTGATACTCTCTCATAGCAGTTAGATACTCCCAGGTCCACACTTCATTCCACTTACCTATAACCCTGGAAAGGTGGGGTCATCTGGTTCCTCGTCCTCTAGGGACACTAGAGGACTGAGTGGTTCCCTTTGTGTGATGTTATCATAGAGATAAGTTAGAGGTCGGTTATTGACTCGAGCCTCTATTTCCGTCACAACGATTTGGAGCTCTTGCAAGCTAATTTTCTGGCAGTGTAAGGCCTTCCCTTAAGCACGTTTTAAAATTATTATCATTCGTTCATAGAATCCACCGTGCCACGGTGCTCTGGGAGGTATAAACTTCCAATAGCATTGTCTTTGCTTTAAGACGCTCTGTACCTTTGGTTGGTTCCATATCTCTCGCAGGCAAGCCTCCCCTGCCACAAAGTTGGATCCATTATCCGAAATCATCAACTTGGGGCAGGATCTATGGGCTGCACACCTGCGAAAGGCTTGTAGGAACGCTCCTGCGCTCATGTTGGAGGTCATCTCTAAGTGGACACCTCTTGTTGTGGCACAAGTAAAAAGACAAATGGAGGCTTTCGCCGGTATATTATCCAGTGTGCCAGTAAGTAAAAGTGCTCCGTGTAATCCACCTCAGTGGTCTCAAAGGGACAAAGGTTATGACTCGTACACTAGGGAGTGGTGGAGGTCCTGGATAAGG
Organism: Procambarus virginalis; assembly: GCA_020271785.1. Classification (NCBI taxonomy): domain Eukaryota; kingdom Metazoa; phylum Arthropoda; class Malacostraca; order Decapoda; family Cambaridae; genus Procambarus; species Procambarus virginalis. The sequence continues at coordinate 2,057,816 of WNGS01061674.1, read as the reverse complement.
ACACACTAGAGTGTTATACCTCTGGCAGATTACAGAACTTTTAATCATGAATTTAACAGTCTGGCGACCCTGTGGGAGCCAGAAGTTTTGTGTCAAATCAATGAGTGTCTAACACTCAACCATGTAAGTTGCCATATTCATCATAATGTCATGAATATGGCAATTTACTATTAACTTACTGAGGACGTGTTGTAGGGGGAGAGCAACATAGGATTTTTAACATCCAAATCTATGTCACCATGTTGCAGACGTCCTCCGCACCTAATAATGTTAGAATTTCTTGTGTCAAGCTAGAGACCTTAAGATTTTGTTAATTACTTTGGAAGATTTTTTCATAGTCTTTCCCATAACTTTCCACTTGGGCTCGTTTGACCCAGTATATCACTGGACTAGGGAATCGATAATTAATTCCTATTTTATCAAGAAATTAAAATACTTACTGGGTAATCCTTAGTAGTTTACTTAAGAGGGCATTAGTTCCAGATTTCCAAAAAAATGCATTAAATGAAAACTAGTTCGATCTCAAAATTTTTTTTCTGGTTGTATATGAAAAGGGTTTCATCTGGTCCGAGTCTCAGCATCGTAGCATAAATAGAAAGGGAGAAAAAAATATTGAACTATGTGTCAAAAATTTTCCAAAATGGTCAAAAACGATTATCAAACAGAAGTGTCAACTGAAATCATATCTTTCAGCTATCACAATAGCATATATTAAAAGCAAATTATAATTAGTTTTATTAAAAAAAAGTTAATTTTTTTTGCATTATTTTCTTTTTTTATTATATGTTTATCAGGGGATTTGCATGAAACTTATACACCTGACTGCACGTAAGCCTATCTGCATGGGTGTCAATTTTGGAGGAAATTGGTTGATGTCAACCTTAGCCACAGATGGCAGTATCTTAGACTTTAATATTTTAAAGGTTTATTTTTCAAGTAACATAAACGAGTTCAAACTCTTTCATTTTCATTCATTTGCATGAAACTTACATCTTATATGTAAAGTTTGTCTCTAAAATCTGGAGATAGCGTTTTTTCCTAAGTTCATTTATTGGTTTTATATATAGCAATAAACAAGATATATTTGTATAATTTTGGGGGGGGCATTTTGACTATTTGTATTAGGAAAACTTAACATGTTTTGGAAAATCCCCAACTTCAGATTCTTTATTATATGCTAATGTGTCAGAGAAGTGTCATAGAATGATTATATCTGAAAAAGTGAAAGGTTTGAACTCACTTGAAAATGTGTAATATTCGTTGAAAAAAAATTAAATCTCCCTTTCTATTTAGGCAGCAGTACTGAAACTTTGAACAATTACAGTGACATTGGTCACTATGTCTTGTGGCTTTTGTTCAGGCCACTGGTCACTGACTAACCACTGGGGTCCATTGAACCACATCTCGGTTTTGGTTAATTGCCGTAACGTTAGTCCTCTAGAACAGGGGTCTCCAAACTATGACCCGCGGGCCACATCCGGCCTGCCACATAATTTCATCTGGCCCGGCAAACAAATCCCTGTGTGGTGGCCTTGAAAAAATAATTATCGTACGAATGGCATCGCAGAATTATTCAAAGCTGGGGCTGCTGACTGGTGGCGCTCAGCCCGAGTCAGTTTTCCTCTCTCTCGATAGTGTGACGCACAGATACTAGTACTGGTAGGTATGTGTTGTGCATTACAACCAATCAGTTGTGTATAACTGTATATTGTGGGGATGGAGGGCGAGTGGGGCTTCGCTGCTTCTGTTTCAGGGAGCACAAACACTGTACAATATTCTTTTTTCTGTACTTTGACAATACCTTTATCTTAGTTATACAAAATAGCAATAATACTATTGTAGCCAAAAATATTGCATGTTTAAAATAGTTAAAATGGTAACCATTAAGTTTATCAACGAAAGCTGTTGCCATAATACTTACAACTTTATAATAATATGCTATGCTTTTTAACACCACATACAAGCTGTTTTTCTCCTGTAGAATTTATTTCATTTATTTTACCATTATGTTTTCAGATATGGAAAAGATAAAGAAAAGAAAAGTGGACAGTGAGTGCCGTCAGTTCAATGACGAATGGAAGATAAAGTACTTTTTTGTGATAGCAAATGATAAAGCTTTATGCCTCATATGTAGAGACAGTGTTGCTGTTCTGAAGGAATACAATATTCGTCGGCACTATGAATCTAAACATGGCTCAAGTTATTCTCACATCACAGGAGCAGAACGCACTAAAAAGTTTGAATCATTTCAGCACAGTCTGCATTCTCAACAAGCTGTTTTCAGTAAGAAAAAATCTGAAAATGAAACTTCAACTAGAGCCAGTTACAAAGTTGCCTATGTGTTGGCCAAAAAAGAAAAACCTTTCACTGATGGTAGTATCATAAAAGAGTGTATAGTTCATTTTTTATTCCTTCGGCCCGCATAAATATGGGAAATATATAATGTGGCCCTTACATTGAAAAGTTTGGAGACCCCAGCTCTAGAAAGGTAGTCAGCTGGATTTTTCTTAATAGATACATGTCTCAATTTGTACCCAGTTGACAATTCTCTTATTTCTCAAACACGATTACTCATGTAGGGACATTTGTTGTTATAAATTTTTACCCATTGCCCCATAATGAGGCAGGAAAGACTGCTTCATTATCTGACCACACTACGTTTTCAGTGAAGTGTATATTAGTCAGTGTCATGATCAGGTGTTACGGCCCTCGACCTGTGGGTATGGTTCCTCTGTTGCAGTTGGTAACATATAATAATATACAGTCTTGCCTCAGTAAATGTCTAGGGGAAATAATGCAACTGATAACTTAACAAAGCAATATACTTAAGGTAAGGGTAACAAAGAACATACATTGAAAAATGCAGGTAGCCAGAATTATTAATACACCAGTAATTAATCTTACAATATCACTGTATCACATAAATCATTTCATTACAACATAAATGAATAGATGGGTAAGCACATAATAGTCTAACCAGAAAATCTGCTTTGTAAACTAAGCGATAAAACAAAAATCCACAAACTTAGCTCATGACATGTCTCCACCCACCAGCTCTACCCACGTGACTGGCTTCCTCCCGTAAGTACAGCATGGCGTCTACCAAAAAATCAAACTAAAACCTACATGAAATCTCTTGATACTCTGCTATCAGAAAATAATACTTAAGAACAGAATTAAACTTATGTGTATATAACGCTGCTAAGGTGTAAAAGAATTTAAGTACAATCAATAACAGGAATAATTTCAATGATGAAACAATGACACTAGCTTGAAATACGGCCCGCCACTGGAGCACTCCCAAATATGGTCATCCCCCCAGTGAGCCGCCAACCAACTCCCCCCCCCCCCCACAGGAATGAACATGCAATAGCCTGACACAATATTTAATACAGGCACACTACAGCATGCTACAATTAAATCAAACATAATTATACTGGAATACAAGTGGATACCATGTTATATTTTTACATAACAGGGAAAAGAAATAATGGACATACATATTTAGCATGAATGAATGTTAGAATCAAACACAGATTCGTAACATCCCTCCCGGCCCTTAAGAAAAAATAAAATTAACTGAAGGTTGATTTAATTTTTTGACTGCATGAAAGTATAGCATTGAGTACTCCAACAACACAAAATCAATGTATAAACAATTCATTAAATGACACATATGAAAATAACCAAAAGGTAAACATCCTTAGGTATAGAACAATTCATATTAAGGCACTGCAATGGGGAATCACCTGGATAAAGCATCAGCAATTACGTTTTGCCTTCCAGGGATATGTCTAATGACTATGTTGAACTCTTGTAAAATCAAAGACCATCTAAAAATTCTTTGGTTCTTACACTTCATGGAGTTAATGAATGTTAGGGGATTATGATCTGTGTATATGACAACTTGATTACCTGACAGGTATGCTTCAAACTTATTAACTGCCAAAATCAAACAAAGTGCTTCCTTCTCTACCACAGAATAATTAGTTTGGGCCTTATCAAATTTACGAGAAAAATAGTATACAGGGTGCTCTAAACCATCTGGTCCTACCTGGAAAAGAACCGCACCTGCTCCTAAATCCGAAGCGTCTATGTGTATTATAAAGGGTTTATCAAATTGTGGACTGGCTAGTACAGGTGACGTTGAGAGAATTCCTTTCAACTTCTGAAAAGAGTTCTGGCACTCTTGTGTGCACTTGAACTTTACCTGCTTTCTAAGAAGATTAGTTATAGGTGCAGCCACAATGGAAAAATTCTTACAATATCTTTTATAATATGCACACATCCCAATAAACCTCTGCACAGATTTCTTACTCGTTAGTACTGGGTAATCCACGATTGCGTGGATCTTGTCTTGCAACGAGACTATCTTACCTTGTCCGACCTCATGACCCAAGTAAACTATTGTTCCCTTAGCCCAGCTACATTTCTTTACATTTACAGTTAAATTAGCATGTGGTAACACTGCAAAAAAAATCAAACCGACATATGATCTTTCCAACACTTACTATAAATCATAATGTCATCTAAGTATGCTCTACAATCTGGCACATCTTTTAACAAAGAATTCATCATCTTTTGAAAAGTTGCTGGGGAATTTCTTAGTCCAAATGGCAGCATATTAAATTCATATACTCCATCAGGGGTGATAAAAGCTGCACTTCCCTAGCAAAATTAGTAAGTGGTATCTGGTGATATCCCTTATGTAAGTCTAGTTTTGATACATTTTTAGCATGACCAATTTGGTCAATGCACTCCTCAAGCAAAGGTAGTGGGTATACATCAACTACAATTACCTTGTTTAATTATAGTCCACTACTAACCGCCATATTCCATCTGGTTTTGGTACCACTAAACACGGTGAACTCCAAGTGCTCTGACTGGGTCGAATGAACCCATGGTGAAGAAGATAATCAACTTCCTCCTGGATAATACGTCGTTTCTCGGGGGTCACTCGATAAGGGTGTAGCCGAATTGGAGTTACCTCTGTCAGTTGAACATCATGAGTAATGAGAGGTGTCTGAGTGGGGACCTCCCCAAACAAATTGGAGAACATCTTCAAAAGGTCCTGGAACTCTGCTCTCAGCTCATCCTGCAAATGACAACAATTTCCCCGGAACTGGAATTAGATAAAAGAGGATTACCATCTTCCCCTACAACAATTGTCTCCTCAGGGTTTACCTCCTGAGTTACACAACAAACCACAATACTGGGCCCACAATTAGCCTTCAAACGATTCACATGCACAATCATTGTTTGATGATGATGTTTGGGGTTACAGATTATATAGGTTAGTTCACCAAGACGTTTTACCACTTGATAAGGTCCTTCAAACTTGTGTGACATAGAAGTTCCCATACGAGGCTTCAAGACCATTACTGAATCTCCTGGTTCAAAAACTCGGAGTTTGGCCTTGAACCGCTTATCATGCCTCTCCTTCATTACCTGTTGTGCATCGCCCAGATGTTGTAACGCCAACTCCTTCGTTTGAGACAGCTTGCTCTTCACATCCTTCAGGTAACGTTCACTCTGCCTAGCTGTTACATCTCCCAACATTTTCTTCTGCAACATTTTTAAAGGTCCTCTCACCTGATGTCCAAATACATGATCAAATGGAGAGCAGCATAGGGCACTGTGCAATCCATCCCTGGCAGCAAATAGAACAAATGGTAAATTGTCATCCCAATGTCTGGGTGAATCTTCCCCAGTTGCTTTCAACATCCTTTTGAGGGTTTGGTGAAACCGCTCGATTCCCCCTTGACTCTGAGGATGGTAAGGGCTAGAGTAGTTATGTTTAATTCCAAAGGAACTACAAAACGTTTTAAAAGTGGTGGAACAAAAATTGCTCCCATTATCAGTTTGAATGATACGGGGCATACCAAATAATGAGAAAAACAGTTCCAAGTGCTTTATGAGTGTAGAAGCCCTAATGTTACGCAAGGCATATGCTTCAGGGAACCTGATGGTTATACATAGGATAGTAAACATAAACATATTCCATGATTTAGTTCGGGGTAATGGACCGACACAATCCAATACCACATGTGTAAAAGGCTCCTCTGGCACTACAATAGGATGTAAGGGTGCTCGTGGCACAGTCTGGTTAGGTTTACAAGCAGTTTGACATACAACACAATTGTGACAATATCTGACCACATCCTTTTCGAGTTTTGGCCAATAGAAAAACTTACATATTTTATGATACATATTGGAGATCCCTTGGTGACCTCCCATAGGGTCATCATGGGCAGCTTGCAATACCTGCTCCCTATACTCTTTAGGTACGACGAGCTGGGTCCTAGACTCACAATCATCTGATAAGGGAGTTCCTGGTGGTCTCCATCATCTCATCAAACATCGATCATTGAAGTAGCAACCCCGTGCTCTCATCCAAAGTATCAAAAGTGTCAGCTGCTTCTGTATAACATTCAGCTAGACTGGGATCAGTACTCTGCAACTCACTCAAGTTCTGGGACTCAACAGCTGGAGCGAGCGGGCAAGGAACTGGTACCTGGGCCACCTCTTCCAGACCATCTGGGTCAGAATAAATTAGGGCTTTGGCACCAGCCTCACTCTCGACACCGCGTGAGCTAAGAATGTATTTTCAAGGTCCACCTCCACCTCCCTGTCAGAAGGGGTCCTGGCCTCGATAATATCCACCTTGGGAGTCACAGGATTTACCTCACCCTGCTTACCCATGGATCTGGTCACAACACAGGCTGGATAGATGACACCATCATCCGCATCCGGTTGAGCCAGTACACAACTAGGGTTAGTAAACATGATAGGACACTCTGTACCACTAACTTGATACTTGTCAAAATCATTACCCACAATAACATCAACTCCAGGGATGGGCAACTGCTCACTAACTGCTACAGTGCACCAACCTGGTGCAATAGTTGATTTCAGGTGAATTTTTACTAATGGTACTCGCTGGACATGACCTCCAATTCCCTGCAATAATACAACTTCACCAGTGTCTTCTGTGCTAACATCAGTAAGAACATGGTGAGAAATTAGAGATTGGGAAGCACCAATGTCCCTCAATAACTGCACTGGCTTCCAGCTGCCACTTGTACAAAGTAAGATTCCTGGCTGTGCCGCCAGAGGGTGAAGACGTCGGGCTTCAGCTGTCAATATTCGTCTGCCGTTGCTGAGTGGTGGTTTACTGTGGGGGGTGGAGCGCCCGCTAGTCGGGGTTCCGCCTGGGGGTATGGACACGGCTGGTCATAGCCGTATTCGGAAGATAGATACTGTACGGATGGACTTTTCTGCTGCTGTGAACTGGCCCATTGTGGAAATTGCTCTCCTAGACGTACTCCATGTCGACGTACCCGAGCTCTTGGGACTCGAAAAGTTATCGCCTACTCGTGTTGCGGTGTCGTTTTCCGCGTGACATGTTTACCAGGAGTTTGTGGCTTGCTGGGATGGCCGCTCGCTTCCTCTTCCGGCTTCAGCTGTGTGTGTGGAGATATCGGATCCCTGGGGGCCTTGACGTTTGTGAGTGTTCACGGCGTGCCGGTGACCTTCCCCGAGGCGGAACTCATGGCATTGTTTACGCGGTTTAGGACGGTGGTGAAGCACCGGTTCAACATTTTGAGTGCGGGCCGGCTGAAGGGGGTCCGGCTGGGTTCCCGCACGCTTGTCATGCAGCTCAAGAGCCCTATACCATTCAGGGTTTCGTTTCATGGGCGCTCTCTGCGGACCTTTTATCAAGGTCAAACCCGCACGTGTTTCCGATGTGGTGCTGAGGGCCACGTAGCGGCCAGTTGTGACGCTCCTCGTGCTGAGGCCCCATCAGTTTTCCTGGAGGATGATTTTCCCCACTTCTCTGTGCGTGGGGATTCCCCGCGGGTCCTCGCTCTGTGCAGGTGCCTGGTGTGGTTCCCGTGGCGGTTCCAGCTGTCACTCCATCTGGGCTTGATCTGTCTGCCCCACTGGTGAGCTCGGGGGACCTAGAGGTGCCTGCTTCAGACCGTCGCATTTCGACGGATGTGGAGGTGCATCCGCATCCGGTTGCTTCCATGGTGGCCTCGGATGGTGCTGTTGTTGGTGCCTGCATCCCCTGCTGAAGAACATGTGCTTCCCGGGAACTCTTCTCCTTAGCCGATTCCGTTGCCCTCGCTGGATACCTCACGTGTGCTGGAGTCTACCCTGCCACCTGCTGTGTCTCTTCCTTCTCCGATTCCTGTCTCCTTGAATGGTAGTGGCTTTTTGCCCCGCGTCGTTGAGGCTGCTGTTCTGCGTGATCGTGCTGCCCCGGCTTTGGGCCCGCCAGCCGATGGTTCTTCTGGGGCGCCGTTTGCTGGGGGTGACAGTTCCGACGATCAGCGGCCTCTTTTTAAGCGCCGTCGTTCAGCTTGGGGTGCGTCCCCTCGCCGGTCGTGGGGAGAGGACCGTGATGCGATGGATGATGAGGATGTGAACGACGCTGTGTTGCCTCCTGTGTTGGATGCTGTGCCTCCTGCTGGTTGCTCCCCTCATTGGTGGTAGCCCCTGGTGATCGCGACTTCGTAGTGGTGTTGTCGAAGGATGTGCGACATGGGGCCCTTGCTCCTGTTCCGGTTGGTGGGGGCATTGAGGCCCCGGCGTAGCCACCCTCCGCGGGGCTCGGTGCGGTGCCCAGCGTCGACCGGAGTGCGTGCCCTAGTGGGCGGGCCGCACGCCGTGCAGCCCAGTGTACTTCCAAGTGTGCGGCCTTGTGACCAGCTTCCTAGGGGGAAACCCATCCGTTTCATCCTCCCGTCCAGCGAGGTGATCGACAAAACTAAGGCAACCCTGTCTTTTGAGTGTGATACCCTGGTGCATCCTGTTCCCTGGTGCCCATCTACCGTCTGGGTTCCGTGGGCGCAGTGTTTCGTCTTGGGCGTGCTAAATTCGACGCCTCGGTCTACTGTGACTCCTGGATGTCCGATTACTGAAGGTGACCAACTTGTTTGGGATGCTTATTGCTTACGGTTTCCACCTCGGGAGTACCCGGAGAAGTATGAGTGATTGTGATTGGTGTGGTTGGTTTATGTCTGTGTTGTGCGTGATGTTTCCCCAGTGCCTGCATGCACAGGTGGGTGTCCATGTCTGTGCGTGTGGGTGTTGTCCTTGACCCCTGCGTGGCCTGTTTTGTTGTGTTTGCGATTTGTTTTGTGCTTTGCCTTTGGTATGGGTGTTTGTGTTGTGGTTGTGTGCGGTTGTGGGTGTTTGGTGTTATTTCTTTCTTGTCGTTGCGTGCGCCCCATGTTGCGCATGATGGGGTGGCGGGCGGTGTGGTTGTGTATGTCCTTGTGTGCGTGTGATTATTTTCTTGTCCTAGTAATTGCTTTCTTCTTTGTACATATTTTATGTTATTAATGTTCTCGTATGTAGTTTTTGGGTTTCATGTTACTTGGTTGTTGGTGCCCTCATTTGTGTTCGGTTCTGCTCCTTTGTGTGCGGGGTCGAACTGCCCATGTTTGTGTTTTTATTTCCCCACCCTTTTCTGTTTTAGGGGTGGTTGGCTTTTTGTACATTTGTTATAAATTTTTGTGTATTTTTTCTTGAACGTTTTTGTTATTGTCCTTATGTCATTTATTTGTTGTGTATTTTATGCAGTTTCTTTGCTTGTGTCTTGTGTGCTTTCCTTTGTCCCTTTGTATGTGTTCTATGTCTGCTTCCTGTTTGCACGATTGTTTTGTTGTTTTGATCTTGTTCCCTGTTTTCTTTCGGGGTGGTTTGGATGTGTGTGGGTGTGTTTCTTTCCTGGCCCCTGCGTGGGCCTCTTCTTTTGCTTTGTACGAAATTTATTATTATGTCTTTTTTATGGTGTGAGGCGCATGCCTTTCGCGTGTTATTGTGCTTCTCTGTAATTGTCTTTTTGTTAATGTTTTGTTGATGATCTTTTTGCTTTTTATATCATGTGTTTTGTCTATTTCCTGTGTCAAGTGGTTTTGTATTATTTTTCTGTTCTCTCTTTGTTATGTGATTTGTACTTTGGCTTTTTATATCAATAAAAAAAACTTGTACAAAGTAAGGTACCCGAATAATGGTATGGTTTAAAGTTAGTGATCAAATTTGGCATGACTGGAACAACATTAGCGTTAATGGCTTGCACACCCCGTCTCATAATCAGACCGGTAGGTCTCAACTCAGGGTGCAAGGCATAACTGGAATTTACCACATGACCTCTTCTCTTGCAATGCGTGCAATATCTGCCAGTGGTCAAAACAACTGAACCAACTGCAGGTTTAGACACTACATTATTTGAGGGTGACAACCCTGTCTGCTGTTTCTCAATCTTTGACTTTACAGGAGAAGAGTTCTGGAGAGTAGGTGAGTTAGCTGGTCGGGCCTGGAAAACATGAGATTTATGAACATGATAACTACTCTTAGAATTATAATTATTTGAGTGTGCACGAAAAGGCACCTTAGTTAGTAATTAATTTTCGTCTGCTAGCTTGGCTAGTTTCATAATGTCAGTGGTTTGTTTATGCTCAGCTATAAACAAGGCTAATTTCTCTGGTAGACAACCTAAAATCTCCTCTGTTGCTATGAGGTTTCTTAAAGTTTCAAAATCTGAAATGGAAAGTGCTTTTACCCATCTATCAAAATGATTTATTTTAACTCTTACAAAATCAGAAATGGTCTGATCATGTGCTCTCTCTTTATACCTCTAAATTTTTGTCTATGGACCTCTGGGGTCTGCTGGTATGCATTTAAAATGCTCTACTGGACAAATTTAAAATCAAAAGAATTAGCGTCAGGAAGAGATGTACAAATTTCCTGGGCTTTCCCCTTAAATTGTCCTTGTATAATGGCAACCCATTGATCCACAGGCCAGTTCATACTGACTGCTTACTTCTGGAAATGTAAATAGAATATATCTGGGTCCTCCTCATTGAATTTAGGCAAATATACATTTTTCCTAGACTTTGAAGAGCTATCAGTATTATTTGTATGATTACTAGTGTTACCATGTCCTGTTGCTATTCTCTGCTCCTCTAATCTGTTATTGTTTTCTGCTATACTCTGTTGAATTTCTAACTGCTTGGTTTTCTGCTCTTCTATTTGCAACTGAGCGTCAATCTCAAGCTGTTTTTGCTGGTTCTGAGCCTCCAACTCCAACTGTTTTTGGTGATTCTGAGCCTCAAGCATCTGCTGCTGAGTCTCCAACTTCAGCTGTTTCTGGTGATTCTGCATTTCCAACAACTGTTTCTCTGCTTTTAACCTAGCCATCTCTAGCTTAGATTAATCTCTATCTTTAGAATTGCCACCTGGTCACTTGACTTCTTCTAACTCCTCTAAACACTCCTCATCAAGTTTCTCCTCTTCCACCAAGTGTGTGACAATGACTCTTACTAGCTGAGCCTTTAACATTCTCCTGGAAACTGTCGGCTTTAATTTATCAGCCATGTACAACAATTCAGACTTCTTCAAGTCTTTAATTTCACCAAAGTTTGGATGCTCCACCAACACAGCAACTTGTTCCTGCATTGTCAGCTTAATTAACACAACTAGCAATTACAACAACACTGAAGGTTTTGCTTGGCCCCTGGCACAAGCTGAACACTTACCTCAAATCGTGAAGTGTTGAGAAAACTTCCACAAGCAGCTTCGAATGAAACAGAGAAATGGTACACAGGCTTGGTTACGGTATCACTAGTTAATCACACAGTACCTAGGAAGGCGTTAACAATTAATATCATGCAACACTAATTAGTACATTAAAATTATGGTAATTAAACCTCCCGGACATAGGCCCTCATTTTGTTACGGCCCTCGACCTCTGGGTATGGTTCCTCTGTTGCAGTTGGTAACATATAATAATATACGGTCTTGCCTCAGTAAATGTCTAGGGGAAATAATGCAACTGCTAACTTAACAAAGCAATATACTTAAGGTAAGGGTAACAAAGAACATACATGGAAAAATGCAGGTAGCCAGAAATATTAATACACCAGTAATTAATCTTACAATATCACTGTATCACATAAATCTTTTCATTACAAATGAATAGATGGGTAAGCACATAATAGTCTAACCAGAAAATCTGCTTTGTAAACTAAGCAATAAAACAAAAATCCACAAACTTAGCTCATGACATGCCTCCATCCACCAGCTCTACCCACACGACTGGCTTCCTCCAGCAAACACGGCATGGCATCTACCACAAAATCAAACTAAAACCTACATGAAATCTCTTGATACTCTGCTATCAGAGAATAATACTTAAGAACATAATTATAATTAAACTTATGTGCATATAACACTGCTAAAGTGTAAAAGAATTTAAGTACAATCAATAATAGGAATAATTTCAATGATGAAACATTGACGCTAGCTTGAAATACAGCCACGTCTGGAGCACTCCCAAATATGGTCATCCCCCCAGTAAGCCGCCAACCAACTCCCCCCACAGGAATGAACATGCAATAGCCTAACACAATATTCAACACAGGCACACTACAGCATGCTAGAATTAAATCAAACATAATTGTACCGGAATACAACTGGATACCATGTTATATTTTTACTTAACGGGGAAAAGAAATAATGGACATACATATTTAGCATGAATGAATGTTAGAATCAAACACAGATTCGTAACATCAGGTAATGAGCCAGTTGAACAACTATCAATAAAGTCGTTAATTCCATTTGTGGCAATGACCGCTTCTTTAACGGTGCCACTCTGGCTTTAGAAGTGAGAAGTGTTGCCTGTTCAGTGTTCACTAAATAGGCTACTGCGCCACAGGCCTTTCCTGAGGCATCACAGAACATATGTAGTTCGACACGATGTTCAGGATTTAAGGTGTTAATTATGTGGGAATTTAAGGTTACTAGGAATATTCAGATCTGTTGTCACCTGCTGCCATTTTTTTCTGCAAGTTATTTGGCAACGGGTCATGCCAACTTAGTTTATTCTGCCAACACTCCTGTATGAGGAGTTTGCCCTTAATTAAGATGGGGCTTATTGAGCCCAAAGGGTCAAATGGTTTGCTGACAAAAGATAATAATTTCCTCATGGTTAAACAGGAGGTATTAGTTCTACCGATTTTATGTTCAACACATCAGAGGTGGTGTCCCATTCTAATCCAAGGACTTTCAAGGTTTGAGGTACCTTGTACCCTGGGAATTCAGCTTCTACTAACTGATTCTATGGTTTATTGTTAGAAGCCCACGATTGGAGAGGTATATTAGCCCCTACTAACTCATGGTTAGCTCATGATATATTTCAATTAGTTTTGACTGGTCACTAGTGGTCCCCTGGAAATTATCAACATACAAATTACTGTAGATTTCGGTCTTGTGAGGACTATGGGATTTCTTCAAGTGCGAATCCAATGTTGCCTGTAGCAGAAATGGAGTAGAGGTCGCCCCAAACAAGACTGATGCAAATCTATAGGTGATAGTTTCACTGTTTGGATATTTAGGATCCTTTATCCAGAGGAATTTAGTGAAATTTCGGTCTTCCTCTTGAAGACCTTCTCTTAGGAAAGCCTTACTTATATCAGCTGTGTAGGCATAGGCTCTCACTGCAAACCGTAACAGCACATCATAAAGTCTCTGTGTTAGACTCGGGCCAGTTTGAAGGCAATCATTTAAGGAGACACTATGGTCTTTGCTTTGGCACTGCAGTTGAACACAATTCTAATGGGTCTCGTAACTGAATCTTTCAGTACTGCGGGTGAGGTAGATAATGTCCCTCTTTATAGTTTTCATTTTCTAAAATTTCAATAAACTTGTTATCAAGTTGTTGTTGTATCAACTCATGATAGAGTTTTAATTTATCAGGTTGCTTATTTAAACGTGTCACTTGTGATTTTAATTGACTTTATGCCATGAAATAATTTTCAGGCAATTGTGGATAATTTAATTTCCATGGCCGTCAAACCCAGTACTGATTTTCCTTATAGACGACTGAATCCAGATACTGTTGGTAGGTCCAGACATCATCAGGACTATGTTGTTCTGGGATTATGCTTAAGACATCCAGGTCCCATAATTTATGTATGGGGGGATCCAGACTTATATCCTCAGACACGTCTCGCAACTTAAGTGGTGACTGTTGCAGGCCTAGTCACACAACCATTACAGAGTTTACTTGATGGCTGTCCACCGTTCTAGGCTGTCTCTGACACAGTACGGGGCTAGTGATCAGCTTGCCTCCTGCGGACATTAACAGGTTCATTTCCTGTTGTTTCATGCAGCCTGTAATAAATTTAAAATAATAGTCTGCACCCACAAGTATACCGATATCGGTGAGGTGATCAGACTTGATCTTGTAGTCAGCTAACTTAACTCCTTTACTCTTAAGAAGTTTGGCTGTGCTCCCTAGACCATGAACATATAGGTCAGATGGAGTTTTGTCCACTACGATTGCCTGCACTGGGCGGGCATAGCCTCCTTGACTTACTAGGGGTTTTACTATTCTATACTCTCGGGGTCCTGTATTTGTGAGGAACCCTGAGATGTTCAGTTTTACTTTATGTAGTGTTTTAAGCATCAAATGGTTAGCTACATCTCTGGTAATGAAGGTTTTCTGTGACCCTTGGTCAAACAGACCAAGAGTGATGATCTTAGCTCTCTTGTTCGTTACTAGCAATTGTGCGGTAGGAAATGTGGTGTTGTTGTCAGATTTGGTAGTAAGTATATTGACCTCTTGTTGTACCTTGCGGTACTGTACAGTGGTTGAAGTATTCTGTTCCACTTGGGATTTTGGTGACCTCGGTCGCGGTTCCCCACACAATACTGAATGGTGCTGGCCCTTATGGCACTTGTTGTACATGTGTAATACGGTTGCACAGGTGCTATGATCATGTGGTCTCTAGCATCTGGTGCACCTATGCAACTCCTTGAGATGCTTGATTCTTGCGGTACGATCTGGGTATGTTTGACATTGATAGATCGGATGTTCTTCTTAACAGAACAAAAAGCCTCTCCATCCTGTAGCAGTCTTAGGAGTCACAGCCTTAGGTGATGCATTGACTACGGGTTTGGAGGGACTTAATGAATATGTACCTACATTGCCACCCTTCCACCTGGGAGTGGAAGTGGATGATTTAGATTTATGTTTGCTAGACTTAGTCGGTGTGTTCTTTGATTTCACTGATTTATCAGTGATTGACTGATTAGGATCAGATTTTATTTTATCATGGGTCTTCAGCCTGTTGACAGTGATTCTCAGTCCCTCGAAAATCTCGTCTAGGGAAAGGATATCCGTTTTATAATAGGAGCAGATTTCTGCCAAGATTCAGTGATTTCTGCAACAAGGAAGTTGCCTCTGAAGAAACAGTTTCAGTGACCATTCTGAAGCTGGCACCTTTTCCTTTGCTCCTAAAGCTTTCACAAGGGACTCTACTTCCAACCTAAAGTCTTGAAGGGAGTCTGGTCGACTGCTAGGTGGATTTATATCCACTAATTGATAGAAAAGATTAGCAACACCTAATTCTGTGTTGCAGTAGTTAACCTCCAACAAGTGTATAGCTATCTCATTTGTGTTGTCCTCAAGAGATAAATTAGTTATAACCTTTTAGCCTCCCTTTTGAGGAGACTTAGAAGGTAAGTGAATTTTGTTACTTTTGTTATGGATGCCTTGGAATGTATATGGGCATCAAAGGATGTCCAAAAGGTATCCCAATTCTCTTCATTGAGTCTGGCAAAGGTTTGAGCTGAACTGGGTTGAGAGACTGTTAGGTTAGATGCTACTTTATGTGCATTTATTAAATCAAGTAGAGGATTGAACTTTTCTTGGGTCTCATCCTCATACACAGAAGTTTCTGCTGTGATCTGATCTATTCCATTAGGATCAGTGTCACTATTGTTCAACACACTGATATGTGACCCAATCTTAGCCTTGATTTGTTCAAATTTGTGATCGGCTACTCATAGAGATATTTCTAGTAAATTATAATCAACTGGGGATTCTCTGGATAAGTTCTCTGACTTATTGAGTAATCTTGTCAAGTGACCTTTAAAATCTATCAAGGATCTCTTTATTTTTTCTGGAGTAGTCATGTTGGCTTTGTGTTTAAGCCTTGTGGGGCTTGCAAAGTTGTTGCTTATATAACTGGGATACTTGTTCATACGGTTGGAACAAGTACTGTAGAGATAGCATAGTATTAAAATTTTCCTACACTTGGCTATATTATCCTACCTCACATAGAGGTTGGCAAACAAATTAACGCTAAAATATATACAAGACTAGCAATACCCGACCACACATTGCTGTGGCTCAGCAAAGCATGTACGTTGCTGTGCAACAGCAACCTTCCCCTGTCTCCCTGTCCTCCCCACCATTCCCCCCCACTCATCCGTCTCCTCATCCTCCAAACCATTTCTCACTCCACCGAGGTAAAAACATTTTTTTTTAACAGTGCCATCTCTGGCACGTAAGAGCAACACATGATATACTAAATATGCTACAATTCAATTGCAATGTTTTTGATTGCATTGATAAATAGAATTTTCATTGATTTTGATTTATTTTCATTTGATTTAATTATTTTGTGTGACCTTGCATTGGAATTGAGCTGTGTTGTTTACCATACTGTTCATTTTGTGAATATAGTTTATTTTTAAATTTTTTCATTGTTTTTCGATTTCGTTTTGTAACTGTTCTTATTTTTCAGTGATGGGAACATCAGACCATTTGGGAATGCATCGGACGAGGGAATGGGGAATGGTGGGGAGAACGAGGGGACGAGAGTGGGGATGGTGGGGAGGATGAGGGGGTACAGGGGAGAGGGTAATGGTGGGGAGGATGAGGGCACAGGGGAGTTGAGGATGGTGCGGACGAGGGAATGGGGGAATGGAGAATGGTTGGGAGGGTACGGGGATATGGGAGTAGGGGATGGTGGGGAGGACAATGGGACAGGGGAGGGAGAAATGGTATGAGAACGAGGGGACGGGGGAGTGGGAGAGGAAGAGAGGATGGTGGAGCGCGGAATTTTGGGGAGGACGAGGGGATGGTGGGGACAACGAGTGAACAGGGGAGGGGGGAATGGTGGGGAAGGACTGGGGGTCAGTGGAAGGTTGTTGTGGTTCATCAGCACGTGGCCAGGTGCAGCTAGTATTATAATAATGATGTGCAAAGTTTAGAGTGATGCTATTTTTTTTATTTTGTAATTTTGTTTATATAAGAATATGTACAGTTACACAGAGAATATTATCGATTTTATTTGGCCTTCACTCCATAATCTCCTATGATATTTTATTGTATTAATTAGATTGTTGGCCACATGTGCTCTAGACTCCTGTGACAGGTGCACTCCATCTGAGAAAATATTTTTACGGAAAGGTCTTGCTGTGAAATGTATACAGGTAGCCTCCAATCTCACCCTCCTTCTGAGCCGAAAGTTTATGTAGTTGGATGCACGTTTGTAAAATTCTGAACTTACTCCCCAACGATTATTATTTATTAATTTAAGAGGTTCTGCCAGAGTAAACACAACTATGCAGTTATTTTCCATAAATGAATGGATTATATTTCTGTGGTAATTGATTGTTTCGGCTGGGTGGCGAATTGGATGTATGTCGTTGCCACCGAGAAAAATTATTCTTAAATGATGTGGCCACTCCAAAGCTGCTGTTAGTACTGAATTGTTGTAAAAGTTGCGAGCCGTAGCTCCTGGAGACCTGAATATAGTTACTTCTATGTCAGGTATGTGAGTTAATACTGTGGGCAATTCGCTGTTGCCCACTATTGCTACTTTATACATTAGGCTTATAGCCTAGCAACTGTGGAGGTTGTTACTTAAGTTGTTAATGGAGATTGGGCGAGTTAGGCTAAGATTTGTGGCAGGTAAATTACTGCCATACATATTAATATAGTTATGAGTAGCCAAATTTCTGGCTACTTTGATTATATGTTAAATTTAATGCACCGATTCTTTATTGGATAGTCTGTTTTGACTATCCGGTTCGAAGTCGACCATAAAATTGTTGAGTGGGAAATTCCCAGGATTTAATTAGTTTATTTAAAGTTAATTGAACTATATTTAAATGGACTGTATGTTTAATTAATAATCATTTGGAAAGTTCATGTGCGCACAACAATATGGGGAGTTATTCTAATAATGCTGAATCAACCTATTAATAATATTCATTAATTTATAACATCAACAATAACTAATTAATAATAGTCATAGGGTCAGTGATCTAATTACATGGGTTCAATTGAAACAGGATGCTTAGCTTCAGAGCTGATTTTGTTAAGGGAAATCAGACGGAGCTCTCGTGAATCAGATGGTGAACAAGGTATAGCATCGCCTCGTGGGAGGTAGCCTCGCATCCACGTGAAACCCGTAAATCAGAGTGGGTTTGACCCAGTTGTTGGTCACTATTATGTGGAATTAATACACTGTGGCTCATGCAGCAATATCAATTCCCTGATAAATTCCATAAAAGAAATAACGTGTAAATTGATCTACTCTCACTTTGGTGTTTTAGATCCCCAACGGTATAACCAAATGGTTAATTTCTTATCTAGTTGATGAGATCATATATCATTTTACNAGAAAACATTAGTCCTTCCCCTAACTTACCTCTTCGTTCTTATTCGTGAACATCCTCTCTGTTTCTTCTCGTAATGCTGCCCCTGATATGGAGCATGTCGCCCTTTCTGTGGCTGCTCAGCCCGGCACCTTGATCATCCCTCTCAGGTAGCTCCTTTCTCACCGGACCTTGTCGACTCACCTATACTCCTTACTACAGTCCTCTTGGCCTAGTCATCTCTGCTGACGTTCTCTATGCTCCCCAACATTGATTTTTTTTATCCTCATCTTCACAAGTTCTGTTCTCTTTGCCTCACATCTTTAATTTCTTTTGTTTTCTTGCCATAACTATTCTTAACTATGTATGTTCTTCAATGACAATTTTATGACAATATTAATGAGCTGCAACTTTTGATCTTGCAGTTTGATTACTTTGTGTCTAGAAACCGATGTTTGGCACTCGTCTTGGTTGATTCCCAGGTTATTTCATTCTCTCCTCCCCTCCAGTTTCTTCTGGCAACCCTAAGGGCGGGGCGCTCCCTGTCCTTCTGTTTTCAAGACACATTAATAAACGCTGCTTTCCACTGTCCCTCTCTATGCCTCCCATCCTTTGCAGAAGCATGTTCTTTGATGGAATTCATACTGCAATCAGACTGTAAGTGTGGGACCTGAAAGAGGCATTAATGCCAGAATTCACCTGAATCTTTATTTCTGTGTCGAAAGGTGAATGTTGTGTCCCGCAGCGCTATACATACAGCTAAACATGAGTGTTGCGGATCCTTCTTTTCCACCTTTACTGCTGACATCTCTCTCTCTCTCGTACCTAGAAGAAAGTTTGTGAGACTGCAGGTAAATTTATTCCAGACTTGTTGTCTAGCCTTCATCTTCATGATTATGTTGTGGCAGATCTGGTATTGGTTACGAATGAACTGGGTTTGAACTTTTCAACCAAGAACAGCAGCATTCATCTTCCTCCGTTTTTCCTTACATGTAAGACTCTTCTTGAATCTCACCCCTTGGACTTCTGCACCCATCTCAGTCTCCTTTATGATGATCTTTTCATCCTTTCTGAGCTCCAGTCCGCCTTTTGTCCCCTTGAAACTCTACGGTGATAGGCTCAGATGTTATTCATTATAAGATGTTCCATCATGTTACTCTGTGTTCCTTGTAGTATTATTTGTATATATTTATAATAATATATAGGACTTGACTTCGCTCCCCGAAGATTGGCTCGAAGTAATTCTTCTTCCTATTAAATAGCTTGTATTCAAGGGACATCTCTAGGGCATCTCAATCATCTCAATGGTATTTCAATCATTTTACTGACAACTTTTGCATGCAAACTCTTTGGGTGTATGATTAATGAATATATCATAAGGTTCCTAGAACATCACTGCTACCTCTCCCCCTCCAAATTTGGTTTCCGCAATTGTCGTAACATGACTGATATCTTGTTGAACTTGTAGGTCAACATTTGTACTGCTTTTGCTGTGAATTACTCCGTTGTTGCATTTCTTTCTTTTTCATAGGTCATTTTAGATGAAAGTTGGTGCTCTTTTCCTCAGATTATCTAACAATATGAAGGTGTACCCTAAGCCCTGAATGGTCTTCCTTTTCCATAGCATTTTACAACTATTTATACAGATGATCTCCCTCTTTGCTGACGTGGTGAAGATCATACTTCCTCTCCAACCTCAGCTCAAGTGACCTGGTATCGCAGTCGATACCAGGTCGTCCTGGTCAACCATCGTGGCATCAAGTTTTCTATGACAAAAGCTTGTGCTTTTATTTTCTCAGAATAATTTTATCCTTCATTTTCTGTTGTCCCTTTATGCAATCTTTATGTATAGGGATACTACTAATCTCTTTTGGTTTTTCTTCGACACCCGTTTGTGTTGGTCACCCGATGTCGCGCACACCCGAGTTGGATGCTCAAAGGCCCTTATATGTGTACAAAGGTCTCATACCTTACTTTCTGGGGAGCTGATAGACATTAACTCCTCTATTTGGACCCCTCTCTTGTTTTGTCTAAACTGATCCTTATGCATCTTGATGCTCTTCGTTCATACCCTTCCCCTCCTGCCATGAGCTTGTATGATGATATTGGCATACCATCTCTAGAGGACTGTAATGATCATTATTGCTTTCGCTACAGCGTGAGGTCCAACTTTCACTTGTGCCGCCCATTGACCACTGTTCCTCAAGAGGGACCTGTTCCACTCTAGCAGCCTTCCTTTTTCCTGTAAGTAACTGGCTAAAAAGATTCACTTTTAGTTCTCTTTGGCAATGTCTATCCTCGTGTTGTTCCTACTTTGCACTCATGGAAGGTTCCTCATAAAATTTTGCAAGATCCCATTGCTGAGGTCTTATACTCCTCATAGTGATTTGAAAAGCCTTTTCCTTGAACATTATTCCTTTCGCATTCACTTATCTCACTTATAGCAAGGATACACAAGACGTATATCCTTGTGTGGGGAATTCCAAGACTCTAATGTCTTTATTTAAATTATTTAAAGTTAATTGGACTGTATATTTAAGTGGACTGTATGTTTAATTAATATTCATAAGGAAGCTTCCTGTGCACACAACAGTATGGGGAATTAATCCATTAATCCTGAATCAACCTATTTACAATATTAATTAATTTACAACCTCAACAATAACTAATTAATAATAGTCACAGGGTATCCCGCCAAACACACACCGAAACTACGACGTTGGTACAACGTTCGAACAAGTTTTAACGCCTCCTAACCAGTTATAACAACCAATATAGCAAGTTGTAACAACGTTCTAATACGTCATAAACACGTTAAGCCAAGATGTAACAACTTTATTACAAGTTGTAACAAGCGGAAAATAGGGACAGTTTCGGTTTGTGTTTCCAGGGATGATGATACTGATCTAACTGATTGGTTAAATTAAAATTGGAAGCTTAGCTTTAAAGCTGATTTAATTAAGGACGTCAGACGGAGCATTCGTGAACCAGATGGTGAGCCTAGTATAACATCGCCTCGTGGGAGGTAGCCTCGCGTCCATGTGAAACCCGAAATTCTGAGACAGCTGGACCCATTTGTTGGTCACCACTTTGCGGAATTAATGCACGGCTCATGCAGCACTAACATTTCTCTGATAAAGTTCCATAAAAGAAATAACCTGTAAATTGATCTACACTCGCTTTGGGGTTTTAGATCCCCTACGGTATAACCTGTTGGTTAATCTCTTATCTAGCTGATGTGACCACTTTTACCTAATATCGAGTTATATTTCGACTGGATACACTCTGTAGTAATGTGTGGAGGTAGCATCAAATTCTGGGAGGTCTAATGCGACGGAAGTTCCCAATATTCGACGATGACAAGTGGCTGAGTCTGGTGGGATCGGATGGAGAACGTGTGGAATCGTGTGTTCTCCTGTGGGGATCTCTTGCGACTCTGGTGTACTTCCTCCCCATCCTTACTTTGAGGCTTTGTGGTGCGTGCCAGTAAATAAGTCACTCTGCTTACTCTTATTCAAGGACTGGGTTAAGTCAATTTCAATTTTCACACCAATAAATTTCTATAAAATCCAGAGAAGAATTTCCTTTGTTCCTAACACTGGATCGCAGAGTTTGTGAGATTTACGAAATGTGACTTTATTTCTAACAATTATATAACAGATTCAAATATTTATTGGGAAATGAAAATACGCCCTTACTTTTGGTAATTGTAATCTATTCCTAATCTAAATTGCAAATGTTAATAAAATCAACATGCTGCTAAACTTAATGAGAGTTAGATAAGATTAGTCAACATATGTTGCCGGCTAGCTGACGTGGCCATCCGCGATCGACAATAGGAAACATTTGGCGTTTCCCTGGATGTAAATATTATCAATAATTTTAATTTCCTATCACAACATATTTTTCTTGTTGTGCAAATAATTTGTAAAACAATCTTGGCATAATATATTTATCGTATAATGCCAGGGGTTAGTAACATTAGTATCATGGCATAGTGTATTTATCGTAGAATGCCGGTATTAATACTTGAGCAGTCGAAAATTTCCGACATAATTCCGGGGAGGGGGGGAGAAAACACAGGTTGTAGCTCATTGCTCGGTACTGACGTACCCTGATGCTCCCCCCCCCCCCAAAAAAAAAAAAAATTATAAGCTAAGCTTATGATAGTAAGCAGTACATCAGTATGTGCAAGACGGATGTCCCGGATCGTGTGACATGCATGAAGAAACTATGTTATTTGACCCTATCATCATGGGCACACCTAATTAGTAGTTAAAGGGATTAGTCATCAGGTCATTAGATCAAGGGGACATCAGACTCTGCAGTGTGGGTAATGAATAGTTTCGTTGTGACTTGTAACTGGTTGAGTTACTAGACGCAGGCTCATCACTGAGACTCCTTGGGTCACCTCAACCTCAAACAACGAATTGTCTGCATCTATGCAGAATTAAATTATTGCTTAAGTTTGAGTTTGCACTGTTGTGCAGCAGTCCTTTCCGGACGAACATAGGTCTTCTAAGGAATATTTTCTTTGGAACATCTGTTGGGTCTGAGTTTTGAGTAATTTCAGAGTCTGCTAATTCCAGAGGAACAAATTTTTCGATGGTTTTATGGGTACTAATACCTCGGTACTGAACCTCGACAATTCTGAGAATTCTCAGAGAATTCTGAGAATTCAATTAGATAAAAGAGGTAGAAGAGGATCATTTCTTCCCCTACAGCAATTGTCTCCTCAGGGTTTACCTCCTGAGTTACACAACAAACCACAATACTGGGCCTACAATTAGCCTTCAAACGATTCACATGCACAATCATTGTTTGATGATGATGTTTGGGGTTACAGATTATATAGGTTAGTTCACCAAGACGTTTTACCACTTGATAAGGTCCTTCAAACTTGTGTGACATAGAAGTTCCCATACGAGGCTTCAAGACCATTACTGAATCTCCTGGTTCAAAAACTCGGAGTTTGGCCTTGAACCGCTTATCATGCCTCTCCTTCATTACCTGTTGTGCATCGCCCAGATGTTGTAACGCCAACTCCTTCGTTTGAGACAGCTTGCTCTTCACATCCTTCAGGTAACGTTCACTCTGCCTAGCTGTTACATCTCCCAACATTTTCTCCTGCAACATTTTTAAAGGTCCTCTCACCTGATGTCCAAATACATGATCAAATGGAGAGCAGCATAGGGCACTGTGCAATCCATCAATGGCAGCAAATAGAACAAATGGTAAATTGTCATCCCAATGTCTGGGTGAATCTTCCCCAGTTGCTTTCAACATCCTTTTGAGGGTTTGGTGAAACCGCTCGATTCCCCTTGACTCTGAGGATGGTAAGGGCTAGAGTAGTTATGTTTAATTCCAAAGGAACTACAAACGTTTTAAAAGTGGTGGAACAAAAATTGCTCCCATTATCAGTTTGAATGATACGGGGCATACCAAATAATGAGAAAACAGTTCCAAGTGCTTTATGAGTGTAGAAGCCCTAATGTTACGCAAGGCATATGCTTCAGGGAACCTGATGGTTATACATAGGATAGTAAACATAAACATATTCCATGATTTAGTTCGGGGTAATGGACCGACACAATCCAATACCACATGTGTAAAAGGCTCCTCTGGCACTACAATAGGATGTAAGGGTGCTCGTGGCACAGTCTGGTTAGGTTTACAAGCAGTTTGACATACAACACAATTGTGACAATATCTGACCACATCCTTTTCGAGTTTTGGCCAATAGAAAAACTTACATATTTTACGATGCATATTGGAGATCCCTTGGTGACCTCCCATAGGGTCATCATGGGCAGCTTGCAATACCTGCTCCCTATACTCTTTAGGTACGACGAGCTGGGTCCTAGACTCACAATCATCTGATAAGGGAGTTCCTGGTGGTCTCCATCATCTCATCAAACATCGATCATTGAAGTAGCAACCCCGTGCTCTCATCCAAAGTATCAAAAGTGTCAGCTGCTTCTGTATAACATTCAGCTAGACTAGGATCAGTACTCTGCAACTCACTCAAGTTCTGGGACTCAACAGCTGGAGCGAGCGGGCAAGGAACTGGTACCTGGGCCACCTCTTCCAGACCATCTGGGTCAGAATAAATTAGCGCTTTGGCACCAGCCTCACTCTCGACACCGCGTGAGCTAAGAATGTATTTTCAAGGTCCACCTCCACCTCCCTGTCAGAAGGGGTCCTGGCCTCGATAATATCCACCTTGGGAGTCACAGGATTTACCTCACCCTGCTTACCCATGGATCTGGTCACAACACAGGCTGGATAGATGACACCATCATCCGCATCCGGTTGAGCCAGTACACAACTAGGGTTAGTAAACATGATAGGACACTTTGTACCACTAACTTGATACTTTTCAAAATCATTACCCACAATAACATCAACTCCAGGGATGGGCAACTGCTCACTAACTGCTACAGTGCACCAACCTGGTGCAATAGTTGGTTTCAGGTGAATTTTTACTAATGGTACTCGCTGGACATGACCTCCAATTCCCTGCAATAATACAACTTCACCAGTGTCTTCTGTGCTAACATCAGTAAGAACATGGTGAGAAATTAGAGATTGGGAAGCACCAATGTCCCTCAATAACTGCACTGGCTTCCAGCTGCCACTTGTACAAAGTAAGATTCCTGGCTGTGCCGCCAGAGGGTGAAGACGTCGGGCTTCAGCTGTCAGTATTCGTCTGCCGTTGCTGAGTGGTGGTTTACTGTGGGGGGGGTGGAGCGCCCGCTAGTCGGGGTTCCGCCTGGGGGTATGGACACGGCTGGTCATAGCCGTATTCGGAAGATAGATACTGTACGGATGGACTTTTCTGCTGCTGTGAACTGGCCCATTGTGGAAATTGTTCTCCTAGACGTACTCCATGTCGACGTACCCGAGCTCTTGGGACTCGAAAAGTTATCGACTGCTCGTGTTGCGGTGTCGTTTTCCGCGTGACATGTTTACCAGGAGTTTGTGGCTTGCTGGGATGGCTGCTCGCTTCCTCTTCCGGCTTCAGCTGTGTGTGTGGAGATATCGGATCCCTGGGGCCCTTGACGTTTGTGAGTGTTCACGGCGTGCCGGTGACCTTCCCCGAGGCGGAACTCATGGCATTGTTTACGCGGTTTAGGACGGTGGTGAAGCACCGGTTCAACATTTTGAGTGCGGGCCGGCTGAAGGGGGTCCGGCTGGGTTCCCGCACGCTTGTCATGCAGCTCAAGAGCCCTATACCATTCAGGGTTTCGTTTCATGGGCGCTCTCTGCGGACCTTTTATCAAGGTCAAACCCGCACGTGTTTCCGATGTGGTGCTGAGGGCCACGTAGCGGCCAGTTGTGACGCTCCTCGTGCTGAGGCCCCATCAGTTTTCCTGGAGGATGATTTTCCCCACTTCTCTGTGCGTGGGGATTCCCCGGCGGGTCCTCGCTCTGTGCAGGTGCCTGGTGTGGTTCCCATGGCGGTTCCAGCTGTCACTCCATCTGGGCTTGATCTGTCTGCCCCACTGGTGAGCTCGGGGGACCTAGAGGTGCCTGCTTCAGACCGTGGCATTTCGACGGATGTGGAGGTGCATCCGCATCCGGTTTGCTTCCATGGTGGCCTCGGATGGTGCTGTTGTTGGTGCCTGCATCCCCTGCTGAAGAACATGTGCTTCCCGGGAACTCTTCTCCTTAGCCGATTCCGTTGCCCTCGCTGGATACCTCACGTGTGCTGGAGTCTACCCTGCCACCTGCTGTGTCTCTTCCTTCTCCGATTCCGTCTCCTTGAATGGTAGTGGCTTTTTGCCCCGCGTCGTTGAGGCTGCTGTTCTGCATGATCGTGCTGCCCGGCTTGGGCCCGCCTGCCGATGGCTTCTGGGGCGCCGTTTGCTGGGGGTGACAGTTCCGACGATCACGGCCTCTTTTTAAGCACCGTCGTTCAGCTTGGGGTGCGTCCCCTCGCCGGTCGTGGGGAGAGGACCGTGATGCGATGGATGATGAGGCTGTGAACGACGCTGTGTTGCCTCCTGTGGTGCCTTCTGTGTTGGATGCTGTGCCTCCTGCTGGTTGCTCCCCTCATTGGTGGTAGCCCCTGGTGATCGCGACTTCGTAGTGGTGTTGTCGAAGGATGTGCGACATGGGGGCCCTTGCTCCTGTTCCGGTTGGTGGGGCATTGGGGCCCCGCGTAGCCACCTCCGCGGGCCGGTGGCGGTCCCAGCGTCGACCGGAGTGCATGCCCTAGGCGGGCCGCACCCGTGCAGCCCAGTGTACTTCCAAGTGTGCGGCCCCTGTGACCAGCTTCCTAGGGGAAACCCATCCCTTTCATCCTCCGTCCAGCGAGTGATCGACAGAACTAAGGCAACCCTGTCTTTTGAGTGTGATACCCTGTGCATCCTGTTCCCTGGTGCCCATCTACCGTCTGGGTTCCGTGGGCGCAGTGTTTCGTCTTGGGCGTGCTAAATTCGACGCCTCGGTCTAC
>WNGS01061674.1:2012537-2030790 GCA_020271785.1 Procambarus virginalis | reverse complement strand
TATGTAGTGGACATAATAGAAGAAAAATAGATTGGTTCGAAAGGTGGGATCAAAGAGCTAATTGCTCGATTCTGCAGATGCAAGTAGTAAATACAAATAGTAAATACACACACACACACCTTATATATGAATACAATAAAGGAGGAGAGGTGTGGGAGAGTGGAATGGAGATGTTGAGGGAGAGAGGGGTAAAAGAGAGGATCAGAGGTGAGAGATGGAAGCAATTTGGAGAAATTGTGGAAAGTGGGAAGGGACAAAGATGGAGTGTGGGAGAGAGAGAGAGAGAGAGAGATTGTTACCGTCGGAGGCTGCTAGTTTATTGTGCACCCCATACTCATCCTGTGAGCGGTAGCGCAAAAGCATTTCAGAGGGCACAAAAGGTCTTTATCAGATCTCATCTTAGATTATTACATAAACAATTTCATCTATCCTTCACACCTTATAGTTACATGTCAGCTAGTTACAGAGAATGTTCTATTTCAAGAGCTATATATTTACAGTTATTATACATTAATGATAGGTCTTATCGTTAATACATAATTGTTTGATCAACGGAGATATTACAGTCATAAGGGAGCTGCTGTTTATTATTAGTCTTCACAATAATGAGTTTCTCACTCTCACATGTCATTTATCTACTGGGAGCGAAATATGGATATAGTGCAAGGATTTCAGGTATTTTATCCTTAGTAATAAGATAGGTTGCCATATCATACAGCGTGAGCTTAGATTTATCTCTAAATGGCTCAATTTTACTGCAATCCAAGATATAGTGTTCGAGTGTTTGCCCCTGTTTATATCCACACACTTTACACTTTACTTCATCTGGATCCCTATACAAGCCGAACTGCCAGAGATACTTGTAGCCAAATCTTATACGAGCTGTGACAACATCTGTTAGTCTACTGACTTTGTTACTTGCCCCATACACATGTTTTACTTCATACATTTCATTGTGATAAACAACGGACCTGCTGACTCCAGTTTGCACTGTTCTACATTCTTCAAATCCATCCAGGAGTTCTCGTCTAATGACACATTTGAGGGACCTATTTGATAACTCAAGATTCCGTTCAATACTGTCTTTATTTACTGCAGCCTTAGCAAGGGCGTCAACTTTATCATGTTCCTGCAGGCCAATGTGAGAAGGAATTCATAACATCTTTATGTTTGCTAAGTATTCTTATATATCTATTTCTGGCGTCTGAGACAAGCACGTTATTACTTGATTGCAAACTCTTCATTGCTCGTAGTGAGGAAAGGGAGTCGGAAATAATTAAGCTGTCTACTTCAGTGTTGTCAATAATTTCGAGTGCTACCAGTATTGCTGCCAACTCAGCTTGCAGTGTGGATGCCCAGTTACTAATTTATATATATGCCTTTGAATTGTGCTGCCATCGGGCTGATGAGCAATAACAGCACTTCCTGCTCTCCCTGTAGCTGTGTTGAGTGATCCGTCAGTGTAATGTTGTTTTCAGTTTGTATATTGTAAATGAGTTCTATGGTGCTTAATTTAGCAGCAAGCTAAGCATGAGGGTTGTTTGTGATTAGTTTCTTGGTGGGATTTGCAGGCGTCAGGATGTCAAAAGGTACTATCTGCCAGGTTGGAAGGAAGTGCTGTACTCTTTCATCTGTGTATATATCGTGCAGTCCCATCATTTTAATATGAGTGGCTGTTCTTTGATTCCATTTAGACTCGCTGGTTCTATTTCGTATGTGTTCTAACAGTTCAACTGACACAACATTGTTTTTTTTATCACGCAGAAGCTTTAGTCCCATCATAAGATTGATTTCAAATATTCTATCTCGAATGCTAAGTACATTTAATTCTTTCTGCATATTGAGAACTTTGGTAGTTATAGGACAGTCAAATATAATTCTGAGTGCTTCATTTTGCATTTTTTCCAGTCTATCAATAGTTTTGCCGGGAAATCTTGTTTATAGTCCTCCCCAAAATACCCACCTCCCACCAACCGCTACACACATTCCCTACATACGCCCCCATCACCCGCCCACAACAACTGCCTCAACACCCGACCACAACACCCCGCCCCATCACCCATCTCCAACCCCCGCCCCCAATATTCAACCAAAACACCCGACCACAACTCGTGCTTCCAAACACCCGCCCCCCAAAACCCAACCCCAACATCAGGCCCCAATAGCAGTGGGGTTGGAGACTTAGTTTTCGTTTTTTGGCAAACGTGTCGCTAAGCCGTTATCCTTAAAAACAAAAATTATCTGACCATGTTAACTTACAGCTAAGCCGCCACTGTTTTTGGGTAAAAAAATTTAACCCAAAATTTTTGGGGCAAAAAAATAGGAGTCCCGTTTTTTCGTGAAACATATTAAGTCCATATGTAGAGAATATGTTCATTAGAAGTTTGCAATAAATATCTTATATAGAAAATATGCTTGCTATGCTGCTAATCCCGACTCCTCCCTACCCCAGCGCGACCTGTCTCGCCTTAATCTCGTCACTGGCGCCGCCCGCTCTCTTATCTCCGCTCCCATCCCTACTCCTCCCCGCCCTCATTATCTGCAATATGATCATCGCCTCCCTCTCACCCCTTCCCCAACTCCCCCAACCTTCCCTCTCACACCCAACCCTTCGCAGTTTTGTTCGCCAAAAATTTTAATGTTCACGCTATTCTGTATCCGTTTAAGAGTAAATCTAAGGTCAGAGAAAATTCATTTTCAGAGAATATGTTCATTAAGAGTTAAGTAATTATCAGTATCAGATGATAGTTCTTGGACCGGGCTCTGTATGTTTATTAGTGTAGTTTCGTTATTTTCAGTCCAATCTGCCTGCCTTATTATCAGTCCAATTTGCCTGCCTTATTATCAGTCCAGTTTGAGATTTAAAACAGTCATATTTCCAGACGTAGTAATAAAATAAAATAGTTAACGAGTTTCAGCTCCCGGCCTCCGCCTTAGTCTACTCATGTAACTTCTCTACTATTAACTCAATTTTCCGAATTTTTAAAACCAGTGTATTTCGGACGTAGTAAATAAGATCATAGCAATTACCGAGCACCAGCTTCTGTCATCCTCCTTAATTTACTCATACAACTTTGTTAATTAATAACAGTTCAATTCTCCTGAGACTTAAAACCGATGTATTTCTGACGTAATAAAACAAGATAAAGTAACTGACAAGTACTAGCGCCGGTCATCTTCTTTTTTCACTCCTATAACTTCGCTATTAACAGTTCAATCCCCACAAAATTTGAAACAGATGTATTTCAGACTAAGAAAATGGTAACAGTGATTTTACCAGACCACACACTAGAAGGAGAAGGGACGACGACGTTTCGTCGTCGTCGATTGTGTGACAATCGACTTGACAATGATTATGTGACAATCGACTTGACAATGATTGTGTGACAATCGATTTGAATATGGTCCAGGACGGACCGAAACGTCGTCGTCCCTTCTCCTTCTAGTGTGTGGCCTGGTCAAAATGGCAACAGTGTTCCAAGTTCTGCTCATGTCCCCTCTCTTTAGTTCGCTCTTGTAAGTTTGTTATTAATAGTTATTTCAGGCATTGTAAAATAGAACAATTCAGTTTAAGCTTCTCCTACTTAGTTCAATGTTCACCCAACTTAGTTATTTCAGGACAAGTAACGCCTCTCTCTAATGTCGTCTCTATCAAAGTAAACAAATTTCCCAGATTAAAGTACACACTTTTTCCAGAAGCAAGACGCCTCTATCATATCTGTCACCTGTTCTATCATTATAGGTAAACATGACTCATGGCCTTTCCTTCAATTCCCATGTGTTCTTAATTGGGTAAATACACGCGCAGGTAGGGATATCTGCCGATAACAAGCTTATCATTGTAATAATTGCCAGCACTCTCCAATATAAATAATAATCTCTCTTTTCTCCCTTTCGCTTAATTTCCAAGTTATTTACTGTATTATTATTCACAATTTTCCCCCCATTCAACAGCTATCTCTATATTGTTATGCTTTTAACTGTTACGTGAAACTTCGTCTCATGGAACAATGTTTCTTGTAAAAACAGCTATTACTGACAATCTTCTTACCATATTTTACAGGCCGTCATGACTCAAGTGTAAATATATAATGCCTCCATCCTTTACGTGATCTAACGTGCTTCTCCGCTCATCTCTTTACGCTTTCTTACAAGTTTTCTCCATCCTTTACATGTTCAAACATGTTCTCCGAATGTTCTCTGTGTTCATTATATTCTCTAACATGTTCTCTGTGTTCATTGTATTCTCTAACATGTTCTCTGTGTTCATTGTATTCTCTAACATGTTCTCTGTGTTCATTGTATTCTCTAACATGTTCTCTGTGTTCATTGTATTCTCTAACATGTTCTCTGTGTTCATTGCAGTCTCTAACATGTTCTCTGTTAGATTGTTTGTTTCTTACACCAAATGTACAATCGTTGCTGTCATTCAGAAAGTAGTTCATTGTTATGTATTATCAACCTCTTTATTGTTTCTCAAAAATATATTTATTTATTTATTTATTTATTTATTCATTTATTTATTTATTTATTTATTTATTTTGTAATTCATGACTACAACAAAGACCTAACTCTGTATTACAAATATTTTATTTTAGTTACAAATTTTTTGTCATTTACTGGGTTTGTATTTTCAAAAACTATGTATAAAAAAAATGAAAAATAAAAATAACAATGTATTTCTTTTTTATCAACTTAATATTTCTTACTATTAATTTCTTAAACAAAAACTACACTTTATTCAGTAACAAATTTACTAAGACAATCTTAAGGGGGACATAATTTTCGAATATGGAAAAAATATGCAATAAATGAAAACTAGATCAATTTCAATCAAAATTTTTTGACTAGTTGTATATGAAAAGGGCTTCATCCGGTCCGAGTCTCAGCATCCTAGCACAAATAGATTTTTTTATATATGTGTCAACAATTTTCCAAAATGATAAAACATTAACATCAAACACAAATGTCAACTGAAATCATTTCTATGACTCTCAGCTATCACAACAGCATATACTAATAAAAGAAAATAATAGTTAGTTTTATAAAAAAAATAGATTTGTTTTTCATTTTTGTTTTCTTATTTGTTTATCGGACGATTTGCATGAAACTTATTCACATGACTGCACGTAAGCCTATCTGTATGGGTGCTAATTTTGGAGGAAATTTGGTTGATGCCAACTTCAGCCACAGATAGCAGCACCTTAGACTTTATTTTTTAACTATTTCTTTTCAAGTAACAAACTCTTTTACTGTTTCGACTTTTATTCAATTTACATGAAACTTACACCTTATGTGGAGAGTTTATATATCTGCAATCTGTAAGAAGCGTTTAGTCCTAAGTTCATTTATTAATTTTATAAATAATAATAAATGATATATTTGCTAAATTTTTTTGGGAAACTTTGACTATTTGTATCAGTAAAACTGAACATATTTTAGAAAATCCAGTCATACAGATCTTTAATTATATGCTAATGTGATAGAAGAGTGTCACAGAAATGATTTCATTTGAAACTTGTGGTTGTAGAGGCTTATTGAAAATGTATAAAATTCTTTGAAAAAACAACAACAACAAAAATTCTCCCTTTTTGTTTAAGCTACGATACTGAAACGTGTAGCAGTTGCAGCCCTTTCCATATAAAACTAATCAAAAAGGTTTTGTTGACATTGAACAACTTATAATAAACTAAATTTTGTCTCCTTAACTATCTTTAAACTTTTCACTTCTGAAAATAATTTAAAGTAACATTTTTCCATAATTTCTTAACTAGTATTCTTCATGCAGTATTAAATTTACTAAGACTTTCATTCCTCACCATATGTTAACTAAGGATACTCTCGAAAATAGTTTAAGGTATCATATTTACATTACTTGCAACAAACAGTACTCTTTCTTAAAGTAACTAAATTATTGTAGGTAACTTCTTCACAAAAGTTTCTTAACAAAAATATTCTTCCTACATCAAAGAAGACATTCTTAGATCGCTTTACACGACAAAGGATATTCTCCGAGTCATCAATGATATTCTCCATGCACTCCTTATGTAAGACAGATACTCGCTGAAGCATCTTCGTTTAACAATTGTACTCTCTGAGATATCCTTACACAACAAAGGAAACTCTTCAAGATGTCATGGGTGCTGTAAGAGTCATCAACGATAATCTCAAACGACCAGGATACTCTCAAGTATCAAGTAGGACCTTTGAGACTTTTGGAGGCAAGGAAGAGATGGAGGATCAGGCATGTAACTAGAGGCGCAAGACAGACAGAACCAACCCACCAAGGGAAGGAGCAGAAACACAGAGTAACTACAGAGGTCAGGTTTTTCAAGAAGGAGTAAGAGACAACAAATGATGGAGACAGAACCAGAACAATGGTGGGCTACAGAGGTGTTACAACTATACCCAGAACAACAGAGGACAGAGGATCACCAACAACGGTGGAGGGAAGAGGAACTTCAACGACAACAAGCAGAACAACGGTGTGGGGCAGAGGTATTTCCCCAACAACATCCGGAACAACGGAGGAATTTAAAAAACAACAGGCAAAACAACAACCACGTTTTAGGTTTCAACCCGGAACAAGGTCAAGGCAGAGGGTGGAACGATGGAGGGACGAGGTTAACCTGACCTACACAGAGGGAAACCAAAGGCTGCACCCGGACCAACCGACCCTAACTTAACCTTAACATGAGACCATCAACCCTAAACTAACCTTAACATGAGACCAATCAAAACTAACCTTAACATGAGACCAATCAACCCTAACCTAACCTTATCAGGAGACTCAAAACCCCTAACCCAACCATAACAGGAGGCCAGTATATCCATCTACATAGCCCACAGGTATAGAGAGTGGTTAAGAGGGATCCACATGTACTCGAACAAACCTGCGAAGGGTTGGGTGACAGGGGAGGTTTGGGGGAGTTGGGGAAGGGGTGAGAGGGGGGGCGATGATCATATTGCAGATAATGAGGGCGGGGAGGATTAGGGATGGGAGCGGAAATAAGAGAGCGGGGCGGCGCCAGTATTAAGGTTAGACAGGTGGCGCTGGGGTAGGGGGAGGAGTCGGGTTTAACAGCATAACGTTGCTGTTGTTTAACAGAATTACCAGGGCCAGCAGCACCTGTCCCCAACTCCAAGGTCCAAACACCAGGGCCCCCAACACCAGGTCCCCAACACCTGGTGACAGGTAACAGACAAGAGGCACTGAAATACAAGCCAGTGTCCTTAACTTGTATACCATGCAAGGTGATGGAGAAGATCGTGAATAAAACCTAGTAGCACATCTGGAGAGAAGGGATTTCGTCATAAACCACAAACATGGGTTAAGGGAGGGTAAATCTTGCCTCACTTGCTTAATAGACTTCTACGATCAGATGACAAAGAGTAAGTAAGAAAGAGAAGGATGGGCGAATTGCATTTTTCTGGACTGTCGGAAAGCCTTTGACACAGTACCCCATAGGAGGCTGGTGCATAAGCTGGAGAAACGGGCAAGAGTAACTGGTAGGGTGTTCCACTGGAAAAGTGAGTACCTAAGCAATAGGAAGCAGAGAGTTACAATGAGGGGGGAGACCTCAGATTGGCGTGAAGTCACCAGTGGAGTCCCACAGGGCTCTGCATTTGGACCTATCCTGTTTCTGATATACGTAAATGATCTCCCAGAGGGTATAGACTCATTCCTCTCAATGTTTGCTGATGATGCCAAAATAATGAGAAGGATTAAGGCAGGAGGACTGCTTGAGACTTCAAGAATACCTGGACAAACTGAAGGAATGGTCAAACAAATGGTTGTTAGAGTTTAACCCAAGTAAATGTAATGTAATGAAAATAAGTGTAGGGGGCAGGAGGCCTAATACATGGTATCATTTGGGAGATGAAATTCTTCACGAACCAGAGAGAGGAAGACCAGGGGGTTGATATCACCTCAGACCTGTCCCATGAAGCCCATACCAAGAGGATAACATCAGCAGCGTATGCAAGGTTGGCCAACATAAGAACGGCATTTAGAAACTTGTGTAGTGAATTATTGAGAACATTGTATGCCACATATATCAGACCAATCCTAGAATATGCAGCTCCAGCATGGAGTTCATATCAAGCTAAACATAAGACTGAACTGGAGAAAGTTCAAAGGTTTGCCACCAGACTAGTACCCAAACTGAGGGGTATGAGCTACGAGGAGAGACTACGGGAATTAAACCTCACGTCGCTGGAAGACAGAAGAGTTAGGAGGACATGAACACCACATACAAGATTCTCCAAGGAATTGATAGGGGTAGATAAAGTCTGACGATTTAACACAATGGGCACACTCACTTGGGGACACAAGTGGAAACTGATGGCCAAATGAGCCATAGAGACATTATATTTTTTTAGTGTCAGATTAGTTGACAAATGGAATGCTTTAGGAATTGATGTAGTGGAGACAGACTTCATTCACTGTTTCAAGTGTAGATATGATAGAGCCCAGTAGGCTGAGGAACCTGTACATCATTTAATTTACAATTGAGAGGTGGGGACCAAAGAGCCAGAGCTGAACCCCTGCAAGCACAACTAGGCATAGTACGACTAGGTGAGTTCCAGGATCCCAACACCAGGGGCCCTACACCCGCCTCCAACACCAGAGGGTGTTGGAGGGAAGGAGAGAGTGCAGTCAGTGGCAGCCAGACATCTGGGTATCTAGGCATGGTGCATATATCATCGGACAGATAAGTTCCTTTCAGACAAGGGAAGGAAGGGAAGGGAACTATCAGGAGGAAGAACCAAGTCATTACGACTATATAGCACTTGGAAGGTATAAGGATTTGGGGTGGGACAGGGAAAAGGAATGGTGCCCAGGCACTTGGACGGTCGGGGATTGATCGCCGACCTGTATGAAGCGAGACCGTCGCATCTACCGTCTAATTTCCTAACCAGCCCAAGTGGTTAGGAAATTAAGACGTTCCCAAGAGGAACATGCCAAATAAGCGATAGAAGTATTTGTCTCAACAATAATGAACGTGTCTGCCAGCACACAGTCAGTTCAGGTCGATGCCTATGAACCGGGGGGTCTGCCCTGGGACAGTGACAACACACCGCCTGCTCCAGAGGCGAGGGACAATACCTCCCTCTACTTTATTTAAGCAGATAATCTGCTTGAAAAAGTCAAAGCAAAGTCCACCAGGAGCTTGCTCCACATCTGAAAATTACATTACCTTACAGCCCAAAAGGCTACCCGCCAGCAAGCAGCAACAAATTCGGCAGCCTTCTGAGGAAAGACAATAATGACGCTTGAACCACTAGAATATGGCACAATCTCTTAATATTTACAAAAGTATGCTTATCGTATCACCAAGGACAAAAGTCATTAAAAATCTCTGTGATTACGGCTATCAGTGAATATCCCAAAGAAGACAATCTAGTCCGCATTCACACTCGTGCCAAGAACACCAGCCACAGAACGGCAAACAATAGCTACTCTGAGAACGAAAAAATGCGAGCACAAATCGCTAGGAAAATAGAAGAAGGCAATACAGCAGGTAAAATCAGAATCATAACCAGCGAGGACACAGATGCTCCTGGAAACACCACCACAGCAAGTGTTCTGTATGACAAACACCTAAAATAAGCCCCTGGCAGAAGCAGTAATTCCCAGGAATATACTACTAGAACAGATCCCTTAACAGTTCAAAAATTGGAGGTGGACAAAGCAGCAATGTTTTTTTCAACTTGGTTCAGCGTGATCGTCATATGCCTACCAACACAACGAATAAATGTTTAGCCCAGCTCTTGGAGATGCCACAAAGAATCTTCCAGTTGAACTAACAGATTTTCTAACATGCATCTTGCTGGTGGGTCCTTGAGACTATCAGGCCGTCTTTTTTGGAGCTGTCTTCTGTGTTCTAAAAATGAAGGATTGGGTTATCAGTCCCATTGCCGTAAACAACACCTTCCAATAATGGCGATGGTTGCCTGTATTTCCCTATTTCTTCATCTATGTGTCATTACTTCACCTCATTTACATGTGTTTTTAAGACAAATTTGTACCTTGTACATTCATGAATATGACCGAATGGGTAAGATTAATAATTCTAACACGAATCTTCTCAATACTTCTTACGATTTTCTTCACTGTCGAGGGTAATTAAAAAAATAACTCTCCAAAAATTATTCTATATATCTGGTCTGACGCCTGAATGTGTTTCATAATGCTTATTATATTTCAAAGACTTAGTTTACATATAAAATACATCATACCTATACTCGTTTTGGGTGAGGTAATATGGTCATCAGCCAGATACCCATACCCACATACAGACTGGCTAAGCGACTCAACCACTTGCTGACTCCTAACCTACCATGTGATTTCAGCCTGAAGTCTCCAAAGGAATTTGTTGACTTTCTGTGGGGAGCACAGGCCGCGGGGATAAGAGCCTCAATAGATGTAGGGTCACTGTTTACCAACATACATGTGGATGAAACAATCGGGATGATAGTGGACAGAGTGTATCGTGATCCGGCTTGTACTCCTCTTGACATACCAGAAAATATACTAAGGAAGCTACTCCAAGCCTACTATAAAGAGGCACCCTTCTTGAGACCAGATGGGCACATGTATAAGCAAGTAGATGGGGGTCGACATGGGGTCTCCCCTAGGTGTCCTGTTTGTGAACTTCTACATGGGTACCATTAAGCAGAGGGTCTTAGTTGACATGGACTTGAAACCCGGCATATACTGCAGGTATGTTGACGACATTTTCACGCAGGTACCTGATGTCAGATGTCTGCAGCAGCTGAAGGAGGCATTCGAGCAGAATTCTGTGTTAAGTTTCACTTACGAGATGGAGAACGATGGGAAGCTGCCCTTTCTAGATGTAACAATCTCGGAAAGGAACGGAAGCTTCCACACTGCAGTCTACACTAAGGAAACAAACATAGAAATGTGCATCAATGCCTTTAGTGACTGCTCAGACAGGTACAAGAGGAGTGTTGTCAACGCTTACATCGACCGGGCTCTCAGCCACAGCTCAGGATGGAAGCAAGTCAATGAAGAACTCTGTAGGGTAAGGCAGGTTCTAGTCAACAATGGCTTCCCTAACGGTTATGTTGAAGACTTTATAAAAAGAAAGGTGAAACGCCATGAAACCTCTGAAAAGTCAACTAGCACAACACAGGTACCCCCTATTAGACTGTTTTACAGGAACTTCTTTTTGACGGCTCATAAAACAGAGGAAAGGGTCCTGGAAGAAATTATTGATATGAACGTTACCTCTACAGACAATAATCAGTCAATTCTTATGTTTTCATATCAAATTTAGACCCATTGTTTTGTGTTCTGGCATATGTCTATCACCTTACCCAAAACCCTTTGTACCATATCACCTCACACAAAACGAGAATGAGGTTCACTGAGAATGAGGAACCTCATTCTCTCTGACCAAACTAAATTCAAAAGGGTAACGAAGGACACTACAGCCGAATTGAAAGCAAAGGTCAACAAACAGATTGAAACTGTGAACGCCAAGAAATCTGGACTCCACCTGCCAAATATTATTGGGGAATATAAATCTGGATACGCATATGGAAATGTCAAGACACATGAGCTTGGAAACCCACTTCGGCCAATCATCAGCCAGATACCCACATCCACGTACAGACTGGTGAAGCGACTCAATGGCTTGCTGACTCCTTATGTCCCTTGCGCTTTCAGCCTGAAGTCTCCAAAGGAATTTGTTGACTTACTGCAGGGAACATGGGCCACAGGGATAAGAGCCTCGTTGGACGTAGAACCACTGTTTACCAACGTACCTGTGGATGAAACAATCGGGATGATAGCGGACAGAGTGTATCGTCATCCGGCCTGTACTCCTCTTGACATACCAGAAAACATCCTAAGGAAACTACTCCAAGCTTGTACTAAAGAGGCACCCTTCTTGAGCCCGGATGGACACAAGTATAAGCAAGTAGATGGGGTCGCCATGGGTTCTCCCCTAGGTGTACTGTTTGCTATCTTCTACATGGGTACCATCGAGCAAAAAGGTCTTAGTCGACATGAACTTGGAACCGGCCATATACTCCAGGAATGTTGACGACATTTTTACACAGGTTCCTGATGACAGACATCTGCATGAGCTGAAGGAGGCATTTGAGCAGAATTCCGTGTTGCGTTTCACTTACGAGATGGAGAAGGATAGGAAGCTGCCCTTTCTAGATGTAACAGTCATGAAAAGGAGCAGAAGTTTCCACACTGCAGTCTACACTAAGGAAACAAACATAGGAATGTGCCTAAATGCCAACAGTGACTACTCAGACAGGTACAGGAGGAGTGTTGTCAACGCTTATGGCGACCGTGCTCTCAGCCACAGCTCAGGATGGAAGCAAGTCGATGAAGAACTCTGTAGGGTAAGGCAGGTCCTAGTCAACAATGTCTTCTCCAATGGTTTCATTGAAGACATCATAAGAAGGAAGGTGAAACGCCATGCAACCTCTGAAGAGACAACTAACAACACCTATACCCCCTATTGGACTATTTTAAAGGAACTTCTTTTCCACAGCTCACAAAACGGAGGAGAGGGTCCTGAAAGATATTGTTAATAGAAACGTTATCCCTACAGACAAAAATCAGAAGATACAACTAACGATTCACTATAAAACAAAAAAAAACGACCAGCCTACTCGTGAGAAACTCTCCAGACACAAAGCAGAACGCTTTAAAAGAGACCAACGTCGCCTATGCCTTCAAACGCCCACTTGGGGACTGTAAGCCTCAAAGAACGCAGTATATAGGCAAGACAACAACATCTCTTTCCATGCGATTAACGATGCATAAGCAACAGGCTCTATTAAGGAACATATAATCTCTTCCCACAACCAGACCATCACCAGAGAAATCTTAGCAAACAACACAGAAATCATCGATAGATACAATGATAGCAGGTGGCTTGACATCTGCGAGGCACTACACATCAAGAAGTCAACACCAGCAACCAACAGCCAATTAATGCACAACTATATTCTACCCACTTCAAGACTCCGCTCCAATATAGATGCATCAAGAAATATGGGCCAATAGGCCCTCTGCAGTTACTTCCATTCTTACCTTCAATACCCATTGTTTCGTGTTCTATCCTGTGTTGAAAGTTTTGTTCACCTCATCCGAAACTGTTGTAACATATCACCTCACTCAAAATGTGGGTATAAAATATAATGAAAGCTGTTTAAATCATAGCATAAGTAAGAACTCAGTTTAGTGTTTGCAGGTTATAGTTGTGTGTGTGTAAGCTAAAAGTCTTTGAAAATGTAATAAGTTATTACGAAATGCGTTCAAGTGTCGCTTAAGACTAGAAATAAAAATGAATTTTGGAGAATTGATTTTTCAATTACCATCAACAGTGAAAAGAAACATAAGAAATAATGAGAAAATTCGTGTTAGAATTATTAATCTTACTTATTCGGTCATATTTAATAATATATAAATATAAATAAATATTATATATATATATATATATATATATATATATATATATATATATATATGCAAACAAGCCTGAATGGTCCCCAGGACTAGATACAACTGAAAACTCACACCCCAGAAGTGACTCGAACCCATACTGCCAGGAGCAACGCAACTGGTATGTACAGGGACGCCTTAAACCACTTGACCATCACGACCGGACAATAAGGAAGTGATAGCCGAAGCTATATGAACCACTTCCCCGCCGGCACTCGGATGGTAATCTTGGGCATAGCATTTTATCAAATCACCTCATTTTTTGGGGCAACACGTGAGGAACACAAATGCAAACAAGCCTGAATGGTCCCCAGGACTAGATACAACTGAAAACTCACACCCCAGAAGTGACTCGAACCCATACTGCCAGGAGCAACGCAACTGGTATGTACAGGGACGCCTTAAACCACTTGACCATCACGACCGGACAATAAGGAAGTGATAGCCGAAGCTATATGAACCACTTCCCCGCCCTCATCCGGATGGTAATCTTGGGCATAGCATTTTATCAAATCACCTCATTTTTTGGGGCAACACGTGAGGAACACAAATGCAAACAAGCCTGAATGGTCCTCAGGACTAGATACAACTGAAAACTCACACCCCAGAAGTGACTCGAACCCATACTGCCAGGAGCAACGCAACTGGTATGTACAGGGACGCCTTAAACCACTTGACCATCACGACCGGACAATAAGGAAGTGATAGCCGAAGCTATATGAACCACTTCCCCGCCGGCAATCGGATGGTAATCTTGGGCATAGCATTTTATCAAATCACCTCATTTTTTTTGGCAACACGTGAGGAACACAAATGCAAACAAGCCTGAATGGTCCCCAGGACTAGATACAACTGAAAACTCACACCCCAGAAGTGACTCGAACCCATACTGCCAGGAGCAACGCAACTGGTATGTACAGGGACGCCTTAAACCACTTGACCATCACGACCGGACAATAAGGAAGTGATAGCCGAAGCTATATGAACCACTTCCTCGCCGGCACTCGGATGGTAATCTTGGGCATAGAATTTTATCAAATCACCTCATTTTTTGGGGCAACACGTGAGGAACACAAATGCAAACAAGCCTGAATGGTCCCCAGGACTAGATACAACTGAAAACTCACACCCCAGAAGTGACTCGAACCCATACTGCCAGGAGCAACGCAACTGGTATGTACAGGGACGCCTTAAACCACTTGACCATCACGACCGGACAATAAGGAAGTGATAGCCGAAGCTATAGAACCACTTCCCCGCCGGCACTCGGATGGTAATCTTGGGCATAGCATTTTATCAAATCACCTCATTTTTTGGGGCAACACGTGAGGAACACAAATGCAACAAGCCTGAATGGTCCCCAGGACTAGATACAACTGCTCCTGGCAGTATGGGTTCGAGTCACTTCTTGGGGTGTGAGTTTTCAGTTGTATCTAGTCCTGGGGACCATTCAGGCTTGTTTGCATTTGTGTTCCTCACGTGTTGCCCCAAAAAATGAGGTGATTTGATAAAATGCTATGCCCAAGATTACCATCCGAGTGCCGGCGGGGAAGTGGTTCATATAGCTTCGGCTATCACTTCCTTATTGTCCGGTCGTGATGGTCAAGTGGTTTAAGGCGTCCCTGTACATACCAGTTGCGTTTCTCCTGGCAGTATGGGTTCGAGTCACTTCTGGGGTGTGAGTTTTCAGATATATATATATATATATATATATATATATATATATATTATATATATATATATATATATATATATATATATATATATATATATATATGTCGTACCTAGTAGCCAGAACGCACTTCTCAGCCTACTATGCAAGGCCCGATTTGCCTAATAAGCCAAGTTTTCATGAATTAATCGTTTTTCGACTACCTAACTTACCTAACCTAACCTTACCTAACTTTTTCGGCTACCTAACGTAACCTAACCTATAAAGAT
This sequence comes from Procambarus virginalis, assembly GCA_020271785.1. NCBI lineage: Eukaryota > Metazoa > Arthropoda > Malacostraca > Decapoda > Cambaridae > Procambarus > Procambarus virginalis. The sequence continues at coordinate 2,015,354 of WNGS01061674.1, read as the reverse complement.
AGGTTAGGTTAGGTTAGGTAGGGTTGGTTAGGTTCGGTCATATATCTACGTTAATTTTAACTCCAATAAAAAAGTTGACCTCATACATAATGGAATGGGTAGGTTTATCATTTCATAAGAAAAAAATTTGAGAAATATATTAATTCATGAAAACTTGGCTTATTTGGCAATCGGGCCTTGCATAGTAGGCTGAGAAGTGCGTTCTGGCTACTAGGTACGACATATATATATATATATATATATATATATATATATATTATATTATTATATATATATATATATATATATTATATATATATATATATATATACATATATATATATGTCGTACCTAGTAGCCAGAACGCACTTCTCAGCCTACTATGCAAGGCCCGATTTGGCTAATAAGCCAAGTTTTCATGAATAATTGTTTTTCGACTACCTAACTACCTAACCTAACCTAACTTTTTCGGCTACCTAACCTAACCTATAAAGATAGGTTAGGTTAGGTTAGGTAGGGTTGGTTAGGTTTGGTCATATATCTACATTAATTTTAACTCCAATAAAAAAAATTTGACCTCACACATAATGAAATGGGTAGCTTTATCATTTCATAAGAAAATATTTGAGAAAATATATTAATTCAGGAAAACTTGGCTTATTAGGCAAATCAGGCCTTGCATAGTATGGCCGAGTACGACGTTCTGGCTACTAGATACGACATATATATATATATATATATATATATATTATATATATATATATATATATTATATATATATATATATATATATATTATATGAGGTGATGTAATACAATAGTGGGGTGAAAAACAAACTTTCATCAAAACACAGAACACGGAACAATGGGTATAGAAATGTCTATTCCAGTGTCGTATGGAAATGTCAAGACACATAAGCCTGGAAACCCACTTCAGCCAATCATCAGCCAGATACCCACACCCACGTACAGACTGGTGAAACGACTCAACGGCTTACTGACTCCTTATGTCCCTTGCGCCTTCAGCCTTAAGTCCCCGAAGGAATTGTTGACTTACTTCAGGGAACACGGGCCACAGGGATAAGAGCCTCGTTGGACGTAGAATCACTGTTTACCAACGTACCTTTGGATGAAACAATCGGGATGATAGTGGACCGAGTGTATTGTGATCCGGCCTGTACTCCTCTTGACATACCAGAAAATATCCTGAGGAAACTACTCCAAGCTTGTACTAAGGAGGCACCCTTCTTGAGCCTGGATGGGCACATGTATAAGCAAGTAGATAGGGTCGCCATGGGTTCTCCCCTAGGTGTCGTGTTTGCGAACTTCTACATGGGTACTATCGAGAAAAAAGTCTTAGTCGACTTGAACTTGAAACGGCCATATACTGCAGCTATGTTGAAGACATTTTTACACAGGTACCTGATGTCAGACATCTGCAAGAGTTGAAAGAGGCGTTTGAGCAGAATTCTGTGTTGCGTTTCACTTACGAGATGGAGAAGGATAGGAAGCTGCCCTTTCTAGATGTAACAGTCATGGAAAGGAGCGGAGGTTTCCACACTGCAGCCTACACTAAGGAAACAAACATAGGAATGTGCCTAAATGCCACAGTGACTGACAGACAGGTACAAGAGGAGTGTTGTTAACACTTATGTCGACCGTGCTCTCAGCCACAACTCAGAAGGAAGCAAGTCGACGAAGAACTCTGTAGGGTAAGGCAGGTCCTAGTCAACAACGGCTTCTCCAATGGTTTCATTGAAGACATCATAAGAAGGAAAGTGAAACGCCATGCAACCTCTGAAGAGACAACTAATACAACACCTATAGCCCCTATTAGACTATTTTACAAGGAACTTCTTCTCCACAGCTCATAAAACGGAGGAAAGGGTCCTGAATGATATTGTTAATGGAAATGTTATCCCTACAGACAAAATTCAGAAGATACGACTAATGATTTACTATAAAACCAAAAAACGGCCAGCCTACTCATAAGAAACTCTCCAGACACAAAACAGAACGCTTTGAAAGAGACCAATGTCGTCTATGCCTTCAAATGCCCACTTGGGGACTGTAAGCCCCAAAGAACTCAATATATAGGCAAGACAACAACATCTCTTTCCAGGCGATTAACGATGCATAAGCAACAGGGCTCTATCAAGGAACATATAATCTCTTCCCCAACCAACCATCACCAGAGAAATCTTAACAAACAACACAGAAATCATTGATAGATACAGCGACAACAGGCGGCTTGACATCTGCGAGGCACTACCATCAAGAAGTCAACACCATCAATCAACAGCCAATTAACGCACTACTATATTCTACCCACTTCAAGACTCCGCTCTAATATAGAAACATCAAGAAATACGGGCCAATAGGCCTTCTGCGTTACAGATCTATTCTTCCCTTATACCCATTGTTTCGTGTTCTGTGTTGTTCTCACCTCACCCCAAACCATTGTAACATGTCACCTCACCCAAATGCAGGTATTTAAACTCTGTTCAGTTATAGTTGTTCTGTGTGTGTGTAACTAAAGTCTTTGAAAATGTAATAAGTTTTACGAAACGCGCTGCACCAAATACACCTTCCCTTTCGATGATAATCTGGTGCTCGCTCTTTATTTTCTCTGTGAGGGATTTGATCCCTTCCCTTGCTGATGTTAGCTCACTTTGCAGGTTGCTAATTGTACTCTTCATTTCATGCATCTCCCCTCCTGAATTCCTGCAAAACTTGGGCTAACATTTGTCCTTCATTTGGTCCACTTTGAGCTGTTCCCTGTGTCCCTGGTGCATCCTTCTGCCATCTTTGTCCCTTTCCCTGATGTGTTTTGATGATA
>WNGS01061674.1:1961308-2008101 GCA_020271785.1 Procambarus virginalis | reverse complement strand
TTGGAAGAAAATGCCTCTTTACCTGAAACATTTGAGGAAATACTGAGAAAGAGCTCAAAAACAATGGATACAATGAGGCAGGTAGCCATGCAAGCAGCTACCTCACAGGAAGCAGCAAAGTACACCAGTCAGCTGCTGAAAAGAAAAAGATCAGTGGTAGCTGTAGGTATCAAAGAACAGGTAGGATCCAATAGGCAAGAATGGAATAGCAAGGACAGAGAGGCAGTAAATGGGATACTGAAGGGATTAAAGATGGAAGGGACTGAACAAAACATTGAGAACGTTTTCAGGTTGGGCTGGTAGAAAAAGGACAGAAAACGCCTGGTAAAGATAGTGTTTACAAATAAGACCATGAAGGAGATTATTCTAGAAAGCAAGAGTCATCTGCAGTATGTGGATGAATACAAGAAAGTATTCCTCCAGAGGGACAGGACGAAGGAGGAGAGAACCAGGGCTGCAGAGGTAAGGAGGAAGCGCAAAGTGAGAGGAGTAAACCATGAAAGCACAGCCCCCAACACAACACAACACTCAGAGAGACAAGAGGGGAACCCACAACCAGTATGCCAGCAACACCAGAGGGGAGGGCAACACCACCACCCTCCTCTGCATAGAAACACTCCCTACCCTCACCCTACCTGCCTCACTCAAATGCTCACACAACCCTCCCTCCCCTCCCCCCCACCCCACTCTGACCAGGTCACCCCTTCCCCATTCCCACATTGTCCCCTTGTCCCCCTCCCCCCTTTCCCCCTCCCCTGTCCCCCTCCCCCCTGTCCCCCTCCCCCACCCCTGTCCCCCTCCCCCTTCATCCCATTCCCTCCTTATCCCTCCTCCCCCTCTACCCCATATTCTCCATGTCCCTCCCAACCTCCTTACCCCCATACCCTGCCTGTCCTCCCCTTCCCTTGATCCCCCATCCCCCTCCCCAGAATCCTCTGAGACCCTGTTAACCACCTCACAGATCTTTACACCCAGGGAATAGCTTCCTCCATCAGCAGAATGCTCACAAAGAAGGGGACAAGAGAATGAAAAGAAGAAAGTGAGCTTCAAGGCAATGTACACTAACATAGATGGGATTACAAATAACACAATTGAACTTGGAGAATGGCCACTAGAAGAAAACCCAGACATAATAGTGCTCACAGAAACCAAGTTAACAAAAACCATAACAAATGCAGTGTTTCCACAGGACTACTATGTAGTGAGGAAAGAGAGAGAAGGGAGAGGAGGATGTGGGGTATCTTTGCTGATAAGAAAGAGCTGGAGTTTTCAAGAGATGGGTATTCAGGACTGTGAAGATTTCAGTGACTACATATCAGGTACCATAGCAATTGGAGGACAAAAAATGATAGTAGTAGTCATATATAACCCCCCATCAATCGACAAACGACCGAGACAGGAATATGACAGAAACAACATGGCCACCGTCAATATAATAGAGAGAGCAGCTTCTATAGCTAGCAGGAACGAATCCAAACTACTAATCATGGGAGACTTCAACCACGGTGAGATAGATTGCGAGAACAGAGACCCGCATGGAGGACCAGACACATGGAGAGCTAAGCTGCTGGACGTGGCAACAGGAAACTTTCTAAGCCAACACATCAAGGGACCGACAAGAATGAGAGGAGAGGATAAACCAGCTATGTTTGATCTGATATTTACCCTAAATGAGTCGGATATACGGGAAGTTAAGTGGGAAGTCCCCTTGGGAATGAGTGATCACAGTGTATGGATCTTTGAGTTCATGGTAGAGGTAGGAATTATCCCCCCCCCCCCAAAAAGAAAAAGAACTGGGAAACAAAGGGCTGGTGTGCCGCAAGGGAAATTATGAGGAGATGAATAAATTCCTAAGGGATATACCATGGGACACAGAACTCAGAACCAAGTCCATACAAGACACGATGGACTATGTCACCCAAAAGTGTCAGGAGGCGGTACACAGGTTTATCCCGGCCCGACAGGAAAAACCCGAGAAGCAAAAGAAGAATCCGTGGTTTAATAGGGCATGAATGAAAGCAAAGGAACTGAACAAAATGGGTGTGGAGGAACTTCCTAAATAACAGAACACCAGAAAGCAGAGAGAGATACAAGAGAACCAGGAACGAGTATGTTAGTGTGAGAAGAGAAGCTGAGAATAAGTATGAAAATGATATAGCTAATAACGCCAAGACCGAACCAAAGCTACTACACAGTCATCAGGAGGAAAACAACGGTGAAGGAACAGGTGATGAAACTTAGAATGGGTGAGGACAGGTACACTGAGAATGACAAAGAAGTGTGTGAAGAACTCAACAAGAAGTTCCAATTGAACAAAGAGAGGTCACTGCACTAGGAGAGGTGGCAGTAAACCAGGCGGCCTTAGAAGGGTTCGAAATTACAAGAGATGAGGTCAAGAGGCATCTGTTGGATCTGGACGTGAGAAAGGCTGTTGACCTGGACGGAATCTCACCATGGGTATTGAAAGAGCATACACGGGCACTTTGCTTGCCACTCTCCATAGTGTATAGTAGGTCACTGGGGACGGGAGACCTACCAGAAATATGGAAGACGGCGAATGTGGTCCCAATATACAAAAAGGGCGACAGTCAAGAGGCACTGAATTACAGGCCAGTGTCCTTGACTTGTATACCATGTATGGTGATGGAGAAGATCGTGAGAAAAAACCTAGTAACACATCTTGAGAGAAGGGACTTCGTGACAAATCGCCAACATGGGTTCAGGGTGGGTAAATCTTTCCTGACTGGCTTAATAGAATTCTACCGCCAGGTGATAAAGATTAAGCAAGAAAAAGAAAGCTGGGAGGACTGCATTTTCTTGGAATGTCGGAAAGCCTTTGACACAGTACCGCATAAGAGGCTGGTACATAAGCTGGAGAGACAGGCAGGAGTAGCTGGTAAGGTGCTCCAGTGGATAAGGGAGTACCTAAGCAATAGGAAGCAGAGAGTTACGGTGAGGGGGGTGAGACCTCAGATTGGCGTGAATTCACCAGTGGAATCCCACAGGGCTCTGTACTCGGTCCTATCCTGTTTCTGATATGTGTAAATGATCTCCCGCAGGGTATAGACTCATTTCTCTCAATGTTTGCTGACGATGCCAAAATTATGGGAAGGAATAAGACAGAGGAGGACTGCTTGAGGCTTCCAGAAGACCTAGACAAGCTGAAGGAATGGTCGAACAAATGGTTTTTAGAGTTTAACCCAAGCAAAGGTATTGTAATGAAGATAGGTGTAGAAAGCTGGAGTCCGGGTACAAGGTATCATCTGGGAGATGAAAATCTTCAAGAGTCAGAGAGAAAAAAAGATTTGGGGTTGATATTACGCCAGACCTGTCCCCTGCAGCCCATATCATGAGGATAACATCAGCGGCATATGCCAGGCTGCCCAACATAAGAACGGCATTTAGAAACTTATGTAAGGAATCATTCAGAACTTTCTATACACATATGTCAGGCGAATCCTGGAATATGCAGCCCCAGCATGGAGTCCATATCTAGTCAAGGATAAGACTAAACTGGAGAAGGTTCTAAGGTTTGCCACCAGACTAGTACCCGAGCTGAGAGGTATGAGCTACGAGGAGAGACTATGGGAATTAAACCTCACTTCGCTGGAAGACAAAATAGTTCAAGGGGACATGATCCCCCCACATTCAAGATTCTCAAGGGGAATTGATAGGGTAGATAAAGACAGGTTATTTAACACAAGGGGCACACGCACTAGGGAACACAGTTGGAAACTGGGTGCCCAAATGAGCCACAGAGATATTAGAAAGAACGTTTTTAGTGTCAGAGTGATTGACAAATGGAATGCATTAGGAAGTGATGTGGTGGAGCCTGACTCCATAACCAGTTTCAAGTGTAGATATGATAGAGCCCACAAGGCTCAAGAACCTGTACACCTGTTGATTGACGATTGAGAGGCGGGACCAAAGAGCCAGAGTTCAACCCCCGCAAGCACAAATAGATGAGTACAAATAGGTGAGTACACACACCAAACCAGTTTCCCTAACTTGTATACCATGTAAGGTGATGGAGAAGATCGTGAGGAAAAGGTTCGTAGAATATCTGGAGGGAAATAGCTTTGTAACACTCCAACAACATGGGTTCAGAGATGGTAAATCGTGCCTCATAGGTTTAATAGAATTCTAAGACCAGGCAACAAAAATTAGGTAGGAAAGAGAAGGGTGGGCAGACTGCATTTTCCTGGACTGCCAGAAAGCCTTTGACACAGTACCCCATCAAAGGCTGTTAAAAAAGTTGGAGCAATAGGCAGGAGTAAAAGGGAAGGTGCTCCAGTGGATAAGGGAGTACTTAAGCAACAGGAAACAGCGAGTAACTGTGAGGGGGAAGATATCAGAGTGGCGAGATGTCACCAGCGGAGTCCCACAGGGCTCAGTACTTGGACCCATCATGTTTCTAATATATTAAACGATCTTCCGGAGGGTATAGACTCATTCCTCTCAATGTTTACTGATGGTGCAAAATTATGAGAAGAATCAAGACAGATGAAGATAGACAGCGACTACAGGATGACCTGGACAAACTGGAGGAATGGTCTAGAAAATGGCTGCTAAAGTTCAACTCAGGAAAGTGTAAAGTAATGAAATTAGGCGAAGGGAGCAGGAAGCTAAACACAAGGTACCATCTGGGAGGTGATATTCTGCAAGAGTCAAATAGAGAGAAAGATCTGGGGGTTGGTATCACACCGAAACTGTCCCCAGAGACCCACATCAAAAGAATATCATCAACGGCATATTCTAGGTTGGCCAACATAAGAACTGCCTTTAGATACTTGTATAAGGAATCGTTCAGGACCCTGTATACCACTTATGTCAGACCAATCCTGGAATACGCAGCCCCAGCCTGAAGTCCAACCCTAGTTAAACACAAGACAAAGTTAGAGAAGATTCAGCGGTATGCCACCAGGCTCGTCCCGGAACTGAGAGGAATGAGCTACGAGGAAATGCAAAAGGAGTTGAACCTCACATCCCTGGAAAACAGAAGAGTAAGGGGAGACATGATAACCACCTACAAAATTCTCAGGGGAATTGACAGGATGGACAAAGACACACTCTTCACCACGGGCAGGACACGAACAAGGGGACACAGGTGGAAACTTAGTACCCAAATGAGCCACAGAGACGTTAGAAAGAATTTTTTCAGTGTCAAAGTAGTTAATAAATGGAATGCATTAAGCAGTGATGTGATGGAGGCAGACTCCATTCACAGTTTCAAATGAAGATTTGATAGAACCCAATAGTCTCAGGAATCTTTACACCAGTTGATTGACACTTGAGAGGTGGGACCAAAGAGACAATGCTCAACCCCCCGCAAGCCCAACTAGGTGAGTACAACTAGATGAGCACCCACACACATCTTCTTCGACCGATCCTCTTCATATCTTCACATCGATCGTCCAGATGGAATAGACTCAGTCCTCGTAATGTTTGCTGATGATGCAAAACTTATGAGAAGAATCAAGAAAGATGAAGACAAACACAGACTACAGGACGACCTGGACAAACTGAAGGTATGGTCTAGAAAATGGCTGCTAAAGTTCAACTCAAGAAAGTGTAAAGTAATGAAATTAGGTGAATGGATCAGAAGACTGAACACAAGGTACCATCTGGGAGGGAAAATCCAGCAAGAATCCAATAGAGAGATCTGGTGTTTGATATCACAACGAACCTGTCCCAGAGGCCCACATCAAAAGGATATCATCAGCGGCATATGCTAGATTGGCCAACATAAGAACTGCCTTTAAAAACTTGTGTAAGGAATCGTTCAGGACCTTATAAACCACTTATGTCAGACCAATCCTGGAATATGCAACCCAAGCCTAGAGTCCATACCTAGTTAAGCACAAGACAAAGTTAGAGAAGCTTCAGAGGTTTGCCATCAGACTCGTCCTGGAATTGAGAGGTATGATCTACGAGGAAAGGTAAATGGAGCTGAGCCTGACGTCCCTGGAAAACAGAAAGTAAGGGAGAGACATGATAAGCACCTACAAAATTATCAGGAGAATTGACAGGGTGGACAAAGACAGGGGTGGAACACGAACAAGGAGACACAGGTGGAAACTTGGTACCCAAATGAGCCACAGAGACTGCAAGATTAGAAAGAATGTTTTCATTGTCAGAGTAGCTAACAAATGGAATGCATTAAGTAGTGATGTGATAGAGGCAGACTCCATACACAGTTTCAAAAGAAGATTTGATAGAGCCCAATAGTCTCAGGAATCTTTACACCAGTTGATTGACACTTGAGCGGTGGGACCAAAGAGCCAACGCTCAAACCCCAACAAGCACAACTAGGCGAGTAAAACTAGATGAGTACACACACACATTGGAATAGAAAACAAACTTGGCAGGGAGAGAGCGAAACACAGGTGTAGGTGACGGACAAAATGGCCTAACTAAGATGATTGCTCACATGTGGGGGGAAATTCAGAGAAGAACTGAGGGGTTAATGAAGTAGACAGTAACCAACCTACAGGATGAGCTGAAGGCTGCAAAGGAGGAGATACGAAGTCTAAAAGAGAATCCTACTCAATCATGAACCATCCCTCAGGAAGCTGGTAATGTATCTGTAGAAGGGACAACTACAGTACAGCCCTCATTTACAGATATGATTAGAAAGAGCCCTGAAGCTAGGTCTGCAGTAAAGGAAGTTACCATGAAAGAAGCTATTTCTCAGGAAGCACCAAAATGTAATAGCCAGATGATAGAGAGAAAAAGAGCAGTTATTGTAATAAGTATTAAGGAACAAGTAGAACCCAGTCAGGGGGTGTGGAGCGATAAGAACAAAGCCACAGTTAAAGAGATTTTGAAAGGCATACTGTGGGAGTATGTCTCCCAAGATGCTCCCACAGCTGACTTGAATGGCTCATTGCAGTGCACAGTGCACTGATCTTCGTGCACAAAGCCTATCTATCTTAATCCTGGATAGTGATCTGGTATGTTGGGTATCACCAGAATGCCCACTTAACCAGGAACACTGTAAAAATACGTAGGCCGCCGTATGTCCAGACAGGAAGTAGATACAGGAAAGCTAAGTATACTTGCTACCAAAGGGTCAGTGAGTACATGGCTGGTGCCCGCTGAGACAGAGGGGAAGGCGCCAGCAGCGTCTGACCTCTGGGGTCAACCGGCGCGATCGGAATAACAGCTATGACGTGTTCATGACGTCACTCCTGCTACTGCTCATCGAACGAGCTAATATGATTGGTTCCCGCTCATTTGCTGCAATGCTATTGGTCAAATTGTAACTCCTTTTGTGTTGTGTGCCACGAGATGCCCGGCACCCTTGCAAACTCATTCACGTGAGAGAGACCATACGAAGAGGACGTGTTCTGTTCTACCGGCCAATAGACTGATCACCGTCTAGCCCTCACCGTCAAGTTAACTCAGCGTCTTTGCGATATACCACACACTCGCCAGAATCACGAGTGGGAATATATTGTTTAGAAGCCTAAAGTGACAAATCTCCAGAGCGAAACAGACTGGTATCAGGTAACCCCTGGTGACAAAGATCGTCGTGAGTGACCTAGAGTGAACTAAGTCAGTGCCGCCGCCTAAGTAATCTGTGTGTGACATTACCACAGTGTACCTGTACCACAGTGTACAGTGTAGTGCATGGTACCGCCGCCAGCCGCCGCCAGCCGCCGCCAGCCGCCGCCTCGAGCGCCCGCCGCCAGCCGCCGCCGCCCTAGCTCCAACGTGACGTCACCACCTCACACACCGTCAGGGCCCGTGTGTGCGCGTGTGTCTGTCTGTTAAGCATACAGCACGCTTTACTCACGAAATCATCTCAAGATACTGCAAGTACCCTCCGTGTCTACGAGCGAAACCAGCTATCAGGCCACCTACGAGTGCTTGTATAAACGAGTCTGAGTGAGTGCATAAGGAAAGGTACCTTATCTGTAAGTACAAGATCTTGTCATTGTTTATTGTGTCTGTGTTGATCTGAGGGATCAACCACAGTTCTCACCTTCTATACCTGTCGCAGGTTATAGGTGAATCGACGGTGTATGCGTGTTTATCTGTGTGGTATCACAGCATTTCACTCGTCTGTGGATGTGAGCTTCACATACACCACACATTTAGTTATTGTGTGATTATCTTTGTGTTTATTGCATAGCATCATTACCGAGTATCCGGTTGGAACTCTTGTGATCCCTTTGCATACCGGCAGTTAGGTTGCCGTGTTAATGATTGGCTGTCAACTGTGTTAAGTTAGGTGTTTCTCCACGAGTGGATACGAGTCGATTAGCCAGACGTCAAGAGTCTCGCTAATGCAACCATAGCTTTGCTGACGCCAATCGAAAGTAAATCAAGCACCCTGTGTATTAGTGGTTAAGTTAGTAAATAAACTACTGTTAAGCTTTATGCGGTGTTTCCGTTGAACCACTTCTGAATACTGCCAATATTACTCAAGCCTTCAGCTCTAAGTGTCTTCAACACCGAGTTGCCTGTAAGTCACTAAACTATAAATTTGATGAGGACCCTAGGAGTCCCTTAAAGTGTTACATCATTGAGGAGATTCCAACGACCAACGTGGAGCAGGACCAGGTGAGGCTAGTCTGAGAAGAGACCCACAAGGACTCTAACTCGACCTTGCTCCCAGGCCCTGTACGGTTGCTCTCGTATTTTCTATTTTGCTAATTCCGACAGCTTCGTGAAGCGTCTGCCACATGTACATTGGCGACGTACGCATTGCAGTCGTGACAGTAAAAAAAAGAAAAACACCCACACATACAGATGGAGAGGGCTGAGCAAAATATAGAAAAGGTTTTCAGTCTTGGCCAGTACTATAAGGACAGAGACCGATTGAAAACTTGCTATTTACGAACAAGAGCACAAATGAGGACCTTTTAGCAAGGAAGAGCAGACTAATATATGTACAAAAGTTCAAACCGGTATTCCTGCAAAGGGATATGACGAAGGAGGAGAAAATAAGGCCAGCAGATGCGTGGAAGGGGAACAGGGAGAGAGAAAGGAATCAGGGTACCCCTGCCATGATCCCAACAATCCCAGAGAGGAGTGTGGAACCCTCAGCAAGCAGTTCAGCAGCCCCAGTGAGAGGAGCGTCACCCCCACCTTCCACCCAATAGAAGTCCTACCTATCCATATCCTTGCCAGCCCCCCACTAAGTGCCCACCTAGGCCACGCTCCTCCCACTCCCCAAGACATCCCTTCTTCCCAACCCCACCAAGCCCTTCCTTATACTCCACCCTGCTAGCCCCCCCCTTTCCCACCCCCAAGCCAACCCTTCTCACTCACAGCCCAAGCCCTCCCTTCTCCCTCACTCCCACAAGCCCTCTCCCCCAATCTCCCAATCACTCACTTCTCCCAGCCAAGCTATCCCTCCTCCCCTGTCCCCAATCCTCCCCCACCCCTCAAGCCTTCCCTTCTTCCACACCCCAAGCCTTCACTTTTCCCATGCCCCCCTCCAAGCATTCCCTTCACCTTTACCCCCAAGCCCACCCATCTCTGCCACCCCCAAGCCCACCCATCTCTTCCAACCCGCCCCCCCCCCAAACCCTCCTTTCCTGCCCACCCCCAAGCCGTCAATTCTGCCCCCACCCAAGTCCTCACTTCTCTCCCATAAGCCCTCCCTCCCTCCTCTCCCACACCCCAAGACCCCCCTCTCCATCCCTCCTGCCCCCCTCAGCCCCCTCTTCCCCATCTCCCAAAGTTTCTCACTCTCCCCCATCCCACCAATCCCTCCCTTCTCCCTCATCCTCCCCAACCAATACCTTCTCCCCCCACCGTCCCCATACCAGATTCTCACACTCCATCACACAGCAGATCTCCCAGATCCACCCTTCCAATAAGTCCTACCATCCCGGACTCTTCCTTGTTCCAATACTCCAGTGAAAATAACAAAAACTGAGGATGGACAGAAGAGTGTCAGCTTCAAATTGATGTACTCGATCATAGATGGGATTACAAGCAAGGCAAGTGAACTTAAGAAAAGAGCACAAGAAGTTAACCCAGACATGATTGAACTCATGGAAACAAAACTCTCAGGAATCATAATAAAGGCAGTGTTTCCCCAGGACTACACAATAATATGGAAAGAGAGGGGAGGAGACATAGTGGCCCTACTAATGAGAAAGGATTGAAATTTCAAGATGCTTATCCTGGGCTGCGAGGGGTTCAGAGACTACATAACAGGCACCATGACGATGGGAGGACCAAGAGTAGTAGTTGCAGTGAAATATAGTCCAACAGTACCTAAGCTAAATACTTTCTCTCTGACTGTGCTACAAACCTTTCTTCTTCCCCCTCTCTCTAAACACAGTAAGAACTTCTCGAACTTGGTCTCTCTTTTCCTACTTCTCCTGGCCTGCACTGTGGCATTGACCTCATTAGTTCCTTTGATAGGTTTGTCAATTCAAACTCTAGTACACTTTTGGACCTGTCTGCCTTCATGGGAGGCCCTTATCCCTGTTCTTGAAAGTTTGGTTTCGAATAGTCAGCACCTTCCTCGTCGCTTCCAACTTGACCTTGCCTCCCTGAAATCCAACAACTTTATTCTTATCCTTGCTTCCGACAAAGGCAATTCAGTGGTTGTCCTTGACCGTGTGGGCTATCTCCAGAGGACCGATGTCTGGCTCTCTGATTCCCGCACATATGTCCCTCTGACTTTCATCCCTTTGGATCGCCTTAAAACTTCTTTCAATCGGAAACTATGACAGCTCTATGTCTTTGTCCTCCTGGCTTCGTTCTTATAAAACGTTTTCGTGTCATCTGCCCTTCTCTTCCTTATTTCTATCGTCTACCTAAGACTCCTAAATCTGGTGTTCCTATTCGTCCAACCATTGCTTCAAGGGACTCTGTCAGCTATCCTCTTGCCTCCTGGATTGCTAAAACTCTGATTCCTTACCTTGGCACTTTTTCTCCTGCCCATCTTCGTCACTCTCATGATTTCATAGAAAGACTTCGCCTGCGACCCTCCTGTAAGATGCTTAGTCTTGATGTTAACTGTCTGTTTACTAATGTTCCCCTTGATGACGTTCTCTCTTTCCTTAGTCAGAAGGCGACTAAGGGGCTTCTTCATCTTCCGGTCCCCACTGATGTCTTCCTCGAACTCATCAAACTCTGTGTTGATTCTAACTCCTTCTCTTTCAACGGTAAATACCTCTCTCAAATTTTAGGTGTCGCTATGGGTTCCCCCCTCTCTCCCCTGTTCTTGCCAATCTCTATAGGGAATACTTCGAAACCGTTCTTCTTCTTCCCTCTATTGATACTCGTCCCTCTCTCTGGCTTCGCAATGTTGATGATATTTTTGCTTTATGGCCTCAAGACTTTAGTCTTTTCCAACCTTTCCTCTCCTCTCTTAACAATCTGGTTCCTTCCATCCAATTCAAAGTGGAATGGGAATCAAATTCCCTCCTTCCTTTTCTTGACGTTCATGTTCACAGCTCTTTTTCCGGGCTCTTTTTCTCTGTCTACCGCAAACCTATGCATAGTTGTATGTATATTCACTTATTTTCCAACCATCCTCCTTCTGTTAAGGAAAATGTCCTTGTCTCTCTCTTCCTCTGTGTTCTACGCATCAGTGACCATCAGTTTCTTGAGTCTGAATTTTCCTTTATTTAAAAATCTTTCTCTCGCCTTGGTTATCCCTTACATTTTTATTAACTGTACCTATTCTCAAGCTAATCGATATGTCTTTCCACCTAAACCTGCTTCCAACACTACTAGCACTGTGCTCTGCCTTCCCTTCATATCTGAACTTAAAACTCTTACTAATGCCCTTCGTCCTCTTGACATAATGCTTCCCTTTCGTCAAACTAACACTCACACTCCTTGTACTAATCTTGTTCACACTTCTCCACCTGCTTCTAATGCTGCTGGTGTCTACTCTATTTCTTCTTCGTCTTGTCCTCTCCATTACTTTGGGAAAACTGGTTATAAACTTAATGACAGACTTAAGGGATCCGCTGACTGTGCACCGAAATTTTCTCAAACGCACTCAATTTTTTGTGAATTATATCGTCATGGTAAATGTTCCAACTTTTCCTAATGGGTCAACATCATACCATGAACAGAAAAAAAATAAAAGTAAAATAGAATAAACACAAAAATTCACAATTTCAAATTAGTGATAAATTCTTAAAATGTCACCACTTGTTATTTTATTCATTATGGTCTCAGAATGGCATATAACTTCATGTTCCTTATTGCAAAATATTATTATATAAAAAGAGTATAGTTGACTGTAAAACATATTTTTATAACTCCAAGTGTTATATCTTTATGGCTAAACGACAATAAGGAAGTCTTAGAACTAAGCCTTTTGAACATAATATGTAAAAATGCTGAGAATTGACCAGAAACTGATTTTTTTATCAGATCTCAAAGTTGAAATTTTTGTTTTAGCGATAATTCAAATTGAAGTCATCAATTATTGAATGTGACAGTTCTAATTAATTTATTTTCTTGTATGTTTTAATAAACATTGCTTGGCATTCCTACTGGAATATGTGAAAGTTGTAATGTGTTGAAATAAAGTCAAGAAAATATAACCCCCCCCCCAAAAAAAAAAATATTGGGATACATTAGGGATAACTGTAAAACAGACACTGGGTCCCTTAACTGTCTAACAGTAGGTTAAACATATATATGTGAATGATTTTGGTGGATATAAATATAAGCTACCTCGTATGGGTCAATAGGCCTTCTGCAGTTACCTCCAATCTTATGTTCTTATAACAAAACATATATATTGCAGTAACTTTATTGCCCATATATAAGTGATACAGCCCTCATCTGGTCCTCATTCATCAATACAACCCAAAAAGACAAAGAGAATAAAGTTTGAACTCTGTAAATAAATCGGGGAAAAATCACAACTGCTGCCACCTGCGGCTGATTAACATGTTGATCAATTTCGTTCCAACTTCACATGCTTAGTGCCGGATATGCATTCGCCAAGATGTAGCTGTCACAACAAAATCCGCATAGAAACAAAAGAAAGAGAAAATAAGAAAAAAATCAAATTGGTGGCCAGCTTTTCGTACCAAGGGACATTAGAAATATATCCATTGGGAAATGTATTTATATGATATATAATAAAATACAGCACAATAACAAGCTAACTCATTATTATGTGTGAAATCTGGCTCTCCAGGTTGCACCAGCGGCATATCCACTTTGAAGACCCTCCTTACTAATACTACTTGTCTTCTTTGTGTGTCGGACAGGTGCATGCATCTCTTAATCCCTGATTGCCAGAAAATATGAGGTGTTATCGTTATTATAAGTCCCAGTTGACGCCCATCGCGAACGCATTTATTAAAAAAATCGTAAAAAAAAATCCATTTTTTAACATATTGGGATGAAATTTTCACGATGCTGATGCCAAAAACGGGAGATTTGTTTAACAAATTTCCCTATTTTTCATATTTAGAAAAGTCTCCACAGTCAACGGCCCCCTCAATGAACACACAAGAAGTGTTAAGTCTGCAGACACAAACGATGCTCTCTTTTGTCATGTTAGGGATTCTAATCCTCCTATTGATTGGACTTCTTCTAAAATAATCTCTCGTGCCTCTATTCTTCACAGACACCGTCTTGTCAAATCAGCTCTGATACACAACCAACCCAACATGAACCTTAGTTCTGGCTTTGTTGCTGTTGAGTCTTCCCTTTCACAGTACACATTCAATTGTTCTAAACTTCCTAACATAACCTAACATAAGCCTATCCATCCTTTTTCTCTTTCTTTGTTTTACTTTCACTTTCGTTCCCATTTACTCCTTTTAATATCCCTTACATAACCTTTATTACACCGATCTTTCGCCTCACTCTTACCTTCCTCTAAGTTGTCTTCGTCTTCACCTCTCTCTTGCCTTACTTACGCTCGTACCTCTATTGTCTCATCATAATCGACTTCATAATGGTCCAGGACGAACCGAAACGTCGTCGTCTCTTCATCTTCTAGTGTGTGGTTTGGTCAACATTCTTCAGCCACGTTATTGTGGCTCATCATCTACATATGTAAATGATTTCCCGGAGGGAATAAACTCATTCCTCTCATTATTTGTTGATGATGCAAAACATATGGGGAGGATTAAGACAGAGGAAGATAGTATGAGGCTACAAGTTGACCTATATAAACTTAATGAATGGTCCAACTAATGACTACTAAAGTTCAACCCTAGTAAATGTAAGATAATGAAACTAGACAGTGGAAACAGGAGGCCAGACACTGGATACAGAATGGTAGATGAAGTCCTTCGTGAAACGGACCAAGAGAAAGATCTAAGAGTTGATATCACGCAAAACCTGTCTTCTAAAGCCCACATCAAAATAATAACATCAGCGGCGTATGCAAGGCTGACTAACATCTGGACTGCCTTCAGGAACCTGTGTAAGGAATCCTTAAGAACTTTGTATACCACGTATGTAAGACCAATCCTGGAGTATGTTGCCCCAGCATGGAGCCAGTAACTTGCCAAGCACAAGACGAAGCTGGAAAAAGTTCAGATGCTTGCCACTAAGCTAGTCCAGAACTTTATTCAGTCTCCGTGGTGTAGTGGTAAGACACTCGCCTGGCGTTCCGCGAGCACTGTGTCATGGGTTCGTATCCTGGCCGGGGAGGATTTACTGGGCGCAATTCCTTAACTGTAGCCTCTGTTTAACGCAACAGTAAAATGTGTACTTGGATGAAAAAACGATTCTTCGCGGCAGGGGATCGTATTCCAGGGACCTGCCCGAAACGCTACGCGTACTAGAGGCTGTACAAGAATGTAACAACTCTTGTATATATCTCAAAAAAAAAGAGGCATGAGAAACGAGGAAAGGCTTAGTGAATTGGACCTCACGTCACTGAAAGATAGCAGATCTCAGGGAGACATGATCACTACCTACAAAACTCTCAAGAGGAATTGACAGAGTAGATAAAGACAAACTGTTTAACACGGGTGGTTCGCGAACAAGGGGACACAGGTGGAAACTGAGTATCCAAATGAGCCACAGGGACGTTAGAAAGAACTTTTTAAGTGTCAGAGTAGTTAACAGATGGAATACATTAGGCAGTAATGTGGTGGAGGCTGACTCCATATTCAGTTTCAAATGTTGATATGATTCACATTAGGCTCAAGAATCTGTACACCAGTTGATTGACAGTTAAAAGGCGACACCAAAGAGCCAGAGCTTAAACCTCGCAAACACAACTAGGTGAGTATACATACACACACACAAAGCCCAACCGCGAGGGAAGCCTCGCAGCTAAGTGGACAGCGCTCGGGGGTCGTAATCCTAAGGGCTTGGGTTCGATTCCCGGCCTAGGCAGAAATAAAAGGGAAGAGTTTCTTTAACCCTGATGCACCGGTTCAGCTAGCAGTAATAGGTACCTTGGAGTTATGCAGCTGCTACAGGCTGCTCATTGGGATTGTGTGTTTGAGAAATATATGTAGTGGACATAATAGAAGAAAAATAGATTGGTTCGAAAGGTGGGATCAAAGAGCTAATTGCTCGATTCTGCAGATGCAAGTAGTAAACCAAATAGTAAATACACACACAACACCTTTATATATGAATACAATAAAGGAGGGAGAGGTGTGGGAGAGTGGAATGGAGATGTTGAGGGAGAGAGGGGTAAAAGAGAGGATCAGAGGTGAGAGATGGAAGCAATTTGGAGAAATTGTGGAAGTGGGAAGGGACAAAGATGGAGTGTGGGAGAGAGAGAGAGAGAGAGANTGTGAGTTATGGTTGAAGGTCGAAGAGGAGGTTTAGTTCTAAGATTTAATATTGCGGTGGAGTGGAATGGTTCAACCAGAGGAAGTCAACCAGAGCCAGTCAACCAGAGCCTGTCCTGTTAGTACTAATTGTTATATCCTCACACACTGAAATTCCTGAATTGTCCATTAATTTCAGCGCTGGCAACTGGTTCATTCCCATTGCCGTGCAAAAGTATATTGCTTTAATTTCATAAAAACAACTGCATTTCTCGAAGATTGTTTGTATCTTCCATTAAAATAATAGAAATACATGTGTAACAGGAACCTTGTAAACAAATGGCCGATTTGTGATTTTATTTCATATCTGTTTCAATTGGTTTCTGTTTATGTGTGGTTTTGTACGATTATTTTTATTTGTAACTGTTTGAATGTTTATGTCTGTCACTGCAGACGATGAGTCACAATAACGTGGCTGATGATATGATGAGCAAACCACACATCAGAAGATGAAGATGCGACGACGTTTCGATCCGTCCAGGACCATTACTAAGTGGTGTAAACATACGATTTGATAAAGCTCCAGGACGGTCCGAAATGTCGTAAATTTCTCCTTCTGATGTGTGGTTTGGTCATCATATCCCTCAGTGTGTGTGTGTACTCACCTAATTGTACTCACCTAATTGTGCTTGCGGGGGTTGAGCTTTGGCTCTTTGGTCCCGCCTCTCAACTTTCAATCAACTGGTGTACAGATTCCTGAGCCTATTGGGCTCTATCATATCTACACTTGAAACTGTGTATGGAGTCAGCCTCCACCACATCACTTCCTAATGCATTCCATTTGGCAACCACTCTGACACTAAAAAAGTTCTTTCTAATATCTCTGTGGCTCATTTGGGCACTCAGTTTCCACCTGTGTCCCCTTGTGCGTGTGCCCCTTGTGTTAAATAGCCTGTCTTTATCTACCCTATCAATTCCCTTCAGAATCTTAAATGTGGTGATCATGTCCCCCCTAACTCTTCTGTCTTCCAGCGAAGTGAGGTTTAATTCCCGTAGTCTCTCCTCGTAGCTCATACCTCTCAGCTCGGGCACTAGTCTGGTGGCAAACCTTTGAACCTTTTCCAGTTTAGTCTTATCCTTGACTAGATATGGACTCCATGCTGGGGCTGCATACTCCAGGATTGGCCTGACATATGTGGTATACAAAGTTCTGAATGATTCTTTACACAAGTTTCTGAATGCCGTTCGTATGTTGGCCAACCTGGCATATGCCGCTGATGTTATCCTCTTGATATGTGCTGCAGGAGACAGGTCTGGCGTGATATCAACCCCCAAGTCTTTTTCTTTCTCTGATTCCTGAAGAATTTCCTCTCCCAGATGATACCTTGTATCTGGCCTCCTGCTCCCTACACCTATCTTCATTACATTACATTTGGTTGGGTTAAACTCTAACAACCATTTGTTCGACCATTCCTTCAGCTTGTCTAGGTCTTCTTGAAGCCTCAAACAGTCCTCTTCTGTTTTAATCCTTCTCATAATTTTGGCATCGTCCGCAAACATTGAGAGAAATGAATCGATACCCTCCGGGAGATCATTTACATATATCAGAAACAAGATAGGACCGAGTACAGAGCCCTGTGGGACTCCACTGGTGACTTCACGCCAATCGGAGGTCTCACCCCTTACCGTAACTCTCTGCTTCCTATTGCTTAGGTACTCCCTTATCCACTGGAGCACCTTACCAGCTACACCTGCCTGTCTCTCCAGCTTATGTACCAGCCTCTTATGCGGTACTGTGTCAAAGGCTTTCCGACAATCCAAGAAAATGCAGTCCGCCCAGCCCTCTCTTTCTTGCTTAATCTTTGTCACCTGATCGTAGAATTCTATCAAGCCTGTAAGGCAAGATTTGCCCTCCCTGAACCCATGTTGGCGATTTGTCACGAAGTCTCTTCTCTCCAGATGTGTTACCAGGTTTTTTCTCACGATCTTCTCCATCACCTTGCATGGTATACAAGTCAAGGACACTGGCCTGTAGTTCAGTGCCTCTTGCCTGTCGCCCTTTTTGTATATTGGGACCACATTCGCCGTCTTCCATATTTCTGGTAGGTCTCCCGTCTCCAGTGACTTACTATACACTATGGAGAGTGGCAAGCAAAGTGCCTCTGCACACTCTTTCAGTATCCAAGGTGAGATCCCGTCTGGCCCAACAGCCTTCCTAACATCCAGATCCAGCAGGTGTCTCTTTACCTCCTCTCTCGTAATTTCGAACTCTTCCAAGGCCGCCTGATTTACCTCCCTTTCTCCTAGCACAGTGACCTCACCTTGTTCTATTGTGAAGACCTCCTGGAACCTCTTGTTGAGTTCTTCACACACCTCTTTGTCATTCTCTGTATACCTGTCCTCGCCTGTTCTAAGTTTCAATACCTGTTCTTTCACTGTTGTTTTCCTTCTGATGTGACTGTGGAGTAGCTTTGGTTCGGTCTTGGCTTTGTTTGCTATATCATTTTCAAAACTTTTCTCTGCTTCTCTTCTCACCCTGACGTACTCATTCCTGGCTCTCTGGTATCTCTCTCTGCTTTCTGGTGTTCTGTTATTCCGGAAGTTCCTCCACGCCCTTTTGTTCAGTTTCTTCGCTTCCATACATTCCCTATTATACCATGGATTCTTCTGTTGCTTCTCGGATTTTTCCCTTTGGACCGGGATGAACCTGTTTACTGCCTCCTGACACTTTTGGGTAACATAGTCCATCATACCCTGTACAGACTTATCTCTGAGGTCTGAGTCCCAAGGTATTTCACTTAGGAAACTTCTCATCTGTACATAATTCCCCTTTCGGAATGCCAGCCTTTTGATTCCTAGTTCTTTTTTGGGGGAGATAATTCCTAGCTCTACCAGGTACTCAAAGTTCAATACACTATGGTCACTCATTCCCAAGGGCGCTTCCATCTTAACTTCCCTTATATCCCACTCATTTAGGGTAAATATCAAATCAAGCATTGCTGGTTCATCTTCTCCTCTCATTCTTGTTGGGTCATTGACGTGCTGGCTTAGAAAGTTTCTTGTTGCCACATCCAGCAGCTTAGCTCTCCATGTTTCTGGTCCTCCATGCGGGTCTCTGTTCTCCCAATCTATCTTCCCATGGTTGAAGTCTCCCATTATTAGTAGTCCAGATCCATTCCTGCTAGCAACAGAAGCTGCTCTTTCTATTATGTTAATGGTGGCCATGTTGTTTCTATCATATTCCTGTCTAGGTCTTCTGTCATTTGGTGGAGGATTATATATGACTACGACTATATTTTTTTCCCTCCATTTGTTATGGTACCTGCTATGTAGTCACTGAAACCTTCACAGCCCTGAACAACCATCTCCTCAAATCCCAGCCTTTTCTTACCAGTAGAGCTACACCACCACCACCTCTTCCTTCCCTCTCTTTCCTCATAACATAATAGTCCTGTGGGAACACTGCATTTGTTATCGTTTTCGTCAGTTTTGTTTCTGTGAAGGCTATTATGTCTGGGTTTTCCTCTAGTACCCGTTCTCCAAGCTCATTCGCTTTATTTGTAATTCCATCTATGTTAGTGTACATTGCTTTGAGGCTCACTTTCCTCTGTCTCTTCTCAAATCGCCTCCTTGGTGAGTGTTCTGCTGGTGGGGGAAGCTGTTCCATGGGTGTGAAGACCTGTGAGGTGGATAACAGGGTCTCAGAGGATACTAGGACGAGGGGCGGGGGATCCAGTGAAGGGGGAGGGACAGGGAGGGTATGGGGTGAAAGGGGAGGGAGGACAGGAGGGAAGGAGGGGAGGGAAGACTCTGCGGGAGGAAGGGAGGGGGCAGAAGGGTGGGGATTGGGTGTGGGGGGAGGGGTAGGTGAGTTTTCTATGTGGTGTGTGTGTGTGTGTGTTTCTGTCTTTGTCTGTCTTCCTTTGTCTCTCTCTCTCTCTCTCTCCATATCTCAATCACCCCAATGAAATATACTACCTCACTCCTTCCTCCATACATCATAAAATTCCGGTCCTGTAGCCCCTCCCCACCCCACCCCCACACTCTCCCCCCTTATCTATACACACACACACACACACACACACACACACACACACACACAACACACACACACACACACACACACACACTCCCACCAACTTTGCGGTCGAGTACGTCAGCTGAGAAATAAACAACTTGAGCTAAAACTTAGGAGCGAACTTTGCCAAATTTTGCGGGAATTCCGCCGCTGCATTATTTATGGCAGGCCCTGGAGAAACCTGTAGCGAGATAGAGGAGATCTTTGCTTAAGATCCTCATCTTGGCGAATAGAAAGACTGGCGTTCACGACATCCATTAGTGACTGATTACAAGTTCGAACCCTCCCAGATTTTTTGGCTGGATATAAGGGAAGGAAGAGAGGGAGTTACCTGGGGAAAGCACAAAGACATTTAGACTATATTGCACTTAGAAGAGGATTAGGATAAGGATTTGGGATGGGAGTGAAGGTAGAATGCCCAACCACTTGGACGGTCAGGAACTGAATTCTGACCTGTATGAAGCGAGACGTCGCTCTACCGTCCAGCCTAAGTAGGGAAGAACCGCCTTTCTTACGGATATAAATGCGTATAAGGGGGTTGAAACTTCAGCTTTAGGTGAGATAGTACCTACGAAAAAAGTAGAAGCCCCAGTTTCAAGAGTGCTATGGTCGACTAGAAGAGTAGAAGCCCCAGTTTCAAGAGTGCTATGGTCGACTAGAAGAGTAGAAACCCCCGTTTCAAGAGTGCTATGGTCGACGAGAAAAGTAGAAGCCCCCGTTTCAAGAGTGCTATGGTCGACTAGAAGAGTACAAGCCCAAGTTTCAAGAGTGCTATGGTCGACTACACGAGTAGAAGCCCCAGTCTCAAGGGTGCTATGGTCGACTAGAAGAGTGGAAGCCCCAGTTTCAAGAGTGCTATGGTCGACAAGAAAAGTAGAAGCCCCAGTCTCAAGGGTGCTATGGTCGACTAGAAGAGTGGAAGCCCCAGTTTCAAGAGTGCTATGGTCGACAAGAAAAGTAGAAGGCCCAGTTTCAAGGGTGCTATGGTCGACTAGAAGAGTAGAAGCCCCAGTTTCAAGAGTGCTATGGTCGACTAGAAGAGTAGAAGCCTCAACACTTCTAGTAGCAAATCAAATTGCAGAAAGATATAGTTTCATAAGTTATAAAATCGAATTGAAGCACAGAAACTTCAGTTTCCTGAGCTCTGTGAGTAATTTTTCTGTTTAAAACTTCCTCAAAGTTGAGATCTTCAGCTGGATAGAGGGTCAAAGCCACGTTGATTCATGGATAGTTTATACGATGAATGGGGAAGAATGAACAAAATATTGTGTAAACATTACTTGGATCATTGACATGTTTTCCCTATAAACAACTGAATAAAATAGGTCTTGATGGTTTTCATGATATGAACGAGTAGGCAATAGAGAGATATCAGAAACTTATTTAATGTATGATAAAGAGTCGTCGTTTTCTGCATGTAGGACTTGATAATGGGGACTCGCATTAAAAACAGAAACGTTGTCTGCTTTAGTGAGCGGTGTGATGGAGGAGTGAGCTCATCAGAAACTTCGAGTGTCGAGCCTCTGTTGTTGGCGTACAGTAATGTTCAGTTTTAGCTACAATTAGCTAACATGAGGAAATGTTCATTTATGTGGATGTCAATGGAGAGAGTTTGCTTTTGTTGAAAGACTGGAAAGCGTCGACGCTTTGCTTAACTAACTGGTTAGGAGGATAAACCAGGGGGACTCAACATGCTCCTATTTTGTTATGCTAAATAAATGGGGTACCAGGGTGGACTCGGATTCCACCCCCCCCTCTTTTTCTCCTCTTTTTCTCTTCACCTTATTTGATCACACGAGGTGGTTCAAATTAGGTGTCCACAGCAGGAGCACGAGATATATTCTGGCTGAGAGAGCTGCAAGGGACTCCAACAATAACTGGCGATGAAATGTGATTGGCGTGGAGCGGGGGTGGTGTGTTGGGTGGCGGCGAATGAGAACGCAGAACGGCCGTAAGTCGCTAGTTTGGCTGGGAGTAGTAGTTGACCGGTCGACCAGGTGTGCAGCAGGTGCTGGAGAGGGGGGGAGGAGGGAGTTGCAGTTGCGTGTGGCTGTCTTGATATATACGTTAGGCCACTATAAAACGTATCTTGCATATTGTTGAGAACGTGATGAAGTAAGGAAATAGCAGGCTAAATCTCTGATAAGAGATTATCGTCACACTATTATGTTTAATTTTACAATGCTTGTGGGTATACAATATTTTTTGTTGTTCCATTGTCTGTGGAGATATAGATACAGCCTAGATTGCCGACTCTAGAACACGCAAAATGTACTTGTCCATGTGAGAAGTAATCCGTGTCTATATATTAAATGAACAATTCTAAAGATTGGCTCTGAGCTTTGTTGCTAGTTATTGCAAACGTCAATCGAATTGGAAATTACAATCTCTTAAATTGAAATGGCATATCTGTTGGAATCATAGGAATTCGAGGAATAAGGACATCTTCACCTCTGAAAGATCCTGTGAAGATTGTTGCTTCTACGAAGTCGCTGATTCATTTTTTTTACTGCAAGCCGCGTGGCATTGGAAAGTTTTGGCAGGTTGATATTTCGCAACATAATAATTGGCATGCCGACTTTCAATTGCCATACGTGTGATGGTAACCCTGGTAGATCGAGTGAATTCAAAATTCTGTTGAATAATTAACCGCTTTGTCTGCTTCCTTAACAGTGTCACGGACTTGTATGTGACTGCCTCGCTTTGTATGTTAGACTGAATAATATTGTTAAGTTCGTGTGCCGGATGCTTTGGAAATGTTGCACTTGGGAGTTTCAATGAATTGCATGTTCAATGACAATTTCAAAGCCGAGGTAGCAGTTGTTCCACTTGGTAGATACGTCCCAGCTATTCCGGACATTAGAAGAGCTAAGACTATGCCTTTATTGGATTGAAATGCTGGCAGAATCAATATAATTAGAAAGGTTTTACCAGTTCTTCCTGGCGCATCTCAGAAAATTTCTCAAGCCGATAATTCACACCCGATGAGAGTGTGAATTATTTGATTGTAAATGTCTTTTCGCTTAAGCGTTAGATTAGGAATATTTGATTGCACATATGACAACAGATCACCCGTGTTGTAACTTTGTTCACGACGCAATTCTACGTCGAGCGAAGAAGCAGCAGATCGATTCGGTGATGGCATTTCCAATTGATGGAGAACTTTGTTCGCGATTTCTAAGCAACGCTTCGTTGTTGGTTTCTATTGTGAAATCCATGTTCATATTTGAATTTTCCTTGCGTATTCGACGTACAATATCTTCAGCTATGTGCCATTTATATTTCTCCTATAACTCTGTTGGAGATGAAGGAGAGCAGGTGGTCAATATGATTGCAAACAATGCGCGATTTTGATTTGGATGTGACATGTTAGACGCGTCATTAATGCATACATCCTAGTGTCGGTCGGTCTCCAATTAATTCAGAGGTTGACATGCACTACGGAAAGTGGCATGTGTAACGCCGTTGACAAATCTCAATTGCTGGAAGACGTTGATCCAGGAACATTTACAAACAGCATGCGAAGAAAGAAGCATTCATCATGATTGGGATACATAGTGGATGTCTGCCTATCGTAGTTTATTTGAATATGTCAGGTTGTCCGCCGACTCGCTCTTCTCGTTTGGGTCGTTCAAATGATTTTCTACTGACATTCCACGTGTAATACGTAGGCACTTGCAAATACAGCAATGTTTTAGCAAAGGCGTCATTTTGACATAACGTGAAGAAAGCAGTAACCGTTGTAGCCGGTGGATTCATGACTGTATGTTACACATTTGCACTTTTGAAAGAATCGTATTTTCTATTTGCTTATTTTCAAAACAAAACCAAAAAATGCTAACGAAATATTTCAATTCAAATGTAGATCAAGTAACACAACTCAATTTTACCACCAATTGCACTGAAAATTAAGATCAGTTAAAAAACGAAATGAAAAAGAATCAAAAAAGAAACAAATAACCTATACTCACGAAATGATCACTATGGTAAACAACGCAGCTCAATTCCAAGGCAATGTCACACAAAATAATTAAATCAAAATGAAAATAAATCAAAGTCTATGAAAAATCAAATTATCAATGCAATAGGAAACATTGAAATAAAATCGTAACGTATTTGAAATTGCGTGTGTTGCTCTTACATGCAATAGATGGCGCTGTTTATCCAAAAAAATCATATTTTTACCTGTCACGGGGTTGACATCTATATAGTAGGTATATAAAAACATGCGCGTATTCGAATGGAACGTTGTGACAAAATTTCAAAGCATTCGAAGAACTTTCGGAGATTACCGCATGTGTTGCTCCTACGTCCCACAGATGGCGCTGATCTAAAAAAAAACATGTTTGTGTCCTGTCACAGGTGAAGCATATAAATAGTAGGTATATAAAATCACTCGTATATTCGAATGCAAAGCTCAGATTAGCAAAGCTTAGTGAAACGCAACAAAGAATTCTGCTAAAATGCCTCCTTCAGCTCCTGTAGATGTCTGACATCAGGTAGCTGTGTAAAAATGTTGTCAACATACCTGCAGTATATGGCCGGTTTCAAGTTCATGTCGACTAAGACCTTTTGCTCGATCTCTTTTTGCTCAGACCTTTTGCTCAGCAAAATCTCTCAAATACAGGCGACTGGCAGGTCAATACCTCTTTGTTCCCATAGCGTCCAAGACGCATGGCCCCTGGGGCAAGAGTGCCTTGGGATTTCTCAACGAATTGGGTTCCAAGCTCATTGACGTCACCAGAGACCCAAGGGCTTGCAGTTTTTTGTTTCAGCGCCTCAGTGTGGCGATCCAGAGGAGAAATGCTTGCTGCGTCCTCGGTTCCTGTCGGAAGCGGAGGAGCTTCAAGAGATCCATAACCTTTAGGCATTTGTCTTGTATGTTTTGTAACCTTTAAATACACAATAAAGCATAAAAAAAAGGGAAGGGGGTGGTAGGAGAAAAGCACACAGAAACTGTATTGGAGGGGACCTACATTCCCTCCAATGCGTTATGTGTGATTTCCTCCGAGGCTATGGGTCCCCCTTCTTCCAGCCAGAGGTGGTACTCCCTTCCATATTATAAATATATATATATATATATATTATATATATATATATATATATATATATATATTATATATATTATATATATATATATAATATCTATATGAGATATATCAAGAGTTGTTACATTCTTGTACACCACTATGTACGCGTAGCGTTTCGGGCAGGTCCCTGGAATACGATCCCGCCGCGATGAATCATTTGAATAAATAATATATATATATATATATATATTATATATAATATATATATAATATATATATATATATATATATATATATATATATAGAGTGCCTGGGTGCTGCATCAACACAGCACGACATTGCTCGCCTCACAGCAGTAGCAGCCCCTCATGCAGGGGATTTCCTGTTAGCAACCCCAATGTCGGCAACTGGCACGCGTCTCACACCACACGCCCTCCGAATTGCTGTGGCCCTCCGCCTTGCTGCCCCAATCCACACCAGATATAGGTGTATTTGCGGCGAGGTGGTGGCTGACAGGTACGGCCACCATGGCCTACTCTGCCAAAGCACGGGAGGATGGCACTCGAGGCACAGTGAAGTTAACGACATCATCAAGAGGAGCCTCACCACAGCTGGATGCCCAGCCGAGAGAGAGCCTCGTTACCTAACGCCCCGTAACTCTGATGCTCTTATTGGTCGCCCGGATGGTATCACAGTGAACCCCTGGAAGAATGGCAAGCAGTTGGTATGGGACTACACGTGCGTATCAACCCTGGCTAACACCTACATTGACCTCAGTGTTGCACAACCAGGTGGCGCTGCCACCCACAGGGAAGCAGCCAAATCCCGTAAGTATAGAGAACTTGATCACCACTACAATTTTGTCCCCATTGCTTCTGAGACACTCGGCGCCTGGGGTAAAAGTGCTACCAGTTTTTTGAAGGAACTGGGTTCTAGGCTCATTGAAACAACAAGGGACCCTAGAGCTGCCAGCTTTCTTTTCCAGCGCCTCAGCGTGGCGATACAGAGGGGAAATGCGCACTGCATCCAGGGTTCCTGCCCGCCATCTGAGGAGCTGGAGGAACTCGACAACCTATGATAACCATCTTTGTAACCTATATGTAACTCCTTTTTGTAACACAGTTCAAATAAAGCAATATATATGTGTACATACAAAAGAATGGGGGTGGTAGGAGAAGAAAATATTAGTGTTCAGTGAGAAACCACAAGGTCTCCTCTGAATACGTTTTATTTTCTTCTCCGAGGCTATGGGTCCCCACATTGGCACCAGAGGTGGTACCAAAAAAAAAAAAAAAAAAAAATATATATATATATATATATATATATATATATATATATATATATATATATATATATATACAGAATTATTGATATATTATTATGTTTCACATATTAGAATAATTTATGAAGATAACAGAGAAGACAGACACACCGAAAGAGATAGGAGCTCACTGGCATAGTAGGAGTACTGAAATATGAGAGCTCACACACATTAAAAGGCAGGTATCGTACACCCGGAAACACTATATTCCAGGCTTATTGTCTGGCTCTTATAGCATACCATATTAAGGATTATTTAACCTGCAGTGAAGTTTCCAGGAAGAGTAAAATAACATAGGCCTTGCCTTATACACAAACCATACTGTTAATACTTTATATACTTGATCATGTCACGACCTGTTACCTTACAGTCAATACTTCATATACCTGGTTCATACCTGGTTGATGGGATTCTGGGAGTTCTTCTACTACCCAAGCCCGGCCCGAGGCCAGACTTGACTTGTGAGAGTTTGGTCCACCAGGCTGTTGCTTGGAGCGGCCCGCAGGCCCACATACCCACCACAGCCCGTGTTAGCCTAGGGCCCAGCTCAACTAGCAAAGGATACATCTTGCACTGACTGGACACCCAGCTGGATCCTTTCACGATTGAGGTTTGTGTGGCCTTGTGTTATGGGCCGTGCAAATTGTTGTTTTTTTTTCTAATTTTTATTTTTTAAATTTTTCTTTGGCTAGGAGCTAAATTAATTAGTGATGGAGGCTAAAAGGCATGAAGTGGCAAATGATCCTTCAGTGGTAGAGATTAAGAAGCTCACCAAATCTAATTTAGTATTGTTAGGCAAGGAATTTGGCCAAGAGCTAAACGACACTGGTAAAAAGTGGACCTTGGTGAATGAAATTTTACAGCATTGAATAGACCAAGAACTATTGCCAAGTGATACAATTTTATGCCAGACCAGTCCAGCTGAAAGCGTAGCTAGTAGAAATATGGAGTTAGAATTACAACTAGCCTAGTTAAGACTGGCAGAGCAAGAGGCTAGAGTAGCAGAACAAAAGGCTAAATTGTTAGAACAAAATGTTAAAGTTGAAGAGCAAAGGCTCAAAAATGAGGCAGCAAGAATTAGAGCAGATACCGCTGTACCACCACCTGCTGGGGACACAAACCCCAGGCATTCTGAAAAAAAGCATAACTTGCCTGAATATTCAGAGTCAGACCCTGAAAGATTTTTTAACCATTTTCAGAGACTGGCCATGTCCATGAACTGGCCAAGGGAAGAGTGGGTGAAAATCTTACAGGGGCGGCTTAGGGGTAAAGCACAAGATATTTTTATAAACATGCCTGACGACTAGTGTTTTGAATATAGTAAAGTCAGGGAACGAATTTTGAGGGCATATGAAATTACGGCTGAAGCTCACCGCCAAGCTTATCGCAACCTTAGGCCTACTCACAACCAACCTTTCACTGAATTTGCTAATGACCAAATTTGATTGTTTGAAAAATGGATTCGCTCGGCTAAAGCCGAAACATACAAGGCACTCAAGAATTTAGTTTTAGTGGAGAACTTTATAGATAATATGCCAGAGAATGTAGCACATTACATTAGAGGAAGGATAGAGGTAGAATCTAATATTGTGGATTTGGCCAAGATGGCAGAAAACTGCCAGTTGGCGGGCAAAAGTCCTAATAAAAATAAATCTATCACGCAGAGTAACAAAACTTATAAAACTTGTCATTGTTGGCAACTGTACCCAGAAAAAAGACCCAATGCTCTTGTTGTGACACAGGGCTTGAGGCCTTCTGAAGGGTTATGGAGTAAGACCTCCAACCCACAGTGGTTGGACCTGCTTACCCCATTCTTATCGAAAGGGAGACTACTTTTGCTTGAGGGCTCTTCCTGGAAGGACGTGGTGATCTTCCGAGACACCGGTGCCATCCAGACTTTAATTTTAGAGAGTACATTGCAAGGTGCCAACACTCGTGACACTGGAGAGGTAGTACTGGTCGAGGGTGTCACTAGTGATACTCGAGCAGTACCCCTCCGTAAGGTTACCCTGGAATCTGATTTCCACAAGCGTGTTTGTACAGTAGGAGTCACTTCTTACCTGCCTTTCCTAATGTTGATGTAATATTGGGTAATGATTTAGCAGAGGATAAGGTAGGGGACTCCAGGCTGCCTATCATGTTGCCTATCCCTAAGGTTTCCCTGGATCTACCTGCCGCAAAGGATAATGTTGTGTACCCTGCCTGCGCAGTAACCAGGTCTATGGGACTTAAATGTAAGGGCAGCCCTGTTTTTGCTAAGGTGTTAAATCCCGAGGACACGAGGAACTTTCAGAGTGGTGAAAGCTAAGTGGACCTTGCGGACACATTCATGGCCCGACTCGATGACGTGGCCGAGGACACTGTGGAGAGCCTGCCATCACCTCCTACCGAGAGTACTGAGGAGGTGGAGGAGAACACTGTTGAGCCTCGACCAATGGCATCTGACCAAGGCCTGGACGCCTCCTTGAGTGAGTTACAGAAAGCTGACGCCAGTCTTGCAGAATTCCATGACAGGTCATGGAATTCCATGACAGGTATTGGCAGGTCAAGCAAAAGCAAATCCTAAAGTATTTTTTTCAGTTATATCGAACAAAGGTTAGGGAAAGGATAGTTCCATTAAAAACCGAGACAGGTCAGATAACGGATAATGACGAAGACATGAGTAGTATTTTAAATAAATATTATGTCTCTGTATTTACTAAAGAAGAACTTAACTCTTTGCCTTCAGCCGAACAAGTCCATGTGGGTGGGGACGAGGACAGGTTAACTAGTCTAACAGTTACCAGGGATGATATTATTAAACAAATAGTAAAACTCAAACCAAACAAATCCCCAGGGCCGGATGAAGTGTTTACCAGGGTGCTTAAAGAATGCAAAGAGGAGCTTTGCGAGCCATTGTATACCATATTTAATAAGTCATTAGAGTCAAGCAGAGTGCCAGAGTCGTGGAAGATTGCTAATGTGCTACCAATTTTTTTAAGAAAGGAGATACATCACTTGCATCAAACTATCGGTCAATTAGCCTAACGTCTATTGTGGGAAAGTTACTTGAATTGATAACTGCAAATACCATGTTTTCATCATAAATTAATAAATGCGTCACAACATGGTTTTACAAATGGCCGTTCATGTTTAACAAATTTGCTATCATTTTATTCCAGCATAGTTGAGGCAGTTGATAGTGGTAAGGTTTGCGATGTTGTGTACCTTGACTTTAGCAAAGCTTTAGATATAGTGCCACATGAAAGACTGATTAAAAAGATAGAGGCTCATGGAATTGGGGGTGTTATAATAAGTTGGATTAGGGCATGGCTATACCAAAGGAAACAGAGAGTTAGTATAAATAAGGTTACGTCAGAGTGGGAAAATGTTGTAAGTGGAGTGCCTCTAGGCTCTACCTTGGGACCTCTATTGTTTAAAATATATATAAATGATTTAGATTCAGGTTTGAGTAGCAACATTTCCAAATTTGCCGACGATACAAAAAATCGGTAGGGAAAATAACACGGACGAAGACTCACTATCACTTCAATATCTAAATAGGTTTTGGAAATAATCAAATGATTGGCAGATGCAGTTTAATGCTGATAAATGTAAATTTTTAAGGCTAGGTAATGATGATAGTGTTACAAGATACGAGCTTGATGCTGTTGAGATTGCGAAGTCGGATTGCGAAAGGGATCTGCGAGTTATGATTAGTAAGAATTTAAAACCAAAGGATCAATGCATGAATGTTCGTAATAAGGTAAATAGAACACTGGGATTTATTAATTGAAGTGTTAGTAACAAGACACCTGGTGTTGGCCAGACCACACACCAGAAGGTGAAGGGACGACGACGTTTCGGTCCGTCCTGGACCATTGTCAAGTCCATTGTGACTTGAGAATCGACTTGAGAAGGGTCCAGGACGGACCGAAACGTCGTCGTCTCTTCACTTTCTAGTTTGTGGTCTGGTCAACATTCTTCAGTCACGTTATTGTGACTCATCACCTGCACACCTGGTGTTGTTCTTCAGCTATAACTTGCTCTGGTTAAGCCCCATTTAGATTATGCAGTTCAGTTTTGGTCTACAGAATGGATATAAATTCACTTGAACGTGTCCAGTGAAGGATGACAAAGTTAATTCCCCAAATTATAAATCCTTCATATTAAGAAAAATTAACAAAGCTTAAATTGCATTCACTGGAAGGAGAAGAATTAGGTGTGACATGATAGAGGTATACAAGTGGATGAATGGTCATAACAAAGAGGATATTAATAGGGTATTAAAAGTATCAATACAAGACAGAACACGAAACAATGCATATAAATTGGATAAGTTTAGGAAAGACTTGGGTAAATACTGGTTCTGTAACAGCGTTGTTGATTTGTGGAACCAATTACTGTGTAACGTGGCGGAGGTGGGATTCCTCAATTGTTTGAAGCGTGAGCTAGAAATGTATATGAGTGGGATTGGTTGGTTATAAATAGGAGCTGCCTCGTATGGGCCAATAGGCCCTCGTATGGGCCAATAGGCCTTCTGTAGTTGCCTTGGTTTTTATGTTCTTAAGTTCTTTTATATGAACATAAGAACAAACGTAACTGCAGCAGACCTATTGGCCCATACGAGTCAGCTCCTATTTATAACCATCCAATCCCACTCATATACGTGTCTAACCCACTTTTGAAACAATCGAGGGACCCCCACCTCCACCACGTTCGTAACGTGGTGAACATAATCAGGGGCATTATGATATCTGATACCACATATTCAGATCACACGCTCATTGAAGTGCAAACTACCATAAATACTCAGAATAGACCTAAAACGTTGATCAAGCGAGAAGGGTTATTCAGTAAATTCAATTTTAATAATAAAAGGATAGACTGGGGAAAATAAACAGGGAACTTATTCCATGGGAGGCTGTTCTAAATAATACATGTCTTACAGAAGGATTTGAAAAACTGACTTCGGAAGCGTATCAAGTCTGTCTGAACCATGTTCCTTTGAGGAAAGCCAGAAAAAGGTCCAACGTAGAAAGAGAACGCAGACGACACTATGAAAGAAGGAAAACAATAACGGAAATGCTTAAGCAGACACGACTTTCCCGTCAAAGAAGGAATAATTTAAATAGGGAGTTTGAAGAAATCGAACGGAAATTGAAACACTCATATCAAACTGAAGAAAGGCAGTTAGAATAGAAAGCAATTGAGGATATAAAGAAAAATCCAAAATACTTCTTCACATATGCGAAATCAAAGAAAAAACCACCGCCAGTATTGGACCTATTCGTTCGAGTGAAGGTTCATACACGGAGGATGACAAAGAAATTAATGAAATCCTAAAAAAGCAGTATGAGGACATGTTTAGCACTCCAATAAACAACATGAAAGTGGAAGATCCAGACAATTTCTTTATGCGTGATATCCAAACCCCTGTAAATATAACTGATATCAACATGAGCGTACTAGATTTTGAAAGAGAAATTGAAAACATGCTCATGCACTCAGCTCTGGGTCCAGATTCATGGAATTCAACATTTTTAAAGAAATGCAAGGTGCCAGTAGCACAGGTACTCAGTATAGTGTGGAGGAAGAGCTTGGACACGGGGGAAGATACCAGATGCACTTAAAGTAGCAGACATAGCCCTTCTACACAAGGGAGGGAGCAAAGTATTGGAAAATATTATTGGGCAGTTGCACTAACGTTTCACATAATTAAAGTATTTCAGAGAGTGATTAAGAGTCAGGTGACCAATTTCATGGGAGACCAATGACCTTAACAACCCAGGCCAACATGGATTTCGAGCGGCAAGATCGTGCCTCTCACAACTACTTGATCATTACGACAAAGTCACTGAGGCATTAGAAGAAAATCGGAATGCTGATGTGGCATACACAGACTTCGCAAAGACTTTCGATAAATGTGACCATGGAGTCATAGCCCACAAAATGAGGTCAATGGCAATAACCGGTAAAGTAGGACGCTGGATACTCAGTTTTCTGGCAAACAGGAGTAACAGTCAATCATATAAAATCGAGTCCAAGCGCAGTTAAAAGCTCTGTACCTCAGGGTACAGTCCTTGCACCACTGCTTTTCCTTATTCTCATATCAGATATAGACAAAAATACAGGTCACAGCTTTGTATCATAATTTGCAGATGACACAAAAATAAGCATGAAAATTACCTCGGCTGAAGACATTGAAAAACTTCAAGCAGATATTAATAAAGTTTTCGACTGGGCAACAGAAAATAGCATGATGTTTAACAATGATAAATTCCAGGTACGTTAAAAATGAGGACCTTAAACATAATAAAGGGTACAAAACACAATCAAATGTACCCATAGCAGGAAAGCCGCATGAAAAGGATTTGGGAATAATGATTTCTGACGACCTAACGTTTAGGGAGCATAACCAAGCCAATATTGCGTCAGCCAGAAAAAAATGATCGGATGGATTACATGAACTTTCAAATCCAGGGATCCCATCACAATGGTTGTACTATACAAATCACTTGTACTGTCTCGTCTTGAGTATTGCTCAATACTCACTTCCCCCTTCAGAGCAGGCGAGATTTCTGAAATAGAGGGAATACAGAGACCATACACGGCATACACAGAAGCAATAAAGCACTTAAATTACTGGGATCGTCTCAAAGCTCTCCAAATGAACTCAATAGAAAGAAGACGAGAGAGATATCAAATAATATATACGTGGAAGATACTGGAGGGCCAAGTACCAAATCTACACAGTAAAATAACAACATACTGGAGTGATCGATATGGAAGAAAATGCAGAATAGAACCAGTGAAGAGCAGGGGTACCATAGGCACAATCAGAGAACACTGTATAAACATCAGAGGTCCATGGTTCACGTCCTCCCAGCGAGCATAAGAAATATTGCCGCAACAACCGTGGATATCTTCAAGAGAAAACTAAATCATTTTCTCCAAGGAGTGCCGGACCAACCGGGCTGTGGTGGATATGTGGGCCTGCGGGCAGCTGCAAGCAACAGCCTGGTGGACTAAATTCTCACAAGTCAAGCTTGGCCTTGGGTCGGGTTTGGGAAGTAGAAGAACTGCCAGAACCCCATCAACCAGGTATCCCCACACTGAAGACTGATAACCCAAATGGATTCTTCATGGATGTGATACCAACATCAAATCATATACCACATGTCATCCTATCCCCACTGGATTTTGAAGACGCCATAGTCAGTATGCCTATTGTTCTGCCTTGAGGGGGCTGGGGACTTTGGGACTAAAACCTCCAAAAGAGAGCTCTGGTTGTTGCACCAGATTGTACTTGCGTACAGGCGGACAACGTCCCCAACTACTCTTTGACTGAACAAACAACCAACCTCGACAGCCACACTCCCGCTACCATCGATCGACCAGCAATGGATACTGGAGTGCTTGTAATTTACCTAAGAGATCACCGTGTATACCTCTTGATCTTGGAGAGGGGTTCAGCATCACATATTTAAGGGTGCTGCTCCAATACTGGTCTCGTTGTCTTGTGTATACACCCTACTCGAGCCAACGTGACTCCCCACTCTCTCCTTGTTTGGAATGATCTCCTAAATCCCCCTTTCGTGAATAAGTATGTTCTGCCACCCTGTCCGCAGCCATGACCTCTCTCTTTCCCGCTTTCTGGGAAACCTCACCAGGACAAAAGTAAAAGCCAGCTAATATATACACTTAATATACAAAGAAAACGTACATAATACATGACATATAAAATAGAATATTATCATTCAGCACTCTAACCTGCTACAACCCGGTAGCATTCCAATATCTTTTCATGGCTTCACCAACTGTCCATATCAAGTGGCTGCTCAACTCTTGTCTTACCACTTACTACTCTCTCACTAAATGGGGCCAGAATTCTGTCACAACAGTTCTGTATCCTCAGCCCTAAAAGTATATGAAACTCAGCTCGGGCTGAAACACCCGAAATGTCTTCATAAGTATCCCTCAACAAAAGAAGAAATCAATCTCTCACCTTACACTGCGTCTTACACGCCAATATGCATTCAAGCACTACCCTTATACAATCATGTGTGTCCACCAGGAACCTCTGCTCTGCTCCTAGAGACTCACTACTAATATATATAGAGACTACACCACCAGTCTCCGTGGTGTAATGTAAGACACTCGCCTGGTGTTCCACGAGTGCTATGTTCTGGGGCTCGTATCCTGGCAAGGGAGGATTTACTGGGAGCAAATCCTTAACTGTAGTCTCTGTTAAACTCAACAGTAAAATGGGTACTTGGTTGTAAACACGATTCTTCGAGGGGGTCATATTCCAGGGACCGTAGGATTAAGGACTTGCCCGAAACGCTATGCGTACTAGTGGCTGTACAAGAATGTAAGAACTCTTGTATATATCTAAAAAACATATATATATCTAGGTCCTCCAAAATATCAGGAAAGGCACTTCTACAGTTCTCCCAATCTGATGCACAGCAAAGTCCTAATCCAACATCAGTGATGCTTCACCACTGATTCCACAGAAACATGTGTAGCTCCTCTACACTGATTGAAATCAACTCCTCACTATGATGTTCTGCTCTACCACAGAGTACAGCATACACTTTTTCTCCAACCTCGAAGTTCCTCCATCAACTTCTTCTCTAGCCTCGAAGTTTCTCCATGAACTCCTTCCCAAACAAATCAGCAATTCCATTACCATGCCAATAAAAATGTTCTCATAACAAAACATAATTAAACGTTTACACATAAAATAAACTCCTCCATCCGACATTCTTATGCCGGCTCTACGGCTCCGTCGATGTGGGTCTTCCCCCATCCTGGGCGGGTCTACCTGGGAACATGTCTTGACACGTTACTGGCTTTCCCATTCACTTTCAGTCAGCCACTGACCTCCATCGAGGGCGAACGTACCACCACTTCCTCTAGCATGTCTTCCCAACTTCAACCACTTATTTTAGCTGTCTTAATAAAATATCTATTCTACATATACATATGTTCACTATGATCGTTGGGCACGTGATCAAACATTGGCATCTAATCTAACAAACGATTAAACAGGCTTACCGCCGAGATCTCTGACGTGAGGACGCTCACTCACTGGAGCTCAAACATGGTGCTCACATAGGCTGCCCACAAAAATGCTTCAGGACTGCTTCACAAAGCTTCCTTCAGTACACGATTTGAGTTCACAACTTTGCCTGGCATGCTCCACAACAGAAATGCCTGCTTACTTCCTTCTTCTTAAAGGCAAAACAATTAAGGTTTCATTAAGGCACGACCGACGCTCATTTCCAGGCAGCCTCTGCTGGAACCCAGCACAGAGAAATGGTGTACTATGTCCCCAACAACCTCCTCACACTTGAAGACAAGTAGTCTTCAATCCAGCACTAACTCAGGGAACTATATTCTTCCTTATTATGGGAGAATCAATGAAGTACAACGACCTCTGACGGCAGTTGTGACTCAAGTGAGGTCAAGGCCTCCTGCTAGCCTTACTTCACATCCCCAAATTATCGACATCTCATTTTATGTCACCTATTACCAACATCCATCCTCTGCTTGTATCCGTAGGTCACTCATTGACGTTTCTCAATTATTTAATATATACATCTTTCCTCTGACCTCTCAATCAGGTCCAGAAGGCAGAATAACTCTCAGAAAGGTAGATTTGTTCCACCCAGGCTACAGGGGTCATAACACAATGCTCTCTGCACCAGGCCCTAATTCTTGGAACTCCATGTTCATCAAGAACTGGAAAAAACACTATCGCAGGCCCTTCATATTCCATGGAGATAGAGCCTAGATTCTGGTGTTATCCCCTGACATACTAAAAAACAGCAGAGCTAGCACCACTCCATAAAGAAGGGAAATAGGGGAAGGCAAAAAATGACACACCGAAAGCACTAACATCACACATCATAAAAATCTTTGAAAGAGTGCTAAGAATTAAGATCACAAAATACATGGAATCACAGCATCT
Organism: Procambarus virginalis; assembly: GCA_020271785.1. Lineage (NCBI taxonomy): Eukaryota > Metazoa > Arthropoda > Malacostraca > Decapoda > Cambaridae > Procambarus > Procambarus virginalis. The sequence continues at coordinate 1,972,025 of WNGS01061674.1, read as the reverse complement.
CCATAACTCTGGACAACATGGTTTCAGAATTTTGCGCTCTTGCCTATCACAGTTGCCGGACCACTATGACATGGTCTTACGCCCTTGCTAAGGCTGCAGTAAATAAAGACAGTATTGAACGGAATCATGAGTTATCAAATAGGTCCCTTAAAAGTGTCATTAGATGAGAACTCCTGGATGAATTTGAAGAAAGTAGAACTGTGCAAACTGGAACTAGCAGGTCCATTGTTCATCACAATGAAATGTGTAAAGTAAAAAATGTGTATGGGGCAAGTAACAAAGTCAGTAGACTAACAGATGTTGTCACAGCTCGTATAAGACTTGGCTACAAGTATCTCTGGCAGTTCGGCTTGTATAGGGATCTAGATGAAGTAAAGTGTAAAGTGTGTGGACAAAGACAGGGACACACACTCGAACACTATATCTTGGATTGTAGTAAAATTGAGCCTTTTAGAGATAAATCTAAGCTCACTCTGTATGATATGGCAACCTATCTTACTACCATGGATAAATTACCTGAAATCCTTGCACTGTACCCACATTTCGCTTCCAGTAAATGAACGACATATGAGATTCAGAAACAAGTAGTGTATTGTGAGGACTAATAATAAACAGAAGCTCCCCTAAGACTCTGTAATGTCCCCATTGGTCAAACTATTATGTATTAGCGATAAGACCTACCATTAATGTATGATGACTTACTGTAAATATATAGCTCTTGTAATAGCACTTTCTCTGTAACTAGCTGACATGTAACTATAAGGTGTGAAGGATAGATGAAATTGTTTATGTAATAATCTAAGATGAGGTCTGATAAAGACCTTTTGTGCCCTCTGTAATGCTTTTGCGCTACCGCTCACAGGATGAGTATGGGGTGCACAATAAACTAGCCGCCTTCGGCGGCAACAATCAATGGTCTTAGATGCCATTAAAGACAAGCAAAACACTGATGTAATTTACACAGATTTCGCCAAAGCCTGCGACAAGCGTGACCATGGTGTTCTTGCACAGAAAATGCGTTCAAAAAGAATTTCGGAAAAAATAGGCAGATGATTCTACAATTTTCTGACTAATATAGCCCAGAGTGTAACAGTCAACAAAATAAAATCCGAACTATCAGCCATGAAGAGCTCAGTCTCCCAGGGTACTGTGATTGCTCCAGTTCTCTTTCTTATTCTCATATCAGACATAGACAAGGACACAAACTATAGTACCGAATGATCCTTTGCAGATGACAGTAGGATTTTTATGAGAGTAAACAACATAGAGGACACAGCAAACATCCAATCAGATGTAAAACAGGTATTTCAATAGGCAACAGAAAATAATTTGGTAGTTAATGAAGATACGTTCCAACCCCTGCACTGCAAAAAAAATAAAATTTAAAAACGAAAATCACACACAAAACGCAGTAAAATCATTCCATAGAACGAAAAGTAATGTAAAGGATTTACGAGTGTTCAAGTCAAAAGAAGGTACCTTTAAAGAACACAATAAAGTCGCCGTCACAACTGCAAGAAAAATGACAGATTGGATATCAAGAACCTTTCAAACATGAAATGCAATACAAATGATACATTTCAAGACGCTAGTGCTCTCTAAAGTGGAATATTATTGTGCATTGACAGCCCTTTCAAAGCTAGAGAAATTGCTGACCTGGAGAGTGTGCAGAGATCCTTTACTGCTAGAATCCATTCAGTAAAACTTCTAAACTATTGGGACCGACTAAAATGCCTAAATCTGTATTCTCTATTGTGCAGATACATAATAATTTACACGTGGAAAATATAAGAGAGAGGATAATCCCAAATCTGCACACAGAAATAACACCACATGAGACCAGAAGGCATGGCAGGATGTGCAGAATACCCCCGTTGAAAAGCAGAGGTACAATAGGTACTCTGAGAGAAAACTCCATCATCATCAGAGGCCCGAGACTGTTCAACACGCTTCTACTACACATAAGGGGCATAACTGGCCGATATACATATACTAGGCGGCGAACAGCCGCGTCCAACAACCTGGTTGATCAGTTCAGCAACTAAGGGACCTGGTCGGGGATCGGGCCGCGGAGACGTTGAGCCCCGAAATCTTCGAAGGGTAACCGCAAGGTATGGGAACTGAGAGCAGGGTATAATGAATAGTGTAGAACTCAAAAACTAGAGTTTAACAAAGATCTCTGGCTCAAGTGTTTCTGTGTGTAATTTCGTGGAAATTGTATGATAAGTGCCGAAATGGAGCCAAGTCCAAGAACAGGATCTTAATAGCAGACTCCAGCCCAAGTATGACACTTTTAAATCTATTAGAAATTGAATGACACTTGCTGAAATAACACACTATGAACACAGTCCCATAGTTATTGGGGCAAGAAGTAGATCTTAGTATTGGAATCAAAGTGTGATGGCTTTTAATCTCGTGGAAATTGGACAACAGGCGTCAATACGAAAAATCGTGAATGGAGTCGTGTTAGTAGAGCCAGGCCCAGGAACTAAATTAAAATGCTGGACTCTGATTCAGGTTTATCAGTTTTAAACTTCTTGGAAATCGGACAGCAGGCGCCGAAACGGCCGACCGTAAACTTGGTCCAAGAACTTCCGTGGTTAGAAATGGGTTCAAGAACTCGGACCTACCCTCCAGAAACTCCTTAAAGAATCCGGCCCTTGAGTGGGTAGCGGCAGATATGGGTTTGGGGGTTACAATTTCCATCCCGACGAGGCTAGGCAGGACACAGTGTAGATACTGTTCTGTCTCCGGAGCCTACAGTGGTCATGCCACCCTCGGCTGTGAGACTACCATATGTATACTGCGGGCAAGTAATTAGCATCATTGCTCACAGACACAGTACACACAATTATTAGAGGACTAGTCAGTAGAACCGGTGAAGTCTGTGGCTGTGCAATATCGTTCGAACACTTTTCTTGTGAAAGAGTACACAAAGGTGTACCTTACGGTGTATAGTTATCCCTAGGTAGGTTATTCACGTATGGGTTTGACACTGAACCCCAAGGGTACCACAATTTTTACCCCTGACTCCTTAAAATAACCTATCCTGAGCAGAACCCTGACTCTTTACACTTTCCTGTCCTGTTTCCATACAATGACCAGTCCTGTCTCCTTTCACTGTCCTATCCTGAGTATAACCCTGATTACACAAGCGTGTTGTAGCGTTAGACTCAGCATGCTCCTGACTACTATAGCATAAAGTAACACTAATTCTAGCATCATTCTGACTCCCTAAGCATGCAGTTGTGCATGCTTAGGATGGAACCCAATGGAACCCCTGACTCCAGGTACGTCCATGACGATAGAGAAATAGATAAAGAGTCATTGCCCCAGACAGCCGGTTGCGTGAAAGGTGGAATGTGAGTGCTGAAGCTCAACCTCTGCAGACACCAATGTTAGTAAAAAACAGACCGTCGATGGCATCAAATCTACTACTTATAGGAAACAAATAAACTGAACCCAACCATGGCTGATAGAAAACGGAGGCTCAGTATTAATGGAGTAAAGTCAGCGTGAATAGATGTTAATAGTAGTGTGACGCCGAGCTCTCTACTGGCCAGTGCTACTCTTTTGGATATTTTACATCTAGATGTTGATGATTTTAGTTACTTCTAGATGCCAGAAAATGCTATTCAGATGTTAGATGGAAATCTATTTGTAAAGAATTTGACCAAATTTGTTCTGAGCATGCTGTCGTACGTTTTTTTCTCTGGTCGATCTTTTTTTTCTGTATAAAGTAATTAGCATCATTGTTCACAGACACAGTACACACAATTATTAGAGGACTACTCAGTAGAACTGGGGAGGTCTGTGGCTGTGCAATACTCAAAGTTTTTGAGTAATGGCAGACAATAAGTGTGTATTATATAAACTGATAATAGTGCTAAGTTGTCATAGTTTATTGTACTGAATCTTATTAACATATATAAAGTTTTATAACCCCTTTACCTCTATAACCCTTTACAAAAAATGCCAAAAGTTAAGCAGTACGATTAAAAATTCAGAGAGGAGTGATTGTAAGACCAACTTCTCAAGGACTGTATAATGGGTGTTCCAAGCGATGATACAAGATCACTCTGTAAGTGCGGCAAAACAGAGTTAAAAGGAAAATATCAAGATTTGAAAACTCATGATCAGTGTAAGAAAGATCAATGCAACTTCTTTCAAGAAGTATACACATCTTACCTCAATGTTTACACCTGCTTAACATAAATCATTAAAATTGGAATGAATTATTACTGTGCACTTATGTTGCCACTCTGCTCTAAGGAACTGTGACCGTCGAGTTAATCTGTGCAAGAAGAATATTGATGGCAGTAATATTGTGTCAAATTTGCAGATGCATATCATAACAAAATGTTTAGTGTAAGCATTTTGAGCAGAAGTTTATTAATGATATAAATACAGTTTGATGTTAGATGAGTCTCATTACTTTTAAGTTAGGAATTCATGAGAGTGTCCATTATCTAGAGCAATACAAATTCTTATAAAGTTGTGTCAACATATTTTGAACTGGTTCTGATTGAAAAGTGCAATGCTGAGAGTACTGTAGAAGGGGTTAGACTATTATTATTGAATAGAAAGATGGACTTGAAGAACCCTGTTGGAATATTAACAGATAATGCGAGTGTATGATTGAAGTTAATTGTGGAGTTTATGGAAGATTAAAGAGGAAGTTCCATCACTCATTTTAATAAGATGTGGAGCCACTCCATACAATTGGCAGTTTTTGACACCTACTCTAATGTCTACCTAGAAATTTGGAGTTTCTCACTGCAATAACCCATAAATGGGTTTCTCATTGCAGTAACTCATAAATGGTTCTCTCTCTCCTCTGTTAGACAGGTCCACTAAAAAAAATTCTAACTCTAAAACAAGGTGGTTATCTACTCAATCAGCTGTGGGCCGAAAATCTGAACAAGGGCAAGAATGGAAGACTCATTTTAGGACAAGGAGAGGAAGTGAGTGATGTTACACAGCTGAAATTATTTTTGACATGAATTCCGATGGAAAAAATCTTGCATTTCTGCTTTTTATGCAGCTCATAATTAGTGATGTACAAAGAATCAGCAAGTTGCTTGGTGATCTCCTTTTGCTTGTTAGATTAATTGGAAAAAAAGTTGTGCTTCCTACCTACAACGTTGACCTGCACACTTGCAATATTAATGAATATTTGAACCCAAAGCCATACCTACGCTGCCGCTTTGAAATAAAAGTAGAAGAATTAAGAACCAATAAACATGGTTAATACAACAACGCTAGAGAATATTTTGAGACACCGATGTCAAAGTTTTCTCTTATGTTAGTTTCAACAGCTGAAGCAGAGGCCGCCTGATAATATAAAAGTTTTGAATAACATCCCTTTATTCTCAGCAAATATGTTGCAGCCAAGCAGACATCTCTTCAATGTGTGAAGTCATGAAGTGCTAAGGAGTTTCACAAGAAACAACAGCTAAGGCTTAATAACAATTAAAAACAATATATTTCGTTGATTGGAATAATGAAACAGATACCAGACTCTTTCTAGAAAGAGGTTTTTAAATTTAAAGATACCGCTGGTTCAAATTAATTTGAAGATATTAGCAAATGTGCCGCCATCTCTGAATAATATTACGACATTCAAATGCTGAAATAGGAAGAGTATTCAGCAGACAAACTACATTAAATCAAAGCTGAGAAATAAACTTAAATTAGAACTGCTTAATGCCACTTTGATGGTCAAGTTTAGCTAATCGAGATTAGAGAAATGTTGCCACTCTTACGAACTTCCATCCAAAGCGTTGAATGGCATCGGAACAATCAATGCATAAAAAAAGATCTTGAAGTTTCTTCTCAACCAGACCCATCTTGTGCTGATAATGAAGTTGAAGACGATGTTTTTTTTGTTTTGATTAATGTATAAATATCAAAGTAGCATTATTAGTCATTAATATTTCATGATATTTCAGGTATTATTTATGGTCACAAACAGTGCTGGAGTATTAGTAATATGTAATGTATTTTTTAAATTATTTTTAAATGTATATCTGAAGAATATAGATGTTTCTCATGACGTTTTTGGATGTAAAACCGAAAATTTAGTTGGTAACCCTGTACTGGACCCACTGCTTTTCACAGTTTAAATCGAAATCCTTGATGCCGGAGTGACCAGTTATATTAGCATGTTTGCACATGACACAAAGGCAGGGCGTGAAACAAATACATAAATAACCTGAAGAACTGCAAAAATATTTTTTTTAAACTATACTGCAGTTTATGTATTCATGCGCAAGATTGCTACTAGAGGAGCTAGGATTTTAGAAGTCCCACCACTCAGCAACAGAATCATGAATTAGTCGGGGCCTGGAACTAACTGTGTATTTATCACAGGTAAAGGAGCTGACTACTTACCTGGCACATCCTCGCTGGCGCGTTACTAAGGGACTGACACAGACTCTTTATGCGAATGGGTTAAAATCGCTCAATCATGCTCTCACTGAAGTCTCGAAGGATATAACCGCAAGCGTTTGTCTAGGTGGCAATATTAGGTCGTAAGATTTTGAAGGGAGGTACACAAGCAGGGGTTGTCGATACGTATGAGAAACATGAATTAGCGTCCTAAATCCAATGGCTACAATGCGAGAGAAGACTTGATCACCTTACGTCAGGAGACAAGAGCAGTTACTGGTGTCATCAGAAATACAGGCTCCGTAAGTGTGTGGAATGAGCTACAACTAATGCTATTTAACTAAACCAAACAATTGCTTGCCTAATTCTTGAGGTGTTAGTAAATCAAATCAGCATTCACTAAAAAAACATCAGGCTGCTGTTTTCATACAACTAGACTACTCACTGTGAGACGTGTGTTGATGACGGAGGCTGGAGAAGACTGAGGCCAAAGTGCATGGTAACACTTACAATTAAGTTAATATAGCGTTCCATACACGACGCCCCGTTGAATGCTACTCTCAATGTGGGATCGGGACCAAACTTAACTTAGCCTGCCGACTCAATTTGTTCATTCAATTGAACAATTGATTTTACATACAACTTGAAAGTGGTACTCTTGACATATAACAGTGCCTTTTGTAAAACATTTTAATAAAAATCCAAAAAATTGAGGAACCTAGCGTAAAGATAGAAAACGCGTGCGGATACGTAGTGTCGAATAGACTCGAATATCAACTTAAGCTGGCTAGCTGAAGATAACATCCGTCACGAGAGGAATCACAAAAAGTCATACACACACACAGCGTGCACACACAATGCAAACACACACTACAACACACTTACACACACACAATCACATGGACGCTAGCTACACACCAAACTACACACACACACACAGCATCAAGACATCCCACACACACACACACACTACACAACACACAATAGTCACCACTAGCATGGTTTACAATGACAGTACAACAGACGATAGTCCTCACTAGCATGGTACACAATCACAATACAACACACAACAGACCCCCAACCTGCCCCATCCCCTGTCAGCCGCCCCAACGAGATGGCCCACCTAGTGGGCACTCGTCTGCGGCCCCACCCACTGGGCGGCCCGTTGCCACACACCTGGGTTGTCTGTATATCTTTTCCTTAGTACTGTTTACTGATTCCTGGGAACACGCAATTCGGATATGATTCTCCGTACTGGAGAAGTTGGTGTATTATGTTCTCTAGGCATGACTGATGGTGGTGCAGCTGAGTGATACTAAGTCTGGGCAGGCACTTCTCTTGGACAATTCTGTGCTTTGCCACTGATGAACGTGTTCCAACGTTTCACCCAATCACCTGCCCGCCGCCCCTAATGACCTGGGTCCCTTGGTCATAGCTCACCCCTTGACGCCCACCAACACCCTGACCTTCGTCCCACAGCCGGTGGACACCCAGGTCCGGCGTAATTGCGGCGCTCCATAACGACTCACTACCCAAGGCACACGCCCGTAGGCCCGGCCCGTCGTCGCCTACCCGAAGGTCCCCCCACGCGCCGCCCACCTGAATCCATACCCTTGTGTAGGCGGGGCCAGCCCAGTCTATTGTCCCCCACCAGTCCCTACAAACCCGCCCCGACTGCGGCCTGCCTGTCCAGTCCGGCGCGCCCGGGGTGTCAGCAGCACCCTAGGGCGCCCCCAAGCCAGCCACTCCGCGGCGCCAACCTACCCCCCCCCTAATGCCGCTCCCAGCGCCCCTAGTGGGGAGCGTAGCATCCACGACGACCCCATCAGAAGCTCGCTCGACCCCCCCTCAGGCCGCCCCACCGCCCGCGCGGTACCCCCCAATCGGCTCCCCCGCGACTTCAAGTACTGCCCCCCCAACGCTCCAACCCTCTGAGCACCTACTCCCTCCCCAGTCCACCTCCCCGTACGGCTGTGACCAAATAACTAGTCATGTTGACTATGTTGGGAGTGTACATGTCATGATGACTGTGCTGGGAGTGTAATAGTCTTGACGACTATCGCACGTTGATGCCGCGGCACCTCCAACTGACTCCCAGCTGACAACCTCGCACGCTAGCCCGCGTTCGACGAGTCCCTACAACGGCTATCTCACAAGCCCCACCCTAAGGACTCCGCCACCCAAGTCTCGACGCAACGGTTACATCTAAGTGGGCCCCCCGTGATCGACGTCACATCACACGAAAACGTCCGAATACGCCTACGGCCTCAATGTCAGGTGCACCCACCTTGTTCGTAGGATGATAAGCGATACGCGTGAGGTCTGGAGTCAGTCTCTGGAATGTTACATCTCGGTGGCTAAGAGCTATCTAAAGGTACTGGGGTACTATCGAATGACCTACTCTGGCATAGTGGAAACGTAGTGAATGTTACTAACATGAGGAAGAGCACAAGTAAGTTGCGAACCCAATGCTGATCGACTCATCTGGGAAGGATACTAACGAGCGGGGAATCAGTAACGAAAGCCGCCTGTTCCCAGGAGTCGTACACACAGTGTGGTGATCTAATTAACAAAGAGAGGGTAGTGGTATTGGTGAGGAGGCGGAACATGGGCCCGACTCAAGGAGAAAGGATGGTGTTATACAAGAAATGGCCATTAGCCCGGGCTGTCAGAGGAGTTCATGCAGACTCATTGAACGTCAAGGCACCTGTGTGTACTTAGCGGAGGGACGCAACAAGACTAAGATAGCTCGGTAAGTATACACACCCGCCACCAAATGACAGAAGACCGAGTCAAAAGGTGGGAAAAACCAACAACAGGCGCAGTGTAACTCATAATTGAGTAGGGGTGCAGTCAGCCTCTGCTGCCAGAAAATAGATGCCCACCATGCTCATCATTGGACCGAACTTCAATCATCCGGAAGTGGAGGTGTCGACTTAGAAAGACATAGGAACACACGCTGGAGGCGAGGATATTAACTGAGACCAAACTATGGGTGACTGTTGTGGGTGAGCTATGAACTTTTTAAGCGCCAGCTCTACGTTCGGCGAAAGCCACAAGGATGCAGATGCAAATGACGAACGCAGTCGGACTCGACCTAGTCTTCACTGTCGGGAAACCGACGTCCGACAGAAGATGATACGGTTTTTGTGAGGAACCCTAGTGTAGGAATGAAAAAAGCGTCAGAGACACTGTGTAGAGGTGTGTTTGAGGTAACGGTATTGTGAAGAAGGGTCAATGGATGAATTCATCGAAGTGCAATGGGTATATCGCGGTGTGTAACCATTACTAAGGGTAATCAGACCCGAAAGTGGACCTATGATCACGAGTGAGATAGAAATTTCTGACAGCGAACGGCTGGTAAACAAAGCTACAGGGGGAAAGAGCGGCTCAAGATATGAGGTGAGTACATCTCGGCAGAATGCATTGGAGGGACGCACGCAAACTAAGTGTCCGCTAGTTCCAAAAGGTAAAACGAGAGAAATTGACAAAATGAGAAACGACCATGTTTATATGCAGAGCCGATGATAAGCTAGCTAAGCAGTGCAAGTAAAAGGTGGCAGGGTACGAAACTAAGTAAGGAATAACAGGACTCTGGAGAGCAGAGAAAGTACACAGATACGCCAGGAAATACGAATATTGTCTAGGATGCAGGGAAAGTAGTAGGACGTTGAACAGAGTCATTCACTGAGAACAAATGTGATACACGCAAGTACTACCACACAGTGCAATAAGAGCTAGCTCTCGTAATCCTGTTGACAATCGGTCGATTGCCACATCACGCGGAGAAAAACAACAGTAACGGAACAGGGTATGAAACTGAGGGTATAGGACGGGGCGGTAAGTGATTCACGTACAAATGACAAGGGTCACAGATGTGGGATGGAGTTGAATAAGAACATTCCGCTGTAGGTCGTCCACCCTTCGAAGCACAGGAGAAATTCCAGAGGTAAGAGCAGGGAAAAGCCATACACCAGGGAACATCAAGTCTGGAAGATCTTTGAAGATTGACCAGCGGGGTGAAGTAAGGAGAAGGTTACTAGAGAGTTGGTCTGTGAAAATGGCTATAGGCCCAGATGGCTGAATCTCCCCATAGGGTTCTAAAGGAAGGAGGCAAGAGAACTGTGCCTACCACCCTCCATTGTGTAACAAGTCACTGGCAACAGGGAGAACTGCCAGATATTTGGAAAGCAGCTAACGTAGTCCCGATATACCAAGAAGGGGATAGACAGGAGGCACTGAAGGCTATGCAGGCCAGTGTCCCTAACTCTGCATACCATGCAAGCTGATGAGAGAAGATTGTGCGAAAAAACTAGTGGAGCATCTG
>WNGS01061674.1:1947185-1961208 GCA_020271785.1 Procambarus virginalis | reverse complement strand
ACGTCTTAATATAACACTCCAGTTATTGTAAGGATGATAGCGATCACTCGTGACACGATTGTTATGACCTCTCCCTGGAAACACAAATCGAAACTGTCTCTATTTTCCGCTTGTTACAACTTGTAATAAAGTTGTTACATCTTAGCTTAACATGTTTATGACGTATTAGAACGTTGTTACAACTTGCTATATTGGTTGTTATAACTGGTTAGGAGGTGTTAAAACTTGTTCGAACGTTGTACAACGTCGTAGTTTCGGTGTGTGTTTGGCGGGCTGGGTCATCACAGGTCACCCATGTGAGTGTTTACGTAGATTACCATTCATCAACATACGAAAGATTTACTTTTTTATTAAGAGATCAGTAATAAAAGTTGTAGATATCTCGTGGACAGTAATTGCCATATAGCAACGTGATCACATAGTCATATATACTGTGGAGCTGCTTGTCTGACATCCAAGCGAACTTTTATATTGTATTTACCTAGTTGTGATTGCGGGGTTGAGCTTCTGCTCTGTAGTCCCGCATCTCAACTGTCAATCAGCTGATTCACATGTTTGTTTGCCTATTGGGCTCCATCATATCTACATTTGTAATTCTGTTTGGAGTCAGCCTCCAGCACATCACTTCCAAATGCATTCCATTTGTAAATTATCCACGCAAATAATTTATCTTAATAATCCACGAAAATAGCCCTACACAATAATCCACAAAAATAATACTCCATATTAATTCACCAAATAACGTTTTGTAATAAGCCAACACAATAACGTTTTGTAATAATCCAACACAATAACTCTAAATAATAATCGAACAATATAACTCTATATAATAATCCATCACAATAACTCTAAATAATAATCCAATAAAATAACTTTAAATAATAATCCAACAGAATAACTCTAAATAATAATGCAACACAATACCTCTAAATAATAATCCAACACAAGAAATTTCCATAATAATTATTCATAATAACCATCAATAATTATCTACTACAATAAACGTACCTAATAATCCACAACAGTAACTCTCCGCCAATAGTCAACCAAAATAGCCCTACACAATAATCACAAAAATAACTATCCAGATATAAACACAATAATAACCGTCCATAATAATTCTCAACAATAAACTTTTTTAATAATCCAGCACTATAACCCTCAATAATAACCTACCAAAGTAAATCTTCATAATAATCCTAAAAAAAAACTACAAGACAACAATCCTCCATGATAATCCATCACAATAAACTTTCAATGGAATCCACCACAATTACTCTCCATAGTTATCTTCAACAGTTACCGTTCATAATAAGCCTCAAGATTAACCCTCTATAATAATCCACCAAAATTTTTCCTCATAATTATTCACCACATAAAAATCCATAATTATGCAGCGTAATAATCCTTTTAGTAATCATCCACAATAACTCACAATAATAACCATCCACAATAACTCACCATCGTAATTTCTTACAATAACCTCCTTCATGATATTTCACAATAACCCTCCATACTAATTAACCAAAATAACCATCAAGAATAATCCACCACAGTAACTCTCCATAATAATTCCTCATATTTACCCTTCCTAATATGCCTCTACATTAAACCTCAATTATATTAAACCACAATAACGCTCCTCATTAACCTACAATAATAACTCTCCTTAATAATCCACCACAATAAGATGTTATAATAACTAATAACCATAACTTTAAAGAATAATCCACCAAAATAGACCTCAATAATAATATACCACAATAACTCTAGGAATTAATCCACCACAATAACCCTTCAAAACAATCTTCTGAAATAACCTTCTAAGTAATTACGACTAACACTATTAATAACAAGTCACCACTTTAACTTTCAAAATTATTTACTACAATAACCCTCCCTTACAATTCACCACCATCACCTTCATTTTAGTAAAATCACAATGGCATCATATATCAATGGGAATAATATTGGGGTAATATAGTGACTTGTGGAGTTTAAGTCACTCCATTGCCTCAAAATGATATTCATTGATATATCACATCATTGTGATTTCATTGTGATCTGAGTCTATTGTAAGTGTGTTAACGTCATTACTGAAGGCCTGAGTGTGGACGGGTTGGCTGTAAAACCCTGGATGGGCTCCAGTTTGGGGCTTCCACAACCTTCCAATAAATTCTGTAGAGTTCTGGCTTGGTCGACTTATCTTTCGTAATAATCTTTCTCAATATCAGTATGTGTTATTGCAACCCGTTTCTTTTTTATTGAATAAGAAATAATACTTTTTCAATATAAAATATTATGAGAAAATCATTATAATATGGAACCATGTTGCAGCTCCTTGTGTCTACTTATTAATTGCCTTCTTGTGTTTGGAATTAATATTTATAGGTTGAAATAAGAAAAAGGGAGAGGTCTTAGCAAAGTGGGCTCGAGCTGACGACCGTCATGCCACCGGCGGCAGACCCCACTCTGAGGCCGTGACTCTTCCTAATTAGTCAAGACTCACCAAGTATTATATAGACCTTCACCTTAAGTGACCCCGAGAGACCATGTATACGCTATAATTTCCATTGACACCAAGAACATTCATCTGAAGGAAGTGATAACCTTACAGGAGTGAAAACTGCCCTCATGGTACTTAACAGAGAAATCTTAATATAACACTCCAGTTATTGTAAGGATGATAGCGATCACTCGTGACACGATTGTTATGACCTCTCCCTGGAAACACAAATCGAAACTGTCTCTATTTTCCGCTTGTTACAACTTGTAATAAAGTTGTTACATCTTAGCTTAACATGTTTATGACGTATTAGAACGTTGTTACAACTTGCTATATTGGTTGTTATAACTGGTTAGGAGGTGTTAAAACTTGTTCGAACGTTGTACCAACGTCGTAGTTTCGGTGTGTGTTTGGCGGGCTGGGTCATCACAGGTCACCCATGTGAGTGTTTACGTAGATTACCATTCATCAACATACGAAAGATTTACTTTTTTATTAAGAGATCAGTAATAAAAGTTGTAGATATCTCGTGGACAGTAATTGCCATATAGCAACGTGATCACATAGTCATATATACTGTGGAGCTGCTTGTCTGACATCCAAGCGAACTTTTATATTGTATTTACCTAGTTGTGATTGCGGGGGTTGAGCTTCTGCTCTGTAGTCCCGCATCTCAACTGTCAATCAGCTGATTCACATGTTTGTTTGCCTATTGGGCTCCATCATATCTACATTTGTAATTCTGTTTGGAGTCAGCCTCCAGCACATCACTTCCAAATGCATTCCATTTGTAAATTATCCACGCAAATAATTTATCTTAATAATCCACGAAAATAGCCCTACACAATAATCCACAAAAATAATACTCCATATTAATTCACCAAAATAACGTTTTGTAATAAGCCAACACAATAACGTTTTGTAATAATCCAACACAATAACTCTAAATAATAATCGAACAATATAACTCTATATAATAATCCATCACAATAACTCTAAATAATAATCCAATAAAATAACTTTAAATAATAATCCAACAGAATAACTCTAAATAATAATGCAACACAATACCTCTAAATAATAATCCAACACAAGAAATTTCCATAATAATTATTCATAATAACCATCAATAATTATCTACTACAATAAACGTACCTAATAATCCACAACAGTAACTCTCCGCCAATAGTCAACCAAAATAGCCCTACACAATAATCACAAAAATAACTATCCAGATATAAACCACAATAATAACCGTCCATAATAATTCTCAACAATAAACTTTTTTAATAATCCAGCACTATAACCCTCAATAATAACCTACCAAAGTAAATCTTCATAATAATCCTAAAAAAAAACTACAAGACAACAATCCTCCATGATAATCCATCACAATAAACTTTCAATGGAATCCACCACAATTACTCTCCATAGTTATCTTCAACAGTTACCGTTCATAATAAGCCTCAAGATTAACCCTCTATAATAATCCACCAAAATTTTTCCTCATAATTATTCACCACAATAAAATCCATAATTATGCAGCGTAATAATCCTTTTAATAATCATCCACAATAACTCACAATAATAACCATCCACAATAACTCACCATCGTAATTTCTTACAATAACCTCCTTCATGATATTTCACAATAACCCTCCATACTAATTAACCAAAATAACCATCAAGAATAATCCACCACAGTAACTCTCCATAATAATTCCTCATATTTACCCTTCCTAATATGCCTCTACATTAAACCTCAATTATATTAAACCACAATAACGCTCCTCATTAACCAACAATAATAACTCTCCTTAATAATCCACCACAATAAGCTGTTATAATAACTAATAACCATAACTTTAAAGAATAATCCACCAAAATAGACCTCAATAATAATATACCACAATAACTCTAGGAATTAATCCACCACAATAACCCTTCAAAACAATCTTCTGAAATAACCTTCTAAGTAATTACGACTAACACTATTAATAACAAGTCACCACTTTAACTTTCAAAATTATTTACTACAATAACCCTCCCTTACAATTCACCACCATCACCTTCATTTTAGTAAAATCACAATGGCATCATATATCAATGGGAATAATATTGGGGTAATATAGTGACTTGTGGAGTTTAAGTCACTCCATTGCCTCAAAATGATATTCATTGATATATCACATCATTGTGATTTCATTGTGATCTGAGTCTATTGTAAGTGTGTTAACGTCATTACTGAAGGCCTGAGTGTGGACGGGTTGGCTGTAAAACCCTGGATGGGCTCCAGTTTGGGGCTTCCACAACCTTCCAATAAATTCTGTAGAGTTCTGGCTTGGTCGACTTATCTTTCGTAATAATCTTTCTCAATATCAGTATGTGTTATTGCAACCCGTTTCTTTTTTATTGAATAAGAAATAATACTTTTTCAATATAAAATATTATGAGAAAATCATTATAATATGGAACCATGTTGCAGCTCCTTGTGTCTACTTATTAATTGCCTTCTTGTGTTTGGAATTAATATTTATAGGTTGAAATAAGAAAAAGGGAGAGGTCTTAGCAAAGTGGGCTCGAGCTGACGACCGTCATGCCACCGGCGGCAGACCCCACTCTGAGGCCGTGACTCTTCCTAATTAGTCAAGACTCACCAAGTATTATATAGACCTTCACCTTAAGTGACCCCGAGAGACCATGTATACGCTATAATTTCCATTGACACCAAGAACATTCATCTGAAGGAAGTGATAACCTTACAGGAGTGAAAACTGCCCTCATGGTACTTAACAGAGAAATCTTAATATAACACTCCAGTTATTGTAAGGATGATAGCGATCACTCGTGACACGATTGTTATGACCTCTGGGTCATCACAGGTCACCCATGTGAGTGTTTACGTAGATTACCATTCATCAACATACGAAAGATTTACTTTTTTATTAAGAGATCAGTAATAAAAGTTGTAGATATCTCGTGGACAGTAATTGCCATATAGCAACGTGATCACATAGTCATATATACTGTGGAGCTGCTTGTCTGACATCCAAGCGAACTTTTATATTGTATTTACCTAGTTGTGATTGCGGGGGTTGAGCTTCTGCTCTGTAGTCCCGCATCTCAACGGTCAATCAGCTGATTCACATGTTTGTTTGCCTATTGGGCTCCATTATATCAACATTTGTAATTCTGTTTGGAGTCAGCCTCCAGCACATCACTTCCAAATGCATTCCATTTGTAAATTATCCACGCAAATAATTTATCTTAATAATCCACGAAAATAGCCCTACACAATAATCCACAAAAATAATACTCCATATTAATTCACCAAAATAACGTTTTGTAATAAGCCAACACAATAACGTTTTGTAATAATCCAACACAATAACTCTAAATAATAATCGAACAGTATAACTCTATATAATAATCCATCACAATAACTCTAAATATTAATCCAATAAAATAACTTTAAATAATAATCCAACAGAATAATTCTAAATAATAATGCAACACAATACCTCTAAATAATAATTCAACACAAGAAATTTCCATAATAATTATTCATAATAACCACCAATAATTATCTACTACAATAAACGTACCTAATAATCCACAACAGTAACTCTCCGCCAATAGTCAACCAAAATAGCCCTACACAATAATCACAAAAATAACTATCCAGATATAAACCACAATAATAACCGTCCATAATAATTCTCAACAATAAACTTTTTTAATTATCCAGCACTATAACCCTCAATAATAACCTACCAAAGTAAATCTTCATAATAATCCTAAAAAAAAACTACAAGAGAACAATCCTCCATGATAATCCATCACAATAAACTTTCAATGGAATCCACCACAATTACTCTCCATAGTTATCTTCAACAGTTACCGTTCATAATAAGCCTCAAGATTAACCCTCTATAATAATCCACCAAAATTTTTCCTCATAATTATTCACCACAATGTAATGATCTGGCGCGTAGATCATTGCTTCTCCCTTCTCCCTTCTTCTCCCTTCCCCCTCCCTTCTCCCTTCCTACTCTCTTTCTCCCCTTCCCCGTGGGCCAACCCTCTTTCGTCAAGGGTCATAAAAGCTTCCTGCCTCGTGCTCCCCTTGGCCGTCTTTGGAAATTAGTCAGTGACAAACCTTTAGAACAATACTCCAGGACCAATAAAACTTGGGTTCTCGTATGTCGGGCAGCCAGAGAGCGCCAGCCGTCTTGTGGGCGTTTCCTGTCGTACCGTGGGAACGGTGTGTGAGCCTACGGGAGGAAAAACAGAACGTTCAGAAACAAGGCCTATGCCCAGTCCTAGGAGGCGGGGCTAATCAAGAATTGTCTGGTCTGAGAGTGACACTCTGCGCTCATTGGTTGAGTAGGAAGTCAGTCTCAGGAGTGCCTGCCATGCCATTGGCCGGTCTCTAGTTCACCCAGTTATGTTTAAATCCATTGGCCTAGGCTGGGAGAGGCGGAGTTAAATTGGGCCTAGGAGTGTGGTAGCATTTTTTGTAAGAGAAAGAATTCAGTGTGTCTTGGGAGTTTTTCGGGACTGGAGGGCAAGCCAGCCCGCGTCCAAAGGGGCTGAGGGCCGCCATCAACATCTTGGCAGCAGTGTGCGATTGAAGGTAGTGTGCTCCTACGTTTCTTGCATATTGGTATTGCATTTTCCATTGCCTCTTTTATTTTGGTAGATGTTATTAGAGTAGGCTATATGTCAATTGTGATTTAAATATACAGTTACAATAATAAAATAATTGTTAAGTTCATCTTGGTGAGTTATCTGTCCCCTGGTGTTAATATATGGTATTCAT
This sequence comes from Procambarus virginalis, assembly GCA_020271785.1. Classification (NCBI taxonomy): domain Eukaryota; kingdom Metazoa; phylum Arthropoda; class Malacostraca; order Decapoda; family Cambaridae; genus Procambarus; species Procambarus virginalis. The sequence goes on along the minus strand of WNGS01061674.1, from coordinate 1,953,880 downwards.
GCGATTTTCATGTGCTGTGTTAGAACTTCCCTGTGTTTCTCCATTCTTAGGAATAATAAAGTAAAGCGAGAGCCTCCCCCGTTCAGTTCAATAAGACAAAAATAATCCATTCAATTTCAATCACTGGTCCGTTGAGTTCCCTGATTATCGAGTCCCTTCCTTCCTGGGGACCGATAATTATAGACACATTCATTCATTTGGAAGGTGGTGGCAGTGTATAAGGTAAGGAGATTAATAATCCCTTTCCTTGTGATATTCCTCATTTAATATTCAGCTTATATTCGTGACAGTCCAGCGAGGGGTCATGCTGGTCCGTTATTAGTGTTTGCTGGTTATTAAGTGTGGACAGTAATATTTCAATTATGGTAGTCATTACAATGGTAGAGAAGACAGCACTGAGGTAGCCATTACAACAATAAAATACATAATTATGCAGCGTAATAATCCTTTTAATAATCATCCACAATAACTCACAATAATAACCATCCACAATAACTCACCATCGTAATTTCTTACAATAACCTCCTTCATGATATTTCACAATAACCCTCCATACTAATTAACCAAAATAACCATCAAGAATAATCCACCACAGTAACTCTCCATAATAATTCCTCATATTTTCCCTTCCTAATATGCCTCTACATTAAACCTCAATTATATTAAACCACAATAATGCTCCTCATTAACCTACAATAATAACTCTCCTTAATAATCCACCACAATAAGATGTTATAATAACTAATAAGCATAACTTTAAAGAATAATCCACCAAAATAGACCTCAATAATAATATACCACAATAACTCTAGGAATTATTCCACTACAATAACCCTTCAAAACAATCTTCTGAAATAACCTTCTAAGTAATTACGAATAACACTATTAATAACAAGTCACCACTTTAACTTTCAAAATTATTTACTACAATAACCCTCCCTTAAAATTCACCACCATCAGCTTCATTTTAGTAAAATCACAATGGCATCATATATCAATGGGAATAATATTGGGGTAATATAGTGACTTGTGGAGTTTAAGTCACTCCATTGCCTCAAAATGATACTCATTGATATATCACATCATTGTGATTTCATTGTGATCTGAGTCTTTTGTAAGTGTGTTAACGTCATTACTGAAGGCCTGAGTGTGGACGGGTTGGCTGTAAAACCCTGGATGGGCTCCAGTTTGGGGCTTCCACAACCTTCCAATAAATTCTGTAGAGTTCTGGCTTGGTCGACTTATCTTTCGTAATAATCTTTCTCAATATCAGAATGTGTTATTGCAACCCGTTTCTTGTTTATTGAATAAGAAATATTACTTTTTCAATATAAAATATTATGAGAAAATCATTATAATATGGAACCATGTTGCAGCTCCTTGTGTCTACTTATTAATTGCCTTCTTGTGTTTGGAATTAATATTTATAGGTTGAAATAAGAAAAAGGGAGAGGTCTTAGCAAAGTGGGCTCGAGCTGACGACCGTCCTGCCACCGGCGGCAGACCCCACTCTGAGGCCGTGACTCTTCCTAATTAGTCAAGACTCACCAAGTATTATATAGACCTTCACCTTAAGTGACGCCGAGAGACCATGTATACGCTATAATTTCCATTGACACCAAGAACATTCATCTGAAGGAAGTGATAACCTTACAGGAGTGAAAACTGCCCTCATGGTACTTAACAGAGAAATCTTAATATAACACTCCAGTTATTGTAAGGATGATAGCGATCACTCGTGACACGATTGTTATGACCTCTGGGTCATCACAGGTCACCCATGTGAGTGTTTACGTAGATTACCATTCATCAACATACGAAAGATTTACTTTTTTATTAAGAGATCAGTAATAAAAGTTGTAGATATCTCGTGGACAGTAATTGCCATATAGCAACGTGATCACATAGTCATATATACTGTGGAGCTGCTTGTCTGACATCCAAGCGAACTTTTATATTGTATTTACCTAGTTGTGATTGCGGGGGTTGAGCTTCTGCTCTGTAGTCCCGCATCTCAACGGTCAATCAGCTGATTCACATGTTTGTTTGCCTATTGGGCTCCATTATATCAACATTTGTAATTCTGTTTGGAGTCAGCCTCCAGCACATCACTTCCAAATGCATTCCATTTGTAAATTATCCACGCAAATAATTTATCTTAATAATCCACGAAAATAGCCCTACACAATAATCCACAAAAATAATACTCCATATTAATTCACCAAAATAACGTTTTGTAATAAGCCAACACAATAACGTTTTGTAATAATCCAACACAATAACTCTAAATAATAATCGAACAGTATAACTCTATATAATAATCCATCACAATAACTCTAAATATTAATCCAATAAAATAACTTTAAATAATAATCCAACAGAATAATTCTAAATAATAATGCAACACAATACCTCTAAATAATAATTCAACACAAGAAATTTCCATAATAATTATTCATAATAACCACCAATAATTATCTACTACAATAAACGTACCTAATAATCCACAACAGTAACTCTCCGCCAATAGTCAACCAAAATAGCCCTACACAATAATCACAAAAATAACTATCCAGATATAAACCACAATAATAACCGTCCATAATAATTCTCAACAATAAACTTTTTTAATAATCCAGCACTATAACCCTCAATAATAACCTACCAAAGTAAATCTTCATAATAATCCTAAAAAAAAACTACAAGAGAACAATCCTCCATGATAATCCATCACAATAAACTTTCAATGGAATCCACCACAATTACTCTCCATAGTTATCTTCAACAGTTACCGTTCATAATAAGCCTCAAGATTAACCCTCTATAATAATCCACCAAAATTTTTCCTCATAATTATTCACCACAATGTAATGATCTGGCGCGTAGATCATTGCTTCTCCCTTCTCCCTTCTTCTCCCTTCCCCCTCCCTTCTCCCTTCCTACTCTCTTTCTCCCCTTCCCCGTGGGCCAACCCTCTTTCGTCAAGGGTCATAAAAGCTTCCTGCCTCGTGCTCCCCTTGGCCGTCTTTGGAAATTAGTCAGTGACAAACCTTTAGAACAATACTCCAGGACCAATAAAACTTGGGTTCTCGTATGTCGGGCAGCCAGAGAGCGCCAGCCGTCTTGTGGGCGTTTCCTGTCGTACCGTGGGAACGGTGTGTGAGCCTACGGGAGGAAAAACAGAACGTTCAGAAACAAGGCCTATGCCCAGTCCTAGGAGGCGGGGCTAATCAAGAATTGTCTGGTCTGAGAGTGACACTCTGCGCTCATTGGTTGAGTAGGAAGTCAGTCTCAGGAGTGCCTGCCATGCCATTGGCCGGTCTCTAGTTCACCCAGTTATGTTTAAATCCATTGGCCTAGGCTGGGAGAGGCGGAGTTAAATTGGGCCTAGGAGTGTGGTAGCATTTTTTGTAAGAGAAAGAATTCAGTGTGTCTTGGGAGTTTTTCGGGACTGGAGGGCAAGCCAGCCCGCGTCCAAAGGGGCTGAGGGCCGCCATCAACATCTTGGCAGCAGTGTGCGATTGAAGGTAGTGTGCTCCTACGTTTCTTGCATATTGGTATTGCATTTTCCATTGCCTCTTTTATTTTGGTAGATGTTATTAGAGTAGGCTATATGTCAATTGTGATTTAAATATACAGTTACAATAATAAAATAATTGTTAAGTTCATCTTGGTGAGTTATCTGTCCCCTGGTGTTAATATATGGTATTCATGCGATTTTCATGTGCTGTGTTAGAACTTCCCTGTGTTTCTCCATTCTTAGGAATAATAAAGTAAAGCGAGAGCCTCCCCCGTTCAGTTCAATAAGACAAAAATAATCCATTCAATTTCAATCACTGGTCCGTTGAGTTCCCTGATTATCGAGTCCCTTCCTTCCTGGGGACCGATAATTATAGACACATTCATTCATTTGGAAGGTGGTGGCAGTGTATAAGGTAAGGAGATTAATAATCCCTTTCCTTGTGATATTCCTCATTTAATATTCAGCTTATATTCGTGACAGTCCAGCGAGGGGTCATGCTGGTCCGTTATTAGTGTTTGCTGGTTATTAAGTGTGGACAGTAATATTTCAATTATGGTAGTCATTACAATGGTAGAGAAGACAGCACTGAGGTAGCCATTACAACAATAAAATACATAATTATGCAGCGTAATAATCCTTTTAATAATCATCCACAATAACTCACAATAATAACCATCCACAATAACTCACCATCGTAATTTCTTACAATAACCTCCTTCATGATATTTCACAATAACCCTCCATACTAATTAACCAAAATAACCATCAAGAATAATCCACCACAGTAACTCTCCATAATAATTCCTCATATTTTCCCTTCCTAATATGCCTCTACATTAAACCTCAATTATATTAAACCACAATAATGCTCCTCATTAACCTACAATAATAACTCTCCTTAATAATCCACCACAATAAGATGTTATAATAACTAATAAGCATAACTTTAAAGAATAATCCACCAAAATAGACCTCAATAATAATATACCACAATAACTCTAGGACTATTCCACTACAATAACCCTTCAAAACAATCTTCTGAAATAACCTTCTAAGTAATTACGAATAACACTATTAATAACAAGTCACCACTTTAACTTTCAAATTATTTACTACAATAACCCTCCCTTAAAATTCACCACCATCAGCTTCATTTTAGTAAAATCACAATGGCATCATATATCAATGGGAATAATATTGGGGTAATATAGTGACTTGTGGAGTTTAAGTCACTCCATTGCCTCAAAATGATACTCATTGATATATCACATCATTGTGATTTCATTGTGATCTGAGTCTTTTGTAAGTGTGTTAACGTCATTACTGAAGGCCTGAGTGTGGACGGGTTGGCTGTAAAACCCTGGATGGGCTCCAGTTTGGGGCTTCCACAACCTTCCAATAAATTCTGTAGAGTTCTGGCTTGGTCGACTTATCTTTCGTAATAATCTTTCTCAATATCAGTATGTGTTATTGCAACCCGTTTCTTGTTTATTGAATAAGAAATATTACTTTTTCAATATAAAATATTATGAGAAAATCATTATAATATGGAACCATGTTGCAGCTCCTTGTGTCTACTTATTAATTGCCTTCTTGTGTTTGGAATTAATATTTATAGGTTGAAATAAGAAAAAGGGAGAGGTCTTAGCAAAGTGGGCTCGAGCTGACGACCGTCCTGCCACCGGCGGCAGACCCCACTCTGAGGCCGTGACTCTTCCTAATTAGTCAAGACTCACCAAGTATTATATAGACCTTCACCTTAAGTGACGCCGAGAGACCATGTATACGCTATAATTTCCATTGACACCAAGAACATTCATCTGAAGGAAGTGATAACCTTACAGGAGTGAAAACTGCCCTCATGGTACTTAACAGAGAAATCTTAATATAACACTCCAGTTATTGTAAGGATGATAGCGATCACTCGTGACACGATTGTTATGACCTCTGGGTCATCACAGGTCACCCATGTGAGTGTTTCGTAGATTACCATTCATCAACATACGAAAGATTTACTTTTTTATTAGAGATCAGTAATAAAAGTTTAGATATCTCGTGGACAGTAATTGCCATATAGCAACGTGATCACATAGTCATATATACTGTGGAGCTGCTTGTCTGACATCCAAGCGAACTTTATATTGTATTTTACCTAGTTGTGATTGCGGGGGTTGAGCTTCTGCTCTGTAGTCCCGCATCTCAACTGTCAATCAGCTGATTCACATGTTTGTTTGCCTATTGGGCTCCATCATATCTACATTTGTAATTCTGTTTGGAGTCAGCCTCCAGCACATCACTTCCAAATGCATTCCATTTGTAAATTATCCACACAAATAATTTATCTTAATATCCACGAAAATAGCCCTACACAATAATCCACAAAAATATACTCCATATTAATTCACCAAAATAACGTTTTGTAATAAGCCAACACAATAACGTTTTGTAATAATCCAACACATAACTCTAAATAATAATCGAACAATATAACTCTATATAATAATCCATCACAATAACTCTAAAAATAATCCAATAAAATAACTTAAATAATAATCCACAGAATAACTCTAATAATAGCAACCCACAATACCTCTAAATAAAAATCCACACAAGAAATTTCATAATAATTATTCATAAAACCATCAATAATTATCTACTACAATAACGTACCTAATAATCCACAACAGTAGCTCTCCGCCAATAGTCAACCAAAATAGCCCTACACAATAATCACAAAATAACTATCCAGATATAAACCACAATAATAACCGTCCTTAATAATTCTCAACATAAACTTTTTTAATAATCCAGCACTATAACCCTCAATAATAACCTACCAAAGTAATCTTCATAATAATCCTAAAAAAAACTACAAGAGAACAATCCTCCATGATAATCCATCACAATAAACTTTCAATGGAATCCACCACAATTACTCTCCATAGTTTATCTTCAACAGTTACCGTTCATAATAAGCCTCAAGATTAACCCTCTATAATAATCCACCAAAATTTTCCTCATAATTATTCACAACCCAATAAAATCCATAATTATGCAGCGTAATAATCCTTTTAATAATCATCCACAATAACTCACAATAATAACCATCCACAATAACTCACCATCGTAATTTCTTACAATAACCTCCTTCATGATATTTCACAATAACCCT
>WNGS01061674.1:1839095-1940602 GCA_020271785.1 Procambarus virginalis | reverse complement strand
TGACGTTTGGCTAATCGACTCGGATTCACTCATGGAGTAACACCTAACTTAACACAATTGACAGTCAATCATTAACACGGCAACCTAACTGCCGGTATGCAAAGGGATCGCAAGAGTTCCAACCGGATACTCGAGTAACGATTATATGCAATAAACTGAATGGCACAGTCAATGGGACAGGCAATAACATGCACAATAATAATAAGACACAATACCAAATGTGTGGTGTACGTGAAGCCCACATTCACAGACGAATGTAATGCCATGATACCACAGAGATAAACACGCATACACCATCGAGTGCCTTCACCTGTACCTGTGCCAGGTAAGAGAAGGTGGGAACTGTGGTCGATACCTAAGATCAACACTGACAGACACAATAAAACAATGACAAGATCTTGTACTTACAGGTACTCTTATTCACTCACTCACTCAGGCACATTTATGCAAGAACTCGTAGGTGGCCTGACAGCTGGTTCTGCTCGTCACGACGTGAGACCATTGACGACAGGCTTTCCCACAAACTGTACTTGACACGGGGGTACTCGCAGGAGGGCGCGCTGTATGTCAACAGACATACACACACACACTGATGGCACTGGCGGTGAGTAAGGGTGGTGACGTGGCGTAGTACAGTGAGGGTGGCAGCTGGCAGGCTACATGCTCGGGACAGAGTGGCGGCTGATTATAGGGTGCCGTGCAGGTACACTGTGGTAAAAGTCACACACAGATTACTTAGGCGGCGGCACTGCCTTAGTTCACTCTAGGTCACTCACAGACGATCTCCACTTGTCACCAGGTGTTACCTGACACCAGTCTGTTTCGCTCTGGTAATTTGTCACTTAGACTTCTGAACAATATAGTCACATTCGTGATACCGGGTGAGTGTTTGTATATCGAAAAAACGCTGAGTTTAACTTGACGGTGAGGAATAGATGGTGTTCTTCTGTCTATTGACCAATAGACAGAACAGGACACGTCCTCTAAGCAAAGGCTCCCTCATGTGAATGCTCTTACCTAGAGCTCAGGGCTCCTCGTGAGACACAACACAAAGGATTACAATTTGACCAATAACATTGCAGCAAATGAGTGGGAACCAATCATATTGATGGTTCCCTGATCAGTAGCAGAGGTGACGTCATGATCACTTTACGACCACGTCACAGTTGTTATTTTCCAATGCGCCGGTTTAGGCTGACCCCAGAGGTCAGACTCTGCCTTGTCGCCTCGCTGGCGTCTCTCTCACGCTTGCACCAGCCAATGTACTCTCTGACCCTATGGCCAGAAACTTCCATGTATCTACTTCCTGCCTGGACATACAGCGGCCTCCGTATTATAAGCGTATTCCTGTTTAAGTGGGCATTCTGTAGACACCCAACATGCTAGTTTACTATCCAGGGTTAACAGAGATAGGGCTTGTACAGGAAGATCGGTGCACTGTGCACTGAAATGAGCCATTCGAATTAGCTGTGGGAGAACCCTGAGAGACCATTCTCTCACAACCTTTAATAATAAACTTCAACATTAACCTTCAATAATTTACTTCAACATTAACCTTTAATAATAAACTTCAACATAAACCTTTAATAATAAACTTTAACATTAACCTTTAATAATAAACTTCAATAATAACAATTCATAATCATCCTCAACAATAACCTTCCATAACAATCCATAAGAATAACCTTCCATAATAATCCATAATAATAATCCTCCATAATTTTCCAAAAGAATAATCTTCAAACTTATCCTTCACAATAACCTTAACAGTAATCCACAACAATAACCCAATATAATAATAATAATACTCAACAAATACCTCCATAATAATTATAAGCAAGAATAACATCTCTAATAACACACAACAATCACCCTCCATAATAATAACCCAATATATTCCCCCTTAATATATCACCAAAATAACCCTCAATAATAATCAAGCACAATACTCTTTCATAATAATCCATCACAATAACCCTACAAAATTACCCTCAACCATAACCTTCCATAATAACCCTGAACGATAACCCTCCATGTTTATTTCCCACAATAACTTCAATAATCTACCAAAATCACCTTCACTAATAATACAATTCTAATAATAATTCACCACAATAAACTTCCATAATAATCCAATAAAATATATCTCCATAGTAATCCATTACAATACGTTTCCAGACATAGGTTGAAAAACAAAACAAAAGGAAGAATTATAAAGTTTTTTGGGCTCGAACTGACGACCGTCCGGCCACCGGCGGCAGACCCCACTCTGAGACCGTCACTCTTCCTAATTAGTCAAGACTCGCCAAGTAATATATAGACCTTCACCTCAAGTGACCCCGAGAGACCATGTATACGCTTTAAGTTCCAGTGACACCAGAAACATTCATCTGAAGGTAGTGATAACCTTACAGGAGTGAAAACTGCCCTCATGGTAATTAACAGAGATCTCTTAATACAACACTCCTGTTCTGGTAAGAATGAAAGCGATCACACGTGACACGACTGTTATGACCTCTGGGCCATCACAGGTCACCTGTGTGTGTGTGTTTACTTATATTACCATTAATCAACATTCGAAGGATTTACATTTTAATAAGAGATCAGTCATAAACATTGTCGATATCTCGTGGACAGTGATTGCCATGCAGCCACGCGATCACATAGTCATGTATACTGGGGAGCTGCTTGTCTGACAACCAAACGGTATTGAATATTGTACTTACCTAGTTTTGATTGCGGGCGGGGGTGTGGGGGTTGGGGGGGTTGAGCATCTGCTCTTTGGTCCCATATCTCAACTGTCAATCAGCTGATTCACATATTTCTGGGCGTATTCGGCTCCATAATATCTACATTTGTAACTCTGTTTGGAACTAACCTCCATCACATCACTTCCAAATGCATTCCATTTGTAAATTATCCAAGCAAATAACTTATCTTAATAGTGCACGAAGATAGCCCTCTACAATAATCCTCACTAATAATACACAATATTAGTCTACCAATATAACGTTTTGTAATAATCCAACACAATAACTCTAAATAATAATCCAACACAATAACTCTAAATAATAATCCAACACAATAACTCCAAATAATAATCCCACAAAAGAAATGTCCATAATAATTATTCATATTAATCTTCAATAATAATCTACTTTAATAAACGTACCTAATAATCCACAACAATAACCCTCCAAACTAGTCAACAGAAATAGCCCCCCAGAATAATTACAAAAATAACTCCAGATATCAGCCACAATAATAACTGTCCATAATAACCCTCAACAATAACCCTTTTTAATATCCAGCACTATAACCCTCAATAATAACCCACTAAAGTAATCCTTCGTAATAAGCCTCCAAAAAAATCCATAATAAAACTGTATAGTAATCTTCAACAATTATTTTTCATAATAAGCTTCAAGATTAACCCTCTATAATAAGCCACCAAAATTTATCCTGATAATAATTCACCACAATATAATACATAATTATGAAATATAATAATCCTCTTAATAATCATCCACAAAATCTCACCTATAATAACCATCCACAATAACTCACCATAATAATTTCTTACAATAATCTCCTTCATGATATTCTACAATAACCCTCCATATTAATTCACCGAAATAACCATCAACAATAATGCACCACATTAACTCTCAATAATAATTCCCAACTTTAACCCATCCTAATAAGCCACTACAATAATCCTCAATTATATTAAACCACAATAACCCTCCTGAATAATATACAACAATAACTCTCAGTAATAATCCACCAGAATAACCTGTTGTAATAACAAATAACAGTAACTTTCCAGAATAATCCACCAAAATAAACCTCCATTTCTGCCCTCATAACTCTACCACAATAACTCTAGGAATTATTCCACCACAATAACGCTTCAAAATAATCTTATAAAATAATCTTCTAAATAATTACCACTAACACCATTAATAATAATTCACCACTTTAACTTTCAAAATTATTTACTACAATAACCCTCCCTTAAAACTTACCACAAATACCCTCATTGTATTAAAATCACAATGGCTTCATATATCAATGAAAATAATTTTGGGATAATGTAGTGACTTGTGGAGTTCAAGTCACTCCATTGTCTCCAGCTGATATTCATTCATATAACACGTCAGTGTGATTTCATTGTGATTTGAGTCTGTTGTAAGAGCGTGAACGTCATTACCGAAGGCCAGAGTGTGGTCGGGTTGGGTGTAAAACCCTGGTTGGGCTCCGGTTTGGGACCTCCACAACCTTCCATTAAATTCAGCAGAACTCTGGCGTGGTCGACTTATCTTTCGTAATAATCTTTCTCAACATCAGTATGTGTTATTGCAACCAGTTTCGTAATAACCCTAAACCATTTCCCACAATAACTTCAATAATCTACCAAAATCACCTTCAACAATAATACAATTCTAATAATTATTCACCACAATAAACTTCCATAATAATCCAACAGAATAATCTTCCATAGCAGTCTATTATAATAATTTTCCAGACACTGGATGAAAAAAAAGAAAAAGGAAGAATGGTAAACTTGTTTGGGCTCGAGCTGACGACCGTCCGCCACCAGCTGCAGACCCCACTCTGAGGCGGTGACTCTTCCTAATTAGTCAAGACTCACCAAGTATTATATAGACCTTCACCTCAAGTGACCCCGAGAGACCATGTATAAGCTTTAATTTATAGTGACACCAAGAACATTCATCTGAAGGAAGTGATAACCTTACAAGAGTGAAAACTTCCCTGATGGCACTTAACAGAGAAATCTTAATACAACACTCCTGTTATGGTAAGAATGAAAGTGATCACTTGTGCCACGACTGTTATGACTTTTGGGTCATCAGAGGTCACCCGTGTGTGTGTTTACTTATATTACCATTAATCAACATGCGAAGGATTTACTCTTTTTATTAAGATATCAGTCATAATCACTGTTCATGATATTACGTGATATCTAGTTTCACGTGATATCACTTAGCCAGTTTATTGTCAGGCAGCCACGTGATCACACAGTCATGTATACTGTAGAGTTCTCAGAACTGACAGCCATGTGGTCATGTTCAGTTGGTTGTCTTGCATCTTTAAGGTAATAAGTTCTGTAATTAGCTTGTCTGACCACCAAATGGTCATGTATACTGTACTCACCTATTTGTGCTTGCGGGGGTTGAGCTCTGGCTTTTTGGTCCCGCCTCTCAACTGCCAATCAACTGGTGTACAGGTTCCTGAGCCTATTGGGCTCTATCATATCTACACTTGAAACTGTGTATGGAGTCAGCCTCCACCACATCACTACCTAATGCATTCCATTTGTCAACTACTCTGACACTAAAAAAAAATTCTTTCTAATATCTCTGTGGGTCATTTGGGCACTCAGTTTCCACCTGTGTCCCCTAGTGCGTGTGCCTCTTGTGTTAAATAGCCCCTCTTTATCTACCATGTCAATTCCTCTGAGAATCTTGTATGTGGAGATCATATCCCCCCTAACTCTTCTGTGTTCTAGCGACGTGAGGTTTAATTCCTATAGTTTCTCCTCGTAGCTCATACCTCTCAGCCCGGGTACTAGACTGGTGGCAAACTTTTTCCAGTTTAGTCTTACGCTTGACTAGATATGGACACCATGCTGGGGCTGCATACTCCAGGATTGGTCTGGCATAGGTGGTATGCAAAGTTCTGAATGATTCCTTACACAAATGTCTAAATGCCGTTCTTATGGTAGGCAACCTGGCATATGCTGCTGATGTTATCCTCTTGTTATGGGCTTCAGGGGACAGGTCTGGTGTAATATCAACCCCCAGGTCCTTCTCTCTATCTGACTCATGAAGAATTTCATCTCCCAAATGATACCTTGTAACTGACCTCCTGCTCCCTACACCTATCTCCATTACATTACGTTTGCTTGGGTTAAACTCTAACAACCATTTGTTCGACCATTCCTTTAGTTTGTCTAGAACTTCTTGAAACCACAAGCAGTCCTCCTCTGTCTTAATCCTTCTTATAACTTTGGCATCGTCAACAAACATTGAGAGGACTGAGTCTATACGCTCCGGGAGATCGTTCACGTATATCAGAAACAGAATAGGACCAAGTACAGAGCCCTGTGGGACTCCACTGGTAACAATCTGAGGTCTCACCCCTCACTGTAACTCTTGGGCTCCCTATTGCTGAGGTATTCCCTTATCCACTGGAGCGCTTTACTAGTTACTCCTGCCTGCCTCTCCAGCTTATGCACCAGCCTCTTATGGGGGACTGTATCAAAGGCTTTCCGACAGTCCACAAAAATGCAGTCTGCCCAGCCTTCTCTTTCTTGCTTAATCTTTGTCACCTGATCGTAGAATTCTATTAAGTCTGTAAAGCAAGATTTACCCTCCCTGAACCCATGTTGGCAATTTGTCACGAAGTCCCTTCTCTCCAGATGTGTTACTAGATTTTTTCTCACGATCTTCTCCATCACTTTGCATTGTATACAAGTTAAGGCCACTGGCCTGTAGTTCAGTGCCTCTTGTCTGTCACCCTTTTTGTATATTGGGACCACATTAGCCGTCTTCCATATTTCTAGTAGGTCTCCTTTCTCCAGTGACCTACTCTACACTATGGAGAGTGGCAAGCAGAGTACCTCTGCACACTCTTTTAATACTCATGATGAGATCCCGTCTGAACCAACAGCCTTTCTCACATCCAGATCCAACAGGTGTCTCTTGACCTCATCTCTCGTAATTTCGAACCCTTCTAAGGCCGTCTGGTTTACTGCCCCCTCTCCTAGCGCCGTGACCTCACCATGTTCTATTGTGAAGACCACCTGGAACCTCTTCTTGAGTTCCTCAAGCACCTCTTTGTCATTCTCTGTACACCTGTCCTCGCCTGTTCTAACTTTCATTACCTGTTCTTTCACTGTTGTTTTCCTCCTGATGTGACTGTGAAGTAGCTTTGGATCGGTCTTGGCTTTGCTTGCTATATCATTTTCATAATTTTTCTTTGCTTCCCTTCTCACACTAACATACTCATTCATGGTTCTCTGGTATCTCTCTCTGCTTTCTGGTGTTCTGTTATTTCGGAAGCTCCTCCACGCCCTTTTGTTCAGAACCTTTGCTTCCATACATGCTCTGTTAAACCATGGATTCTTCTTTTGCTTCTCGGATTTTTCCCTTTGAGCCAGGATAAACCTGTTTACTGCCTCCTGACAATTTTGGGTGACATAGTCCATCATGTCTTGTACCGACTTAGCTCTGAGGTCTGTGTCCCATGGTGTATCACTTAGGAAACTTCTCATCACCTCATAATTCCCCTTTCGGTATGCAAGACTTTTGTTTTCTAGTTCTTTTTGCCGCGAGATAAGTCCTAGCTTTACCAAGTACTCAAAGATCAATACACTGTGATCACTCGTTCCTAAGGGTGCTCCCATCTTAACCTCCCTCATATCCCGCTCATTAAGGGTAAATATCAGATCAAGCATAGCTGGTTCATCCTCCCTTCTCATTCTTGTCGGTCCCTTGATATGCCGGCTAAGAAAGTTTCTTTTTGCCTATTATTATTCTCTCTATTATGTTAATGGTGGCAATATAGTTTCTATCATATTCCTGTCTGGGTCTTCTGTCATTTGGTGGCGGGTTATATATGACTCTGACTACAATTATTTGTCCTCCAGTTGCTATTATACTTGTTATATAGTCACTGAAACCTTCACAGCCCTGAATAATCATTTCCTCAAAGTCCCAGGCTTTTCTTACCAGCAGAGCTACACCACCACCTCCTCTTCCTTCGCTCTCTTTCCTCTCAACACAGTAGTCCTGTGAGAACACTGCATTTGTTATGGTTTTCATTAGCTTTGTTTCTGTGAGTGCTATTATGTCTGGGTTTTCTTCAAGTACCCATTCTCTCCCCCTGTCCTTTTTCTGTGGTGCTGCTTGTCTGACAACCAAATGGTCATGTATACTGTGGAGCTGCTTGTCTGACAACCAGATGATCATGTATACTGTGGAGCTGCTTGTCTGACAACCAAGTGGTCATGAATACTGTGGAGTTGCTTGTCTGACAACCAAGTGGTCATGTATACTGTGGAGCTGCTTATCTGACAACCAAGTGATTATGTATATTGACCTTACCAAGTTGTGATAACGGGGGTTGAGCTTCTGCTCTCTTTGTCCCAAATCTCAACTGTCAATCAGCTGATTCACATGTTTGTGGGCCTACTGGGTTCCATCATATCTAAATTTGTAACTGTTTGGAGTCTGCCTCCACACGTCACTTTCAAATGCATTTCATTTGTAATATTCCACGCAAATAATTTATCCTAACAATCAACGAAAATAGTTCTCTACAATAATCCACAAATACTACTCCATAATAATCCACCAAAATAACGTTTTGTAACAATGCAACACAAAACCTCTAAATAATAATTCAACACAATAACTCTAAATAATAATCCAACACAATAACTCTAAATAATAATCCAACACAATAACTCTAAATAATAGTCCAACACAAGAAATGTCCTTGATAATTATTCATAATAACCATCAATAATAATCTATTACAATAAACGTACCTAATAATCCACAACAATAACCCTCCGCAATAGTCAACCATAATAGCCCTCCAGAATAATCACACAAATAACTCTCCAGATGTAAGCCACAATAAAAACCGTCCATAATAATCCTCAACAATAACCCTGTTTAATAATCCAGAACTATAACTCTTAACATTAACCCACCAAAATAATCCTTCATAATAAGCCTCCAAAAAACCTCCATTATAATACAGGAGAATAATCCTCCATAATAATCCATCACAATAACCTTTCATAGGAATCCACCACAATACCTCTCGATAGAAATCTTCAACTGTTCATAATAAGCCTCAAGATTAAAACTCTATAATAATCCACCAAATTTTTCCTCATAACATTTCACCCTACTAAAATTCATAATTATACAATATAATAAGCCTCTAAATAATCTCCCATAAAAATTCCCCATAATAATTTCTTACAATAACCTCCATCATGATATTCTACAATAACCCTCGATATTAACTTACCAAAATATCCATCAACAACAATCCACCACTATAACTCTTCATTATAATTCCCCACATTAACCCTTACTAATAAGCCACTGCAATAATCCTCAATTATATTAAACTACAATAACCCTCTTCTATAATCTACAACATATCTCTCCGTAATAATCTACCACAATAACTGTTATCATAACCAATAACAATAACTTTCCAGAATGATCCACAAAAAATAAACCTCCTAATAATCTACAACAATAACTCTCGGAATTAATCCACCACAATAACCCTTCAAAATAATCTTCTGAAATAACCTTCCAAAAAAAATTACACTAACACTATTAATATAATTCACCACTATAACATTAAAAAATTATTTACTACAATAACCCTCCCTAAAAAATCACCACATAACCCTCATTGTAGTAAAATCACAATGGCATCATATATCATGGAAATAATTTTAGGGTAATGGAATAGAAAATTGTGGAGTTCAAGTCACTCAATTGTGACTTGTGTGGACGGGTTGGCTGTAAAACCCTGGTTGGGATCCGTTTGGGGCCTCCAGAAACACATCTTTAAATTCAATAGAGTTCTGGCTTGGTCGACTTATCTTTCGTAATTATCTTTCTCAACATCAGTATGTGTTATTGCAACCCGNGGACTATGTCACCCAAAAGTGTCAGGAGGCAGTAAACAGGTTTATCCGGCCAAAGGGAAAATCCGAGAAGCAAAAGAAGAATCCATGGTTTAACAGGGCATGTATTGAAGCAAAGGTACTGAACAAAAGGGCGTGGAGGAACTTCCG
Source organism: Procambarus virginalis (assembly GCA_020271785.1). Lineage (NCBI taxonomy): Eukaryota > Metazoa > Arthropoda > Malacostraca > Decapoda > Cambaridae > Procambarus > Procambarus virginalis. Next base: position 1,930,743 of record WNGS01061674.1, on the reverse strand, counting down.
AAATAACAGAACACCAGAAAGCAGAGAGAGATACCAGAGAACCATGAATGAGGATGTTAGTGTGAGAAGGGAAGCAAAGAAAAATGATGAAAATGATATAGCAAGCAAAGCCAAGACCGATCCAAAGCTACTTCGCAGTCACATCAGGAGGAAAACAACAGTGAAAGAACAGGTAATGAAACTTAGAACAGGCGAGGACAGGTGTACAGAGAATGACAAAGAGGTGCTGGAGGAACTCAACAAGAGGTTCCAGGTGGTCTTCACAATAGAACATGGTGAGGTCACTGCGCTAAGAGAGGGGGCAGTAAACCAAGCGCCCTGAGAAGGGTTCGAAATTACAAGAGATGAGGTCAAGATCCCCCTCACCTCTTGGATCTGGATGTGAGAAAGGCTGTTGGTCCAGACGGGATCTCATCATGGGTATTAAAAGAGTGTGCAGAGGTACTCTGCTTGCCACTCTCCATAGTGTAGAGTAGGTCACTGGAGAAAGGAGACCTACCAGAAATATGGAAGGTGGCTAATGTGGTCCCAATATACAAAAAGGGTGACAGACAAGAGGCACTGAACTACAGGCCAGTGTTCTTAACTTGTATACAATGCAAAGTGATAGAGAAGATCGTGAGAAAAAATCTAGTAACACATCTGGAGAGAAGGGACTTCGTGACAAATTGCCAACATGGGTTCAGGGAGGGTAAATCTTGCCTTACAGGCTTAATAGAATTCTACGATCAGGTGACAAAGATTAAGCAAGAAAGAGAAGGCTGGGTAGACTGCATGTTTTTGGACTGTCGGAAAGCCTTTGATACAGTCCCCCATAAGAGGCTGGTACATAAGCTGGAGAGACAGGCAGGAGTAACTGGTAAAGCGCTCCAGTGGATAAGGGAATACCTCAACAATAGGGAGCAAAGAGTTACAGTGAGGGGTGAGACCTCAGATTGTCACCAGTGGAGTCCCACAGGGCTCTGTACTTGGTCCTATTCTGTTTCTGATATACGTGAACGATCTCCCGGAGGGTATAGACTCATTCCTCTCAATGTTTGTTGACGATGCCAAAATTATAAGAAGGATTAAGACAGAGGAGGACTGCTTGAGGCTTCAAGAAGTTCTAGACAAACTAAAGGAATGGTCGAACAAATGGTTGTTAGAGTTTAACCCAAGCAAACGTAATGTAATGAAGATAGGTGTAGGGAGCAGGAGGCCAGTTACAAGGTATCATTTGGGAGATGAAATTCTTCATGAGTCAGATAGAGAGAAAGACCTGGGGGTTGATATTACGCCAGACCTGTCCCCTGAAGCCCATATCAAAAGGATAACATCAGCAGCATATGCCAGGTTGGCTAACATAAGAACGGCATTTAGACACTTGTGCAAGGAATCATTCAGAACTTTGCATACCACCTATGCCAGACCAATCCTGGAGTATGCAGCCCCAGCATGGATTCCATATCTAGTCAAGCGTAAGACTAAACTGGAAAAAGTTTGCCACCAGTCTAGTACCCGGGCTGAGAGGTATGAGCTACGAGGAGAGACTATGGGAATTAAACCTCACGTCGCTAGAAGACAGAAGAGTTAGGGGTGGATATGATCTCCACGTACAAGATTCTCAGAGGAATTGACATGGTAGATAAAGAGGGGCTATTTAACACAAGGGGCACACGCACTAGGGGACACAGGTGGAAACTGAGTGCCCAAATGACACACAGAGATATTAGAAAGAATTTTTTTAGTATCAGAGTAGTTGACAAATGGAATGCATTAGGTAGTAATGTGGTGGAGGCTGACTCCATACACAGATTCAAGTGTAGATATGATAGAGCTCAATAGGCTCAGGAACCTGTACACCTGTTGATTGACAGTTGAGAGGCGGGACCAAAGAGCCAGAGCTCAACCCCCGCAAGCACAAATAGGTGAGTACAGTATACATGACCATTTGGTGGTCAGACAAGCTAATTACAAAAACTTATTACCTTAAAGATGCAAGACAACCAACTGAACATGACCACGTGGCTGTCAGTTCAGAGAACTCTACAGTATACATGACTGTGTGATCACGTGGCTGCCTGACAATAAACTGGCTAAGTGATATCACGTGAAACTAGATATCACGTATTATCATGAACAGTGATTATGACGGATATCTTAATAAAAAGAGTAAATCCTTCGCATGTTGATTAATGGTAATATAAGTAAACACACACACGGGTGACCTGTGATGACCCAGAGGTCATAACAGTCGTGTCACAAGTGATCACTTTCATTCTTACCATAACAGGAGTGATGTATTAAGATTTCTCTGTTAAGTGCCATCAGGGAAGTTTTCACTCCTGTAAGGTTATCACTTCCTTCTGATGAATGTTCTTGGTGTCACTGGAAGTTGAAGTGTATACATGGTCTCTCGGGGTCACTTGAGGTGAAGGTCTATATAATACTTGGTGAGTCTTGACTAATTATGAAGAGTCACCGCCTCAGAGTGGGGTCTGCAGCTGGTGGCGGACGGTCGACAGCTCGAGCCCAAACAAGTTTACCGTTCTTCTTTTTTCTTTTTTTTCATCCAGTGTCTGGAAAATTATTATAAAAGACTGCTATGGAGGATTATTCTGTTGGATTTTTATGGAAGTTTATTGTGGTGAATAATTATTAGAATTGAATTATTGTTGAAGGTGATTTTGGTAGATTATTGAAGTTATTGTGGGAAAGAAACATGGAGGGTCATGGTTTAGGGTTATTACGGAGGTTTATTGTTGATACTTATTATGTAGGATTATTGTTATGGATTATTATGAAAGAGTATTGTGCTTGATTATTGTGGAGGGTTATTTTAGTGGTTTATTAAGGAGGAATATTGGGGGTATTACTGTGGAGAGGTGATTGTTGTGTGTTATTAGAGAGAATTATTGTTGATTATTATTATTATTCTGTTGGAAAATTTTGGAGGATTATTGGTATTGATTATTATTTAACGTTATTGTTGAGGATGATTATGAAGGGTTATTGTTGAAGTTTATTATTAAATGTTAATGTTGAGGTTTATTATTGGGGCTTATTTTGGTGGATTAAGTTGTAGGTTTTCTGTGCTGGATAATTATGGAGGGAAGACGATGCTTGTTCAATAACTAAACCCCGTAGTTCTCCACTAGTAATTCTTCTCCAGTCAGATACATTGTCTCTGATTAATGCCCTCATCTGCCTGTCAGTTAGAATATTTTTCATCCACGACAGAAGTCTCCCTGTCGCTCCTCCAGCATGTTCCAGGTTCCAGAACCGCCTCTTATGTGGAACTCTGTCAAAAGCCATTTTTATTAGGTCCAGAGAGATACAGTCAACCCAGGCAAAACTTTCCTGTATTATCTCTGTGGCTTTATCATAAAAAAATAAGTAGAGTTGTTACAACGGATCATCCGGTTCGAAAACCATTCTTTTTGTCTGTTATTATGTCATTACTCTCGAGGTGTTCAATTCATATAGCTTTAACTATTTTTTCTAATGTTTTGACTACCTCACTTGTTAATGATACGTGTCTATAATTTAGAGGATCCTCTTGACTGCCATTTTTATAGATTGGTACTATGTTTGCCTTTTTCCATATATCTGCTAAGATTCCTGTGCACAAGGATGTCTGGAATATTAATTGGAGTGCAATGCTCAGTTCAGTTGCACATTCTCGCAGCAAGCCAACTGCTTTATTTCTTCCTAGCCCCTTGAGTAATTTTTTCACTTTGTCTTGCGATACCTCAATTGCGTGCTCTGGAACTGGTACTTTTTCCGGCTCTCTGAAATCCTCATTTTGTACAAACACTCTTTGGAACTGTTCATTTAGCATTTCACACATTTCATTTTCCATTCACAATTGTCCTGTGTCCCGTTCTCACTCTCTGGATTTTATTATTTACGTGCAGAATTGCTTTTAATAATTTAAAAAATGCCTGAATCTGTTTTATATTTGTCCGCTATATCTCTCTTAAAGTTCTTTTCTGCTTCCACACCGCTGTGTAATTGTTTCTTCCTTGTTTGTACTGCTGGTGTGCTTGCAGGTATTGAACCTGTTCTGATATTGAAACAATTTACTTACATTGTCCTGTCTCTCCCTATCACAATTTCTGTTGAACGAATCCTGTTTTCTGGTCCTGCATCTCGGATTTGATATAAATGTTGTGTTCCTTCATAGTATATTTCGCAAAAATTTGGAATACATTTCACTTACTTCCTTGCCTAGCAACAAGTCTGTCCATTTAAACTCATTAAAAAATGTTCCCCACAGTGGTCTCTCTTGAAATGGAGTTTAATAACTGTTTCAATGTCCCAATTCTATTATAGAATGTATCGCAAAGCATATTTAATTTACGAAAGGACACGATCGCTCTTTCCCAAGGGAGGGTGGAACTAAATGTCAAATATCTCTTCTTCTTTCTTGATGAATATTAAATCCAGTATTGACGGAACATCCCCTTCCCTCATTCTCGTGGCCTGCTTGACGAGTTAATACATGTATGTCTGCAGAATGAGGCTTACAAATCTTATTGTCGAAATGTTCTCCGTTCTTGCTTCGTACGCCTCCCAGCCTATTGCTTTTAAATTGAAGTCCCCGAGGACCAACAATCGTCATTTCTCTTTATCTGTTTTTACTATAATCTCTCTCATGACCATCATGAGGCCCCTCTCGTTTGTCAAAGAGTTCCTTTGTCCGTGTGTTGCTTGCTGGTGGGATGGGTGACTTGTGATGACTCAGAGGTCATAATAGGGGTTTAGTTATTGAACAAGCATCGTCTTCCCTCCATAATTATCCAGCACAGTAAACCTACAACTTAATCCACCAAAATACCCCAGAATAAACCTCAACATTACATTTAATAATAAACTTCAACAATAACCCTTCATTCATCCTCAACAATAACGTTATTAATATCATAACAATAATCCTCCAAAATTTTCCAACAGAATAATAATAATAATCAACAATAATTCTCTCTAATAACACACAACAATCACCTCTCCATAGTAATCCCCCCAATTCCTCCTTATAAACCACTAAAATAACCCTCCACAATAATCAAGCCAATACTCCTTCAAATAATCCATACAATAACCCTGCATAATAACTACAACAATAACCTCCGTATAACCCTAAACCATGACCCTCCATGTTTTATTTCCCACATAACTTCAATAATCTACCAAAATAACCTTCACAATATTCAATTCTAATAATTATTCACCACAATAAACCTTCATAATAATCCAACAGAATAATCCTCCATACAATCTATTATAATAATTTCCAAAACTGGATGAAAAACAAGAAAAAAGATAATGGTAAACTATTTGGGCTCGAGCTGACGACCGTCCGCCACCAGCTGCAGACCCCACTCTTCCCCGTAACTCTTCATAATTAGTCAAGACTCACCAATATTATATAACCTTCACCTCAAGTAACCCCAATAAACCTCCGTTAACCCTAAACCATGACCCTCCATGTTTATTTCCCACAATAACTTCAATAATCTACCAAAATCACCTTCAACAATAATTCAATTCTAATAATTATTCACCACAATAAACTTCCATAATAATCCAACAGAATAATCCTCCATAGCAGTCTATTATAATAATTTTCCAGACACTGGATGAAAAAAAGAAAAAGAAGAATGGTAAACTTGTTTGGGCTCGAGCTGACGACCGTCCGCCACCAGCTGCAGACCCCACTCTGAGGCGGTGACTCTTCATAATTAGTCAAGACTCACCAAGTATTATATAGACCTTCACCTCAAGTGACCCCGAGAGACCATGTATACACTTCAACTTCCAGTGACACCAAGAACATTCATCTGAAGGAAGTGATAACCTTACAAGAGTGAAAACTTCCCTGATGGCACTTAACAGAGAAATCTTAATACAACACTCCTGTTATGGTAAGAATGAAAGTGATCACTTGTGACACGACTGTTATGACCTTTGGGTCATCACAGGTCACCCGTGTGTGTGTTTACTTATATTACCATTAATCAACATGCGAAGGATTTACTCTTTTTATTAAGATATCAGTCATAATCACTGTTCATGATATTACGTGATATCTAGTTTCACGTGATATCACTTAGCCAGTTTATTGTCAGGCAGCCACGTGATCACACAGTCATATATACTGAAGAGTTCTCTGAACTGACATCCACGTGGTCATGTTCAGTTGGTTATCTTGCATCTTTAAGGTAATAAGTTTTTGTAATTAGCTTGTCTGACCACCAAATGGTCATGTATACTGTTCTCGCCTATTTGTGCTTGCGGGGGTTGAGCTCTGGCTCTTTGGTCCTGCCTCTCAACTGTCAATCAACTGGTGTACAGGTTCCTGAGCCTATTGGGCTCTATTATATCTACACTTGAAACTGTGTATGGAGTCAGCCTCCACCACATCACTACCTAATGCAATCCAATTGTCAACTACTCTGACACTAAAAAAATTCTTTCTAATATCTCTGTGGGTCATTTGGGCACTCAGTTTCCACCTGTGTCCCCTAGTGCGTGTGCCCCTTGTGTTAAATAGCCCCTCTTTATCTACCCTGTCAATTCCTCTGAGAATCTTGTACGTGGAGATCATATCCCCCCTAACTTTTCTGTCTTCTAGCGACGTGAGGTTTTATTCCCATAGTCTCTCCTCGTAGCTCATACCTCTCAGCCCGGGTACTAGACTGGTGGCAAACCTTTGAACTTTTTCCAGTTTAGCCTTATGCTTGACTAGATATGGACTCCATGCTGGGGCTGCATACGCCAGGTTTGGTCTGGCATAGGTGGTATGCAAAGTACTGAATGATTCCTTGCACAAGTGTCTAAATGCCGTTCTTATGGTAGCCAACCTGGCATATGCTGCTGATGTTATCCTCTTGTTATGGGCTTCAGGGGACAGGTCTGGCGTAATATCAACCCCCAGGTCTTTCTATCTGACTCATGAAGAATTTCATCTCCCAAATGATACCTTGTAACAGGCTTCCTACTCCCTACACCTATCTTCATTACATTACGTTTGCTTGGGTTAAACTCTAACAACCATTTGTTCGACCATTCCTTTAGTTTGTCTAGAACTTCTTGAAGCCTCAAGCAGTCCTCCTCTGTCTTAATCCTTCTTATAACTTTGGCATCGTCAACAAACATTGAGAGGAATGAGTCTATACCCTCCGGGAGATCGTTCACGTATATCAGAAACAGAATAGGACCAAGTACAGAGCCCTGTGGGACTCCACTGGTGACAATCTGAGGTCTCACTCCTCACTGTAACACTTTGCTCCCTATTGCTGAGGTATTCCCTTATCCACTGGAGCGCTTTACCAGTTACTCCTGCCTGTCTCTCCAGCTTATGTACCAGCCTCTTATGGGGGACTGTATCAAAGGCTTTCCGACAGTCCAAAAAAATGCAGTCTGCCCAGCCTTCTCTTTCTTGCTTAATCTTTGTCACCGGATCGTAGAATTCTATTAAGCCTGTAAGGCAAGATTTACCCTCCCTGAACCCATGTTGGCAATTTGTCACGAAGTCCCTTCTCTCCAGATGTGTTACTAGATTTTTTCTCACGATCTTCTCCATCACTTTGCATTGTATACAAGTTAAGGACACTGGCCTGTAGTTCAGTGCCTCTTGTCTGTCACCCTTTTTGTATATTGGGACCACATTAGCCACCTTCCATATTTCTGGTAGGTCTCCTTTCTCCAGTGACCTACTCTACACTATGGAGAGTGGCAAGCAGAGTACCTCTGCACACTCTTTTAATACCCATGATGAGATCCCGTCTGGACCAACAGCCTTTCTCACATCCAGATCCAACAGGTGTCTCTTGACCTCATCTCTCGTAATTTCGAACCCTTCTCAGGCCGCCTGGTTTACTGTCCCCTCTCCTAGTGCAGTGACCTCACCATGTTCTATTGTGAAGACTACCTGGAACCTCTTGTTGAGTTCCTCAAGCACCTCTTTGTCATTCTCTGTACACCTGTCCTCGCCTGTTCTAACTTTCATTACCTGTTCTTTCACTGTTGTTTTCCTCCTGATGTGACTGTGAAGTAGCTTTGGATCGGTCTTGGCTTTGCTTGCTATATCATTTTCATCATTTTTCTTTGCTTCCCTTCTCACACTAACATCCTCATTCATGGTTCTCTGGTATCTCTCTCTGCTTTCTGGTGTTCTGTTATTTCGGAAGTTCCTCCACGTACTTTTGTTCAGTACCTTTGCTTCTAGACATGCCCTGTTAAACCATGGATTCTTCTTTTGCTTCTCGGATTTATCGTTTTGGGCCGGGATAAACCTGTTTACTGCCTCCTGACACTTTTGGGTGACATAGTCCATCTTGTCTTGTAACGACTTAGCTCTGAGGTCTCTGTCCCATGGTGTATCCCTTAGGAAACTTCTCATCCCCTCATAATTCCCCTTTCGGAATGCAAGACTTTTGTTTTCTAGTTCTTTTTGCGGGGAGATAAGTCCTAGCTTTACCAAGTACTCCAAGATCAATACACTGTGATCACTCGTTCCTAAGGGTGCTCCCATCTTAACCTCCCTCATATCCCGCTCATTAAGGGCAAATATCAGATCAAGCATAGCTGGTTCATCCTCCCTTTCTCATTCTTGTCGGTCCCTTGATATGCCTGCTAAGAAAGTTTCTTGTTGCCGCCTCCAGCAGCTTAGCTCTCCATGTATCTGGTCCTCCATGCGGGTCTCTGTTCTCCCAATCAATCTTCCCGTGGTTGAAATTCCCCATTATTAGTAGTCCAGATCCATTCCTACTAGCGAGAGATGCTGATCTCTCTATTATGTTAATGGTGGCCATGTAGTTTCTATCATATTCCTGTCTGGGTCTTCTGTCATTTGGTGGCGGGTTATATATGACTGCGACTACAATTTTTTGTCCTCCAGTTGCTATTGTACCTGTTATATAGTCACTGAAACCTTCACAGCCCTGAATAACCATTTCCTCAAAGTCCCAGGCTTTTCTTACCAGCAGAGCTACACCACCACCTCCTCTTCCTTCGCTCTCTTTCCTCACAACACAGTAGTCCTGTGAGAACACTGCATTTGTTATGGTTTTCGTTAGTTTTGTTTTTGTGAGTGCTATTATGTCTGGGTTTTCTTCAAGTACCCATTCTCTCCCCCTGTCTTTTTCTGTGGTGCTGCTTGTCTGACAACCAAATGGTCATGTATACTGTGAAGCTGGTTGTCTGACAACCAGATGGTCATGTATACTGTGGAGCTGCTTGTCTGACAACCAAATGGTCATGTATGCTGTGGAGCTGGTTGTCTGACAACCAGATGGTCATGTATACTGTGGAGCTGCTTGTCTGACAAACAAGTGGTCATGAATACTGTGGAGTTGCTTGTCTGACAACCAAGTGGTCATGTATACTGTGGAGCTGCTTATCTGACAACCAAGTGATTATGTATATTGTACTTATCAAGTTGTGATAACAGGGGGTTGAGCTTCTGCTCTTTGGTCCCATATCTCAACTGTCAATCAGCTGATTCACATGTTTGTGGGCCTACTGGGTTCCATCATATCTACATTTGTAACTGTTTGGAGTCTGCCTCCACACGTCACTTCCAAATGCATTCCATTTGTAATAATCCTCGCAAATAACGCATCCTAATAATCAACGAAAATAGTCCTCTACAATAATCCACAAAAATACTACTCCATATTAATCCACCAAAATAACGTTTTGTAATAATCCAACACAAAACATCTAAATAATAATCCAACACAATAACTCTAAATAATAATAAAACACAAGAAATGTCCATAATAATTATTCAAAATAACCATCAATAATAATCTATTACAATAAACGTACCTAATAAACCACAATAATAAGCCTCCGCAATAGTCAACCATAACAGCCCTCCAGAATAATCACACAAATAACTCTCCAGATATAAGCCACAATAATAACCGTCCATAATAACCCTCAACAATAACCCTGTTTAATAATCCAGCAATATAACTCTTAAAATTAACCCACCAAATTAATCCTTCATAATAAGCCTCCAAAAATCCTCGATGATAATACAAGAGAATAATCCTCCATAACAATAACCTTTCATAGGAATCCACCACAATACCTCTTCATAGTAATCTTCAACATTTACTGTTCACAATAAGCCTCAAGATTAACCCTCTATAATAATCCACCAAATTTTTCCTCATAACAATTCACCCCACTAAAATTCATAATTATACTAAATAATAATCCTCTTAATAATCATCCACAATAATTCCCCATAATAATTTCTTACAATAACATCCATCATGATATTCTGCAATAACCCTCCATATTAATTCACCAAAATATCCATCAACAACAATCCACCACTATAACTCTTCATTATAATTTCCCACATTAACCCTTCCTAATAAGCCACTACAATCATCCTCAATTATATTAAACTACAATAACCCTCTTCTATAATCTACAACAATAACTCTCCGTAATGATCTACCACAATAACCTGTTATAATAACCAATAACAATAACTTTCCATAATAATTCACCAAAATATATCTCTATAATAATCTACCACAATAACTCTAGGAATTAATCCACCACAATAACCCTTCATAATAATCTTCTGAAATAATCTTCTAAATAATTACAGCTAAAACTATTAATAATTATTCACCATTTTAACTTTCAAGATTATTTACTACAATAACCCTTCCTTAAAATTCACCACAATAAACATCATTGTAGTAAAATCACAATGGCATCATATATCAATGGAAATAATTTTGGGGTAATGTAGTGACTTGTGGAGTTCAAATTTCTCCATTGTCTCCATCTGATATTCATTGACATATCACGTCATTTTGATTTCATTGTGATCTGAGTCTATTGTAAGATTGTGAAAGTCATTACTGAAGGCCTGAGTGTGGTCGGGTTGGCTGTAAAACTCTGGTTGGGCTCTGGTTTGAATCCTTCAGAACCTTCCATTAAATTCAGTAGAGTTCTGGCTTGGTCGAAATTATCTTTCGTAATTATCTTTCTCAATATCAGTATGTGTTATTGCAACTCGTTTCTTTGTTATTGAAAAAGATTATAATATGGAAGCATGTTGCAGCTCCTTGTGTCTACCTATTAATTGATTTCTTGTGTTTGGAATTTACATTAATAGGTTGAAAAAGAAAAAGGAAGAACCCGTAATAACGTGGGCTCGAGCTGACGACCATCCGACCACCGGCGGCAAACCCCACTATGAGGATGTGACTCTTCCTAATTAGTCAAGACTCACCAAGTATTTTATAGAAATTCACCTCAAGTGACCCGGAGAGACCATGTATACGCTTCAATTTCTGGTGACACGAAGAACATTCATCCGAAGGAAGTGATAACCTTATAGGAGTGAAAACTGCCCTCATAGTACTTGACAGAAAAATTTTAATACAACACTCCAGTTATGATAAGAATGAAAGCGATCACTCGAGACACAACTGTTATGACCTCTGGGTCATCACAGGTCACCCGTGTGTGTGTGTTTGCTTATATTACCATTAATCAAGATTCGAAGGATTTACTTTTTTATTAGGAGATCAGTCATAAACGTTGTAGATATCTCGTGGACAGTAATTGTCATACAGCCACGTGATCACATAGTCATGTATACAGTGGAGCTGATTGTCTGGCAACCAAGCGATCTTGTATATTGTACTTACCTAGTTGCGATTGCGGGGGGATTGAGCATCTGCGCTTTCGTCCCACATCTCAACTGTCAATCATCTGATGATTCACATGATTCTGGGCCTATTGGGCTCCATAATATCTACATTTGTAACTGTATGGAGTCTGCCTCCATAACATAACTTCCAAATGCATTCCATTTGTAAATAATCCACGCAAATAATTAATCTTAATAATCCACGGAAATAGCCCTCCTCAATAATCCACAAAAATAATAATCCATATAAATTCACCAAAATAACGTTTTGTAATAATCCAACACAATAACGTTTTGTAATAATCCAACAGAATAACGTTTTGTAATAATCCAACACAATAACGTTTTGTAATAATCCAACACAATAACGTTTTGTAATAATCCAACACCATAACTCTAAATAATAATCCAACACAATAACTCTAAATAATAATCAAACACAATAACTCTAAATAATAATCCTACACAATAAATGTCCATAATAGTTATTCATAATAACCATCAATAATTATCTACTACAATAAACGTACCTAATAATCCACAACAATAACCCTTCGCAATAGTCAACCAAAATAGCCCTCAACAATAATCACAAAAGCAACTCTCCAGATATAAACCACAATAATAACCATCAATTATAATTCTCAACAATACCCCTTTATAATAATCGTGCACTATAACCCTCAATAATAACCTACCAAAGTAATCCATAATAAGCCTAAAAAACTACAAAAAAATCCTCCATGATAATCCATCACAATAACCTTTCATAGGAATCCACCACAATACCTCTCCATAGTAATCTTCAACAGTAACCTTTCATAATAAGCTTCAAGAATAACCCTCTATAATAATCCACCAAAATTTTCCTCATAATTATTCATCCCAATAAAATCCATAATTATGCAATATAATAATCATCTTAATAATCATCCACAATAACTCACCATAATACCCATCTGCAATAACTCACAATAATAATTTCTTACAATAACCTCCTTCATGATATTTCACAATAACCCTCCATATTAATTCACAAAATAAACATCAACAATAATCCCCCACAATAACTCTCCATAATAAATCCCCACATTAACCCTTCCTAATAAGCCACTACAATAATCCTCAATTACATTAAACCACAATAACCCTCCTCGATAATCTACAACAATAACCCTCGGAATTAATCCACCACAATAACCCTTCAAAATAATCTTCTGAAATAACCTTCTAAAAATTACCTCTAACACTATTAATAATAATTCACCACTTTAACTTTCAAAATTATTTACTACAATAACCCTCATAGTCTTACCTTGGACGCGGTCGGGTCAAAAAGTACCTGCTCCACGACTAGGGGTGAATTTAGTGTTGGTGTTTAGCTCAGTCTACACATAAGGAGACTGACTAGAATCAATCGCCTTCTACACATCTCCCCCCATGCTGGGTACTGAGATGGAGACTCAGTCACCAGAAGAACTGGCTACTTCCCACGGCAATATTAACATGAACTCAGAAAGCAGCCAGTCAGTCGAGGATGGTGTGTTTCAAAAAGTTCTAACCACGCAACAGAAGAAACGGAGAAGACATGATGTAAGGCGTAGTGTTGACAGTGATAGTACACATAACGCAAACGACAAGAGAATGAAGAACGACGCCGAGACTGATCAAACCAGTGTCGACGAACGGACAGAACGATGTCAGGAAGGTGAGGGTCAGCGGAGGTGGAGGCTTCTCTTCCCTGCCTCATTCACACTGGCCTATCATCACAAGCTGCTATGGACAGTCAAACTTGGAAGAGAATACCGCAAGTTCGAGCCCCTGCTGAAGGAAGGTGTGAACAGACCTTACTTAACGGTAGGTTCTATGGAGGCAGTTGTGTTTCTTACCCAGCAAGGATATGAAGGAATTGTTATGCAAATACCGGAGGGGAATGAGAAGCTGACGAAGGTGATTATCTACAAATACCCTCAAATTCTAGACCCCGAATTCATCCTCGACGACCAACGATTTGTGGGCCAAGCGTCACCTTATTAAAGGTGAAGCTAGGAATCAGGTGGTGGCTCTAGTGAGAGGTGAAGTTCCCGAGAGAGTGTTCATCACCGGGGCGGGCTACAGGCATGTAGCAAAGTATGTGGAAGAGCCCATAATATGCCTGAAATGCTGCAGATGGGGGCATAAATCCTGAAGCTGTCAACATGATCCACGATGTCGTTTCTGCGGAAAGTCTCACCTCTCTAATGTGTGTATAAACAGACTTAATCTGGGTGAGACAATAGTTCCCAGATGCTGCAACTGTGGAGGTGTTCACAATGCCAGCTCGGCTGTGTGTAGCAAGAGGCCGAGTATGGATGTTCCCCGGCCGGTGAATGTTACAGAGCAAGCAAGAGCTCTTACCCAGACACCGGGAGCACAGCAAAACAATCTGCCCCAAACAGCGCCAGTGAACCGGACGAATGCGTGGGTAAAAGAGTCACCTTTACTTCGTCAGGCTGAAGCAACAAGCAGCCACGCCAACACTCAGGACTCCGGCAGTGACAGTGTAACGGTGAGTGAAGTGGCTACTGTGGCTCAGAAAGAGGGCCATAATGATATGGTCAAGGTGTGGGCTGAACTGAAAAAAGTTGGCGAGTTCCTCCGAAATCTTGGGCAGAGATTCGAATCCATCGAGGCGAAATTAAACGTTCAGGTGAAGGTCAAGGAAAGTCACAAAACAGTGAAGGAAAGTCAGGATATAGTGGTTGAGGACAATAATGAAATATTGAGTGATGAAATGAAGGAAAGTGAAGTGTGTGTGAATGATGATAGTCGTAGTGAAAGGAAAAACCCTATAATTACACATAAAATGAAGGAATCATTTGGGCCAATAATGGACGTCACAAGACTGAAAAAATCTCTTGGGGAAACGCAATGTTGTTTTTTACTGGTGAACTTGGGAGGAGGTGGGAGATGTTATACAAGGTATGGCTATCATTTAGTGAACTTACTGGGGTTGGCTTAGAAAGTTAATTGTTTAATAATGGATCACCCTAGACTGAAAGTGTTGTCATTGTCATGTTAATGGTTTAAGAAACAGGGTTACAGATGTTCATTGTTATGTGATGGGAAATGATATTGATGTTGTACCTCTCCAGGAGACAGGGGATAGGAATGAAGGCCTATTGAAATTAAATGGCTATAAAGGGTTTCACCTCTTCGCCGCAAATAACATCAGAGGGACGTCGATTTATGTTAAGAACTCCATACCAGCAGAGTTAGTAGAACCCCCGTCAAAAATGCAAGGTATAGAGAGTGTCTGTGTTAAATTATCATTAAGGGAAAGGGAATTTATTTTAGTTAATGTGTATGTATCCAGGAACTGCTTCGGCCCTCACTATCTACCTGACTGCATTTATACTAATCCTTCACTGATCATTGGGACCTTAATGCTCGGCACACAAGCCTTGGGACAGTGGGTAGTATTAATACTAATGGAGTCAAGTGGTTACAGTTTCTACAAGATCATCCAGATACCTGTTTCTTGGGAAACAATGAACCAACTCACATCGGGGGAAGACGGCTTGACTATGCCTGCATTTTAAACTCTCAGGGGATTAGGGAGGGAGGCTCGGGTTGTTCGGGAACTACTAAGTGACCACTTTGCCTTGAACGTTGAATTACCACTGGGGAAAAAACAAATTCACTTTCAAAGGAAAAGGCTAACTATTAATAAAGATATGAAAAATTATTTTATTCAAAACATGGGAGATTGGTATCAACAATACACGCCGCTCTGCGTTGATAGTTTTTACGAGGACATGGTCGAGAACATAGAGAAATTAGTACAGAGGGAATATAACGGGGGCAGGGAAAACAAGGCGCATGGACCTAAGAAATTTAAATATTCCAATGATCAGCAAGTTACGGGGTAGGAGAGAATGCTACGGAGTGCACATACAGAATGGTTAAAAATGGAATGAGGGATGAAGAGAAAAATACAATGTTGGAAGTAGCTAAGGAATGCAGTCAGGTGAGGAAGGAGGCGCGGGACAGATACTGGCAAGACTTTGCTCAGTCCATTGGTAATACTAAAAATCTTAAAGACATATGGAGAGCAGTAAATAAAATCAGGGGTTGTAAGACCAAGATCATTGCTCACTCAGATCCAGGGAAGGTTGCTAATGAGTTAGTAGATAAATGAGCTAGTGCTGCTGGTATGGAGTCCTTACCTGAAGACACGAGAGTCACCATTGAGTCATGGGAAAATATTAGAAATGGAGTAACTTTATGTGCCTTAAATACAAGATGTGTAACATGCACTGAGATAACTGACGATGAGCTGCTGGATGCTATAAAAAGTGGCAGCTCTACTGCTCCGGGGAAAGATGGAGTAACGTATGACATTCTTAATTATTTAGCCGGTATGAAACCTAGTCCCTTACTTGATGTGTTTAATATGAATTATAGAGAGGGAAAGTTACCAAGAAAATGGAAAGAGGCTGTCATCATTCCTATCCCTAAGTCAAACGGAGGCTACAGGCCTGTCTCCTTAATATCCTGCTTTTGTAAAATGATGGAAAGGATTTTGTTAAATAGGCTACTCTACCTTGTAGGTGATAACATGTCCAGTAATCTCTTTGGTTTTATCAAAGGCAAAAGTACTGCGGATTGTCTCTTAAAGTGTTTGTCTAATGTGGTTGACAATTTTAGAGTTTTTGTTGATCTGCAAGGAGCATTTGATAAAGCCAATGAAGTAATCATAATCAATGATAAAGCCAAAGGGAAGTAATCTTATACTAATTAGCTAATCTGGGAATAACAGGGAGAGTGCTACATTTGATAAGGGATTATCTACAAGGCAGAAAAGGTCAGGTGTATTACCAGGGATACATGTCTGAGGAACGGATGGTTCAGTTAGGTACCCCCCAAGTGGGAGTTTTAAGTCCCACCTTATTCAATGTATTAATGAACAGATTAGCATCAGAGATGTATCCTCCAGGGGTCACGACGATCATATATGCTGATGACATTCTTAAACAAGGCACTTCTGGGAACAAACTTCAAACTGCTGTTAACATACTTGGTTTCTACCTGTCACAAGTTAGGCTTAGTTATAAATACAGACAAAACAAAATATGAGTATAGGAAACGAAGAAATATAACACTTACTCTAAATGATGTGGAACAGAGCCGTGTTCAGAAGTACAAGTATCTGGGCATGTATGTTGGATACACATGTGAGAGTAAAAATGCCGAAATAAATCATATCAGCACCTTATGTAAAGCCCGTCTGCATCCTCTAAAACCACTGGCTCTTTCTGGTAAAGGTGTTGGGGTACCTATCTTGCGCATGTTATACATAAGCACTGTTCGGTCCCTGATAGACTACGCAGCACACGTTTTGTCTTACACAGGCCAAGTCAGAATTAAAAAAATAGAGCTGATACAGAACGAGGCTATGAGGATTATTCTTGGATGTCAAAGAAATGCAATGATTGAAATACCGAGAATGGAGTTAAATATACAGAGTGTTTATGATAGAGACCGTGACATTAACACTAGAGTATCTATTCATTTCATGCGGAGAAAAGGAGGGGATGAGCTGTTTCAGAGTGTTCAGACCTGCTTGAGTGACGTACACACTTCCAGGAAACTGAGGGAGACACGCTACACGAGGGAATTAGCTCATGACCTCAGGGAGTACGATGTACTTGACTGCTGTAAACCCTCTCGACAGTGTAATATGTCTGCTCCCTGGAATGTACAGAAAATAGACGTCGAAATTGTTCCCCTCAAGGTGAAGAAGTTACATCATGAACCGGGACAATTACGGTGCTTGTATGGAAGCATGATATCTCGGTTACCAAGATGCAACAGTTTACATGTATATTGCGACGGGTCGGTGGCGGAGGATGGCAGGGCAGGGTGTGGTGTCCTAATAAGAGAATATACCGAGTTTGGGACTGTGGACAAGATAATTGAACTCCGGCTTAGTAATTATATATCATCCACACAAGCTGAACTGCAGGCCATTCTGGCGTGTTTGGAGGAAGTACGTCATGACGACAAAAATGTTTTTGTATTTGTCGATAGCCGAGGAGCACTTGAGTCCTTAAACAGTCGAAACCCAGTCTTCATCTCCATAGTTGAGGATTGTAAGAGAAGAATAACTGAGATACAGCTGAAAGGTCATAGTGTGAAATTCATTGATTTCATCTCATGTTGGAATAGTGCTCAACGAGGTGGCGGATGACTTGGCCAAACGTGCTACATCAAAACCACAAGTTGACATTGAATGTGAATTCACAATGAAACAAATAAGAAGCAAAATCAGAAATATTCAGGCACATGCAGGAGTGGAGAGGAGAGATATAATGTATGAGAGAAGTCAAACCATGCAACACTACATGTATGTGAGTCAAAACCAACCCGTCCTCGCAAATTTAATAAGTCAATATTGACTTATTAAATATGTGCATAGGTGACATACTTAACATAATAATTTCCCTTGAAAATCTTCATAGAAAACACCGACCTTACCTAACCTTGTTACTATGTTAAGTCAAGCATCTTATTGCTTCGTAATTACAATTATTACCTAACCTATACCTATAATAGGTTAAGTAACAATTGTAATTACGAAGCTATAAGATGCTTATTTTAACATACTAACAAGGTTAGGTAAGGTCGGTGTTTTCTATAAAGATTTTCAAGGGAAACTATTATGTTAAGTATGTCACCTATGCACGCAACTAATAAGTCAATATTGACTTATTAAATATGCGAGGACGGGTTGGTCAAAACACTCATTTCACTTATGGTAAAAGGAGAAATGCTTGGAGTGACTCTGTGTACATGCGGCTCAGGCTTGGGTACAAATATTACTGGGAATATGGGATAGGTGCTCATGATAATGACACGAAGTGTAAACTATGTGGTATGTTAAGGTCTCACACCCTTGCCCATTATGTTCTTGATTGTCCGTTGATTAATGTATATAGAAACACTGAGATAAGGACTGTTCCTGAACAAATAGCCTCGATATGTCACAACGGAAAGGTTGATGATATTCTTGAGAGATATAAGAATTTTGCACCAAGACTGTAATATTTTGTTGACTTATTTGCATGTCTCTTGCAAATTGTCTATACAGTATACCTAGGTCATAAAAGTATTTGTGTGTACGTCTGATACCATACTACTTGTGAATGAGGAAATGTATATGTTTATCTCTCAGAATGTTTTGGTAATATGTTTATGGTTTGTGATGTGTGCATATGTGCTGAATGAGGTGAGAATAGCTTGAGCTACCTCATCCCTTTGTGTGTATCTTACATCAATAAACTTATTTCAATTTCAATTTCAATAACCAACATTTCATTGTGATCTGAGTCTATTGTAAGAGTGTGAACGTCATTACCGAAGGCCTGAGTGTGGTCGGGTTGGCTGCAAAACCCTGGTTGGGCTTCGGTTTGGGGCCTCCAGAACCTTCCATTAAATTCAGTAGAGTTCTGGCTTGGTCGAAATTATCTTTCGTAATTATCTTTCTCAACATCAGTATGTGTTATTGCAACCCTTTTCTTTGTTATTGAATAAGAAATAACCCTTTTTCCATATGAAATATTATGAGAAAAAAATTATAATATGGAACCATAATGCAGCTCCTTGTGTCTACTTATTAATTGCTTTCCTGTGTTTGGAATTTATATTAATAGGTTGAAAAAAGAAAAAGGAAGACACGTAATAGTGGGGGCTCGAGCTGACGACCGTCCGGCCACCGGCGGCAGACCCCACTCTGAGGCCGTGACTCTTCCTAATTAGTCAAGACTCACCAAGTATTATATAGACCTTCACCTCAAGTGACCCCGAGAGACGATGTACACGCATTAATTTCCAGTGACACAAAGAACATTCCTCTGAAGGAAGTGATAACCTTACAGGAGTGAAAACTGCCCTCATGGCACTTAACAGAGAAATCTTAATACAACACTCCTGTTATGGTAAGAATGACAGCGATCACTCGTGACACGAATGTTATGACCTCTGGGTCATCACAGGTCACCCGTGTGCGTGTTTACTTATATAACCATTAATCAACATACGAAAGATTTATTTTTTTATTAAGAGATCAGTCATAAACGTTGTAAATATCTCGTGGACAGTAATTGCCATACAGCTACGTGATCACATAGTCATGTATACTGGGGAGCTGCTTGTCTGACAACCAAGCAGTCTTGTATATTGTACTTACCTAGTTGTGATTGCGGGGGTTGAGCTTCTGCTCTTTGGTCCCTCCTCTCAACTGTCAATCAGCTGATTCACATGTTTGTCGGACTATTGGGCTCCATCATATCTACATTTGTAACTCTGGAGGCTGCCTCCACCACGTCACTTCAAAATGCATTCTATTTGTAAATTATCCACGCAAATAACTTATCTTAATAATCCACGATAATAGCCCTCCACAATAATCCTCAAAAATAATACTCCATATTAATCTACCAAAATAACGTTTTGTAATAAGCCAATACAATAACTCTAAATAATAATCTAAGACAATAACTCTAAATAATAATCCAACTCAAAACCTCTAAATAACAATCCAATACGATAATTCTAAATAATAATCCATCTCAATAACTCTAAATAATAATCCAACACAATAACTATAAATAATAATCCAACACAATAACTCTAAATAATAATCCAACACAATAACTCTAAATATTAATTCAACACAATAAATGTCCATATTAATTATTCATAATAACCATTGTCATGGGGGATGGGCCGGGGCTCTGCTAGCACTCAGCTGCTAGGGGCTCAGGAGGCAGAATACTAAGCCCCTCCGACTCCCGGGATTCACCGGGGTCACCTTGGTCCCACAGGAGAGGACCAGCAATGCCCACCTCTGCAGGTCTTTGCTTCCACCACTGAAGGGGAGCCACTGACTCACCCTGGAAGCCCTTCAGTCACCCACGGGGAAACTGCTATCAGCAATTCCGGTCTAGACCCGTGGAGGCGTGAAGGAAGACTCGGGCTTACCTTATAACAATAACCTCCCTGAGTCTTGCCTGCCAGACAAAAAGGTTGCAGGAACTCCTTTCCCGCCTGTCTTCTCTATATTCTTCTTAACAAGGTCGCCAGCTGGGTTATTATATCTGCACCCCAGCAATGCAGTTCAGTGGGCGTATTATATATTGTTTGTTGCCAGAGTGTTGCTACTCCCATAGATTTGCTACCGAACTGTCAGCCCAGGGTACTCTCCCATGAAGGTCTGTGTGACTTTACCTCACTCTAGCCACTACGTTACTTGTTGCCACCATTCAGGCACTAGTACTGATCAGATGGCTAAGGGTACACTTTTATATAAGACTGTGCTGTTTGACCACTCTCCAGGCAATAAGAACTTCCATAGAGACTCTTCCATAGAGAACGTGGCGTTCCCTAGGTGGTACTATGATAACCTTCGTGTATGCTCATATAGACATATTATAATGGAGGCACACTTAAACACAATAATAAAATGTGTGAATTTACTGACACGAATTACATGATCACACATACAATCACAAGCAATACATGAATATGAAAATAAGGATAATAAATCTGGAGACCGTCAGCAACTCTTCTTGCACGACCTCCAACACTCCTTCAGCTGGGCAGAAAGACAGGAGTCACACACTCTCGCAGAACGGCCTCTTCACCACGTCGGCATCTCTTCTTCACTGTCCTGCCGTCCACACACACTGTCCTCTCTGACAGTCCTGGACATAAGCTGCCCTGCAGCCTATTCTACTACTAAAGTATTAATGTCCTATTGCCACATACATAAGTGAATATCGTGGCCTATCTAGCCTACTCTCACAAAGAGGTAATGGGAGGGAAAATGATCTACCTTTACATTCCTGGCTCACGACGCCTGTCCCTCGATGGTGTGAGGTTCCCACGCTTCCTGAGTCGATCCTTAACGATCCAGGAACGTTCCACAGGTCCTCAGGTGTCGTGAAGCCTTCGCGTCGTCGACATTCCAATCCCTGAGATTCAGCTATCCCAATCGTGGTTCACCAATGGGCGCTGAGCTAATCACTATATTCAAACACTCGTCATTTCCACAAGGCGTTGCTCCTTGTCCTAGGAACAGTGTCGTCCCTCCAAGCCCTCAGAGGATGTGACCCGGTCACAGCTAGGCCTGCCCGCCACACCTTCCAGGCCCTCAACGTCCAGCGTCGCCGCCCAGCATCGCCACCGAATATTTTCCAAGTTTGGCACTTCTCTGCTCAATCAACTTGGTTCCTTTTCGCTTCCCAGAAGCGCGGGGTCTCCAATATATCAGGTGGGCTGCGATGGCTAGCTCTAATCCACTGAGAAAGGGCTGTAGAGCCTCCAATCCTTGAGAGCTGACCGAGGTGCGTCCTCTCGCCTCCACTGTCAGGCCAACTCTGACATTGGCGCCGCCCGGGGCACTCAGTGCCGTCACGGCGTGCCCTGATTGGTCGCCCGTGAAGCAAGCCACCCAATCAGCACACGGCTAGTGTCCCTTGCAAAACGTCATATCTGCAGTAGAGGATACTCTTTCATTTATATTGGGGCACCAATTTCCCTTTACTTACAACTTATAATGTAACTTTCTCCCTGTAGGGAGAGTTGATATGACTCTTAAAGCAGGCAAACGAAAGAGATAGGAGAGGTCACCGTAACACCATTAATAATTATCTATTACAATAAACGTGCCTAATAATCCTGAACAATAATCCTCTGCAATAGTCAACCAAAATAGCCCTCCACAATAATCACAAGAATAACTCTCCAGATATAAGCTACAATAATAACCGTCCATAATAATCCTCAACAATAACCCCATTTTAATAACCCAACACTATAACCCTCAATAATAACCCACCAAAGTAATCCTTCATAATAATAAACCATAAAAAAAACTCCATAATAATACAAGAGAAAAATCTTCCATAATAATCCATCACAATAACCTTTCATAGGAATCCACCATAATACCTCTCCATAGTAATCTTTACCACTTACCTTTCATAATAAGCCTCATGAATAATCCTCTATAATAATCCACCAAAATTTTTCCTCATAATAATTCACGCCAATAAAATCCATAATTATGAAATATATTAATCTTTTTAATAATCATCCACAATAACTCTCTATAATAATTTCTTACAATAACCTCCTTCATGATATTCCAGAATAACCCTCCATATTAATTCTCCAAAATAACCATCAACAATAATCCACCACAATAAATCTTCAAATATTTCCCAACTCATTAACCCTTTCTAATAAGCCTCTGCAATAATCCTCACTTATATTAAACCACAATACCCCGCCTCAATGATCTACAACAATAACTCTCTGTATTAATCCACCACAATAACCTGTTATAATAACTAATAACAATAACTTTCCATAATAATCCACACAAAGTAAACCTCCATAATAATCTACCACAATAACTCTAGGAATTAATCCTCCTCAATAATCCTTCTAAATAATCTTCTGAAATAATCATCTAAATAATTACTACTAACACTATTAATAATAATTTACCACTTTAACTTTCAAAATAATTTACTACAATAACCCTCCCTTAAAATTCCCCTCAATAACCCTCATTGTAGTAAAATCACAATTGCGTCATATATCAATGGAAATAATTTTGGGGTAATGTAGTGACTTGTGGAGTTCAAGTCACTCCATTGTCTCAAAATGATATTCATTGATATATCTCGCCAATGTGGTTTCATTGTGATCTGAGTCTAATGAAAGAGTGTGAACGTCATTACCGAAGGCCTGAGTGTTGTTGCGTTGGCTCTAAAACTCTGGTTGGGCTCCGGTTTGGGGCCTCCAGAACCTTCCATTAAATTCTGTAGAGTTCTGGCATGGTCGACTTATCTTTCGTAATAATCTTTCTCAACATAAGTATGTTTTATTGCCTTCCGAGTCTTTGTTATTGAATAAGAAATAATACTTTTTCCATATAAAAAATTATGAGAAAATAATTACAATATGGAACCATATTGCAGCTCCTTGTGTCTACTTATTAATTGATTTCATGTGTTTGGAATTATATTTATAGGTTGAAATAAGAAAAAGGAAGAATCGTTCGTGAAGTGGGCTCGTGCTGACGACCGTCCGGCCACCGGCGGCATGCCCCACTCTGAGACCGTGACTCTTCCTAATTAGTCAAGACTCACAAAGTATTATATAGACCTTCACCTCAAGTGACCCCGAGAGACCATGTACACGCTTTAATTTTCAGTGACACCAGCAACATTCATCTGAAGGAAGTGATAACCTTACAGGAGTGAAAACTGCCCTCAATGTGCTAAACAGAGAAATATTAATACAACACTCCTGTTATGGTAAGAATGAAAGCAATCACTCTTGACACGACTGTTATGACCTCTGGTTCATCAGAGGTCACCCGTGTGTGTGTTTACTTATATTAACATTAATCCACATTCGAAGGATTTACTCTTTTTATTAAGATTTCAGTCATAATCACTGTTCTTGATATTACGTGATATCTAGTTTCACGTGATATCACTTAGCCAGTTTATTGTCAGGGAGCCTCGTGACCACACAGTCATGTATACCTTAGAGCTCTCTGGACTGACAGCCACGTGGTCATGTGGAGTTGGTGCTGCATCATTAAGGTGATATGCTTTTGTAATTAGCTTGGGTGGTAACCAAGTGGCCATATATACTGTAGAGCTGCTTGTCTGATAACCAAGTGGCCATGTATACTGTAGAGCTGCTTGTCTGACAACCAAGTGGTCATGTATACTGTGGAGCTGCTTGGCTGACAACCCAGTGGTCATGTATATTGTGCTTACCTAGTTGTGATTGCGGGGTTGAGCTACTGCTCATTGGTCCCGCATCTCAACTGTCAATCAGCTGATTCAGATGTTTGTTGGTCTATTGGGTTCCATCATATCTACATTTGTAACTCTGTTTCTAGTCTGCCTTCACCACATCACTTCTAAATGCATTCCATTTGTAAATTATCCACGCAAATATCTTATCTTAATCATCCACGAAAATAGCCCTCCACAATAATACTCAAAAATGATACTCCATAATTATCAACCAAAATAACGTTTTGTAATAATCCAACACAATAACTTTTTATAATAATCCAGCACAATAACTTTTTAAAATAATCTTACACAATAACTCTAAATAATAATCCAACTGAAAACTTCTAAATAATAATCCAATATAATAATTCTAAATAATAATACAACACAATAACTCTAAATAATAATCCAAAACAATAACTCTAAATAATAATCTAACACAATAACTCTAAATAATTATCCAACACAATAGTTTTAAATAATAGTCCAACACAATAAATGTCCATATTAATTATTCATAATAATCATCAATAATTATCTACTACAATAAACATGATTAATACTCCTCAACAATAATCCTCCGCAATAGTCAACCAAAATAGCCCTCCACACTAATCACAAAAATAACTCACCAGATATAAGCCACAATATTAACAGTCTTTCATAATCCTCAACAATAACTCTTTTTAATAATCCAGCACTATAACCCTATATAATAACCCACCAAAGTAATCCTCCATAATAATAACCGTTAAAAAAACTCAATAATATAACAAGAGAATAATATAACAACAGAATAATCCTCCATAATAATCCATCACAATAACCTTTCATAGAAATTCACCATAATACCTCTCCATAGTAATCTTCAACAGTTACCGTTCATAATAAGCCTCAAAAATAACCCTCTATAATAATCCACTAAAATTTTTCCTCATAGTAATTCACACCAATAAAATCCATAATTATGAAATATAATAATCTTCTTAATAGTCACCAACAATAACTCACCATAATAACCATCCACAATAACTCACAATAATAATTTCTTACAAGAATCTACTTCATGATATTAAACAATAATCATCCATATTAATTCACGAAAATAACTAACAACAATAATCCACCACAATAACTCTCCTTAATAAATCCCCACACTAACCCTTCATAATTTGCCACTACAATAAACCTCAATTATATTAAACCGCAATAACCCTCCTCTATCATCTACAACGATCTCTCTGCTATAATCCACCACATTAATCTGTTATAATAAACAATAACAATTACTTTCCATAATAATCCACCGAAATAAACCTCTATAATAATCTACCACAATACTTCTAGGAATTTATCCACCACAATAACCCTTCAAAATAATCTTCCGAAATTATCTTCTAAATAATTACCACTAAAACTATTAATAATTATTCACCACTTTAGCTTCCAAAATTATTTAGAACAATAACCCCTCCCTTAAAATTCACCACAATACCCATCATTGTATTAAAATCACAATGGCATCATATATCAATGGAAATAATTTTGGGGTAATGTAGTGACTTGTGGAGTTCAAGTCACTCCATTGTCTCAAAATTATATTTATTGATATATCACGTCATTGAGATTTCATTGTGTTCTGAGACTATTGTAAGAGTGAGAACGTCATTACCGAAGGCCTGAGTGTCATCAGGTTGGCTGTAAAACCCTGGTTGGGCTCCGGTTTGGGGGCCTCCAGAACCTTCCATTAAATTAAGAAGAGTTCTTGCTTTGTCGACTTATCTTTCGTAATAATCTTTCTCAACAACAGGATGTGTTATTGCCACTCGTTTCTTTGTTATTGAATAAGAAAAAATACTTTTTCCATATAAAATATTATGAGAAAATAATTATAATATGGAACCATGTTGCAGCTCCTTGTGTCTACTTATTAATTAATTTCCTGTGTTTGGAATTAATATTTATAGGTTGAAATAAGAAAAAGGAAGAGGTGTTCGCGAAGTGGGCTCGAGCTGACGACCGTCCGGCCACCGGCGGCAGACCCCACTCTGAGGCCGTGACTCTTCCTAATTATTCAAGTCTCACTAAATATTATATAGGCCTTCACCTCAAGCGACCCCGAGAGACCATGTATACGCATTAATTTCCAGTGACACCAAGAACATTTATCTGAAGGAAGTGATAACCTTACAGGAGTGAAAACTGCTCTCATGGTACTTAATAGGGAAATCTTAATACAACACTCCTTTCATGGTAAGAATGAAATTGAGCACTCGTGACTCGACTGTTATGACCTCTGGGTCATCACAGGTCACCCATCCCACCAGCAAGCAACACACGGACAAAGTAGGAACTATATGATAAACGAGAGGGGCCTCATGATGGTCATGAGAGAGATTATAGTAAAAACAGATAAAGATAAATGACGATTGTTGGTCCTCGGGGACTTCAATTTAAAAGCAATAGGCTGGGAGGCGTACGAAGCAAGAACGGAGAACATTTCGACAATCAGATTTGTAAGCCTCATTCTGGAGACATTCATGTATTAACACGTCAAGCAGGCCACGAGAATCCGTCAATACTGGACTTAATATTCATCAGGAAAGAAGAAGAGATATTTGAAATCTAGTTACGCCCTTCTTTGGGAATGAGTGATCGTGTCCTGTCGTAAATTAAATATGCTTTACGATATATTCTCTGATAGAATTGGGACATTGAAACAGTTATTAAACTCAATTTCAAGAGAGATCACTGTTGGGAACTTAGAAAATTCTTTAATGAGTTTATATGAACAGACTTGTTGCTAGGAAAGGAAGTAAGTGAAATGTATTCCAAATTTTGCGAAATATACGATGAAGGAACACAACATTTATATCAAAACAGAGATGCAGGACCAGAAAACAGGATTGTTTCAACATAAATTGTGATAGGGCCAGAGAGAACAAGGTAAGAAAATTGGTTCAATATCAGAACAGGTTCAATACCTGCAAACATACCAGCAATATAAGCATTGTAGAAACAATTACACAGCGGTGAGGAGGTAGAAAAGAACTTTGGGAAAGGTATAGCGGACAAATATAAAACAGATCCAGACATTTTTTTTAATTAAATAAAAGCAAGCTGCATGGAAAGGATAAAATCCAGAGAGTGAGAACGGGGAACAGGACAATTGAGAATGGAAAAAGAAATGTGTGAAATGCTAAATGAACAGTTCTAAAGTGAGTTTGTACAAAATGAGGATTTCAGAGATCCGGACCAAATACCGGTTCCAGAGCAGCCAATTGAGGTATCTCAAGACAAAGTGAAGAAATTACTCAAGGGGCTAGAAAGAAATAAAGCAGGTGGCTTGTTGCATGAATGTGCAATTGAGCTGAGCATTCCACTCCAATTAATATTTCAGACATCCTTGTGCACAGGAATCTTCGCAGATATATGGAAAAAAGTAAACATAGTACCAATCTATAAAAATTGTAGTCGAGACGATCCTTTAAATTACAGATCCGAATCACTAACAAGTGAAGTAGTCAAAACCCCAGAAAAAAATAGTTAAAGCTAAATGGGTTGAACACCTTGAGAGTAATGACATAATAACGAACAGAAAGAATGGGTTTCGAACCGAATGATCCTGTGTAACAAATCTACTAAGTTTTTATGATAGAGCCACAGAGATAATACAGGAAAGCGGTGCCTGGGTTGACTGTGTCTCTCTTGACCTAAAAAAAAATTGCTTTTCACAGAGTCCCACATAAGAGGCGGTTCTGGAACCTGGAATATGCTAGAGGAGTGACAGGGAGACTTCTGACATGGATGAAAAATGTTCTAACTGACAGACAGATGAGGGCATTAATCAGAGACAATGTATCTGACTGGAGGAGAGTTACTAGTGGAGAACTACAGGGTTTAGTTCTTGAACAAACATCGTCTTCCCTCAATAATTATCCAGCACAGTAAACCTACATCTTAATCCACCAAAATAAGCCCATTAATTATCCTCAACATTAACCTTCAATAATAAAATTAAACATTTACCTTTAGTAATAAACTTCAACATTAGCCTTTAATAATAAACTTCAACATTAACCTTTAATAATAAACTTCAACATTAACCTTTAATAATAAACTTCAACATTAACCTTTAATATTAAACTTCAACATTAACCTTTAATAATAAACTTCAACAATAACCTTCATAGTCATTCTCAATAATAACGTGAAATAGTAATCCATAACAATAAACCTCCATAATTTTCCAACAGAATAATCATCAAAATAATCCTTCACAATAAACCTCCATAATTTTTCAACAGAATAATCATCAAAATAATCCTTCACAATAACCCTTAATAGTAATCCACAACAATAACCCTATATATTAATAAAAATACTCAACAATTTCCTCTATAATAATAATCAACAATAACTCTCTCTGATAACACACAACAATCACCCTCCATAATAATAACTCACAATAATCCTCCTTAATAAACCACCAAAATAACCCTAAATATTAATCAAGCACAATACTCCTTCATAATAATTCATCACAATAACCCTACATAATAACCCACAAGAATAAACCTCCATAATAACCCTCAAGAATAAACCTCCATAATAAACCTGAACGATAACCCTCCATGTTTATTTCCCACAATAACTTCAATAATCTACCTAAATCACCTTCAATAATAATACAATTCTAATAATAATTCACCACAATAAACTTCCATAATAATCCAATAAAATAATCCTCCATAGTTATCCATTATAATATGTTTCCAGACATAGGTTGAAAAACAAAACAAAAGGAAGAATCATACCCCAATTTGGGCTCAAGCTGACGACCGTCAAGCTGGCCACCGGCGGCAGACCCCACTCTGAGACCGTGACTCTTCCTAATTAGTCAACACTCACCAAGTATTATATAGACCTTCACCTCAAGTTACCCCGAGAGACCATGTATGCGCTTAAATTTCCAGTGACAGCAAGAACATTCATCTGAAGGAGGTGATAACCTTACAGGAGTGAAAACTGTCCTCATGGTTTTTAACAGAGAAATCTTAATACAACACTCTTGTTATTGTAAGAATGAAAGCGATCACTCTTGACACGACTGTTATGACCTCTGGGTCATCACAGGTCACCCGTGTTTGTGTTTACTTATATTACCATTAATCAACATTCGAAGGATTTACTCTTTTTATTAAGATAGTCATAATCACTGTTCATGATATTACGTAAAATCTAGTTTCACGTGATATCACTTAGCTAGTTTATTTTCAGGCAGCCACGTGATCACATAGGCATGTATACTGTAGAGTTCTCTGGACTGACAGCCACTTGGTCATGTGTAGTGGCTGCTCCTGCATCAACAAGGTCATATGTTTTTGTAATTAGTGCGTCTGACAGCCAAGTGATCATGAATATTGTACTTACCTAGTTGTGATTGCGGGGATTGAGTTTCTGCTCTTTGATCCTGCATCTCAACTGTCAATCAGCTGATTCATATGTTTGTGGGCCTATTGGGCTCCATCATATCTACATTTGTAACTCTGTTTGGAGTCAGCCTCCACCACATCATTTCCAAATGCATTCCATGTGTATATAATCAGCGCAAATAACTTATCTTAATAATCCACGAAAATAGCCATCCACAATAATCCACAAAAATAATACTACACATTAATCTACCAAAATAACGTTTTGCAATAAGCCAACACAATAACTCTAAATAATAATCCAATACAATAATTCTAAATAATAATCCAACACAATAGCTTTAAATATTAATCCAACACAATAAATGTCCACAATATTTATTCATAATAAGCATCAATAATTATCTACTACAATAAACGTACCTAATAATCCACAACAATATTCCTCCACAATAGTCAAACAAAATAGCCCTCCACAATAATAATAATAAATAACTCTCCAGATATAGGCCACAATAATAACCGTCCATAATAATCCTCATCAATAACCCTTTTTAATATTCCAGCATTATAACCCTCAATAATAATCCAGCAGTATAATCCTCAATAATAATCCAGCAGTATAACCCTCAATAATAACCCACCAAAGAAATTTCTTCATAATCAGCCTCCAAAAAACCTCCATAATAATACAAGTGAATAATTGTCCATAATAATCCATCACAATAACCTTTCATAGGAATCCACCACAATACCTCTCCATAGTAATCTTCAAAAGTTACCGTTCATAATAAGCCTCAAGAATAACCCTCTATGATAATCCACCACAATTTTTCCTCATAACAATTCAATCAATAAAAGCCATAATTTTGTAATATAATAATCCTCTTAATAATCATCCACAATAACTCACAATAATAATTTCTTACAATAACCTCCTTCATAATATTTTACAATAACCCTCCATATTATTTCACGAAAATAACCAACAATAATAATCTACCACAATAACTCACCATAATAATTCTCCATATTAACCCTTCCTAATAAGCCACTACAAAATCCCTCATTTATATTTAACCACAATAACCCTTCCTCAATAATCTACAACAATAACTCTAAATAATAATTCAATGCAATAACTCTAAATAATAATCTAATACAATAACTCTAAATAATAATCAAAGACAATAACTCTAAATAATAATTCAACAAAATACCTCCATATAACTATCCAACACAATAAATGTTCATAATTATTATTCATAATAACCATCAATGATTATCTACTACAATAAACGTTCCTAATAATCCACAACAATAATCCTCCCCCAATAGTCAACCAAAATAGCCCTCCACAATAATCACAAAAATAACTCTCCAAATATTAGCCACAATAATAACCGTCCATAATAATCCTCAGCAATAACCTTTTTTAATAATCCAGCACTATAACTCTCACTAATAACCCACCAAAGTAATCCTTCATAATAAGCTTCCCCACAGAAAAAATCTCTAATAATTCAAGAGAATAATCCCCCATAATAATCCATCACAATAACATTTCATAGGAATCCACCACAATACCTCTCCATAGTAATCTTTATCAGTTCCCGTTCATGATAAGCTTCAAGATTAACTTTGTATAATAATCCACCAAAATTTTTTCTCTTAATAATTAACCCCAATGAAATCCATAATTATGCAATATAATAAACTTTATTTCTTTCCTGCTTNGCATTAAGGTCCCCAATGACCAGTGAAGGGTTAGTATAATGCAGTCAGGTAGATAGTGAGGGCCGAAGCCGTTCCTGGATACATACAAATTAACTACAATAAATCCCTTTCCCTTAATGATAATTTAACACAGACACTCTCGATACCTTGCATTTTTGACGGGGTTCTACTAACTCTGCTGGTATGGAGTTCTTAACATAAATCGACGTCCCTCTGATGTTATTGCGGCGAAGAGGTGAAACCCTTTATAGCCATTTAATTTCAATAAGCCTTCATTCCTATCCCTGTCTCCTGGAGAGGTACAACATCAATATCATTTCCCATCACATAACAATGAACATCTGTAACCCTGTTTCTTAAACCATTAACATTCCATGACAACACTTTCAGTCTAGGGTGATCCATTATCAAACAATTCACTTTCTAAGTCATCCCCAATAAGTTCACTAAATGATAGCCATACCTTGTATAACATCTCCCACCTCCTCCCAAGTTCACCAGTAAAAGCAACATTGCGTTTCCCAAGAGATTTTTTCAGTCTTGTGACGTCCATTATTGGCCCAAATGATTCCTTCATTTTATGTGTAATTATAGGGTTTTTCCTTTCACTACGACTATCATCATTCACACACACTTCACTTTCCTTCATTTCATCACTCAATATTTCATTATTGTCCTCAACCACTATATCCTGACTTTCCTTCACTGTTTTGTGACTTTCCTTGACCTTCACCTGATCGTTTAATTTCGCCTCGATGGATTCGAATCTCTTGCCAAGATTTCGGAGGAACTCGCCAACTTTTTTCAGTTCAGCCCACACCTTGACCATATCATTATGGCCCTCTTTCTGAGCCCCAGTAGACACTTCACTCACCGTTACACTGTCACTGCCGGAGTCCTGAGTGTTGGCGTGGCTGCTTGTTTCTTCAGCCTGACGAAGTAAAGGTGACTCTTTTACCCACGCATTCGTCCGGTTCACTGGCACTGTTTGGGGCAGATTGTTTTGCTGTGCTCCCGGTGTCTGGGTAAGAGCTCTTGCTCGCTCTGTAACATTCACCGGCCGGGGAACATCCATACTCGGCCTCTTGCTACACACAGCCGAGCTGGCATTGTGAACACCTCCACAGTTGCAGCATCTGGGAACTATTGTCTCACCCAGATTAAGTCTGTTTATACACACATTAGAGAGGTGAGACTTTCCGCAGAAACGACATCGTGGATCATGATGACAGCTTCAGGATTTATGCCCCCATCTGCAGCATTTCAGGCATATTATGGGCTCTTCCACATACTTTGCTACATGCCTGTAGCCCGCACCGGTGATGAACACTCTCTTGGGAACTTCACCTCTCACTAGAGCCACCACCTGATTCCTAGCTTCACCTTTAATAAGGTGACGCTTGGCACACACAAATCGTTGGTCGTCGAGGATGAATTCGGGGTCTAGAATTTGAGGGTATTTGTAGATAATCACCATCGTCAGCTTCTCATTCCCCTCCGGTATTTGCATAACAATTCCTTCATATCCTTGCTGGTTAAGAAACACAACTACCTCCATAGAACCTACCGTTAAGTAAGATTTGTTCACACCTTCCTTCAGCAGGGGCTCGAACTTGCGGTATTCTCTTCCAAGTTTGACTGTCCATAGCAGCTTGTGATGATAGGCCAGTGTGAATGAGGCAGGGCAGAGAAGCCTCCACCTCCGCTGACCCTCACCTTCCTGACATCGTTCTGTCCGTTCGTCGACACTGGTTTGATCAGTCTCGGCGTCGTTCTTCATTCTCTTGTCGTTTGCGTTATGTGTACTTTCACTGTCTATCACTATCATGTCATGTCTATCACTGTCTATCACTATCATGAGGCAGGGCAGAGAAGCCTCCACCTCCGCTGACCCTCACCTTCCTGACATCGTTCTGTCCGTTCGTCGACACTGGTTTGATCAGTCTCGGCGTCGTTCTTCATTCTCTTGTCGTTTGCGTTATGTGTACTATCACTACGCCTTACACCATGTCTTCTCCGTTTCTTCTGTTGCGTGGTTAGAACTTTTTGAAACTCACCATCCTCGACTGACTGGCTGCTTTCTGAGTTCATGTTAATATTGCCGCGGGAAGTAGCCAGTTCTTCTGGTGACTGAGTCTCCGTCTCAGTACCCAGCATGGGGGGAGATGTGTAGAAGGCGATTAATACTAGTCAGTCTCCTTATGTGTACACTGAGCTAAACACCAGCACTAAATTCACCCCTAGTCGCGGAGCAGGTACTTCTTGACCCGACCGCGTCCCAGGTAAGACTATGAGGGTTATTGTAGTAAATAATTTTGAAAGTTAAAGTGGTGAATTATTATTAATATTGTTAGAGGTAATTTTTTAGAAGGTTATTTCAGAAGATTATTTTGAAGGGTTATTGTGGTGGATTAATTCCGAGGGTTATTGTTGTAGATTATCGAGGAGGGTTATTGTGGTTTAATGTAATTGAGGATTATTGTAGTGGCTTATTAGGAAGGGTTAATGTGGGGATTTATTATGGAGAGTTATTGTGGGGGATTATTGTTGATGGTTATTTTGGTGAATTAATATGGAGGGTTATTGTGAAATATCATGAAGGAGGTTATTGTAAGAAATTATTATTGCGAGTTATTGCAGATGATTATTATGGTGAGTTATTGTGGATGATTATAAAGAGGATTATTATATTGCATAATTATGGATTTTATGGGGATGAATAATTATGAGGAAAAATTTTGGTGGATTATTATAGAGGGTTATTCTTGAAGCTTATTATGAAAGATTACTGTTGAAGATTACTATGGAGAGGTATTGTGGTGGATTCCTATGAAAGGTTGTTGTGATGGACTATCATGGAGGATTATTCTCCTGTAGTTTTTTAGTCTTATTATAAAGGATTACTTTGGTAGGTTATTATTGAGGGTTATAGTGCTGGATTATTAAAAAGGGTTATTGTTGAAAATTATTATTGATGGTTATTATTGTGGCTTATATCTGGAGAGTTATTTTTGTGATTATTGTTGAGGGCTATTTTGGTTGACTATTGCAGAGGGTTATTGTTGTGGATTATTAGGTACGTTTATTGTAGTAGATAATTATTGATGGTTATTAAGAATAATTATTATGGACATTTATTATGAAGGACTATTATTTAGAGTATTGTGTTGGATTATTATTTAGAGTTATTGTGTTGAACTATTTTTTAGAGTTATTTTATTGGATTATTATTTAGAGTTATATTGTAGGATTAATATTTATAGTTATTGTGTTGGATAATTACAAAACGTTATTGTGTTGGATTATTACAAAACGTTATTTTGGTGAATTAATATGGAGTATTATTTTTGTGGATTATTGTCGAGGGCTATTTTCGTGGATTATTTAGATAAATTATTTGCGTGGATTATTTACAAATAGAATGCATTTGAAAGTTATGTTATGGAGGCAGACTCCATACAGTTACAAATGTAGATTTTATGGAGCCCAATAGGCCCAGAATCATGTGAATCAGTTGATTGGCAGTTGAGATGTGGGACTAAAGAGCAGATGCTCAACCCCCCCCCCCCCCGCAATCACAACTAGGTTAGTATAATATACAAGATCGCTTGGTTGTCAGACAAGCAGCTCCAATGTATACATGACTATGTGATCACGTGGCAGTATGACAATTACTGTCCACGAGATATCTACAACGTTTATGACTGATCTATTAATAAAAAAGTAAATCCTTCAAATGTTGATTAATGGTTTTATAAGTGAACACTCACAGAGGTGACCTGTGATGACAAAGAGGTCATAACAGTCGTGTCACGAGTGATCACTTTCATTCCTTCCATAACAGGAGTGTTGTATTAAGATTTCTGTGATAATTACCATGAGGGCAGTTTTCACTCCTGTATGGTTATCACTTCCTTCAGATGAATGTTCTTGGTGTCACTGGAAATTAAAGTGTATACATGGTGTCTCTAGGTCACTTGAGGTGAAGGTCTATATAATATTTAGTGAGTCTTGACTAATTAGGAAAGTCACGGCCTAAGAGTGGGGTCTGCCGCCGGTGGCCAGACGGTCGTCAGCTCGAGCCCATGTCATGTAGACCTCTTCCTTTTTCTTTTTTCATCCTATTAATATAAATTCCAAACAAAGAAAATCAATTAATAAGTAGACACAAGGAGCTGCAACAGAGTTCCATATAATAAGGTTTTTCTGATAATATTTCGTATGGAAAAAGTATTATTTCTTATTCAATATCAAGGAAACGGGTTGCAATAACACATACTGATGTTGAGAAAGATAATTACGAAAGAAAAGTCGACCAAGCCAGAACTCTACTGAATTTAAAGAAAGGTTCTGGAGGCCCCAATCCGGAAACCAACCAGGGTTTTACAGCCAACCCGACCACACTCTGACCTTCGGTAATGACGTTTACACTCTTACAATAGACTCAGATCACAATGAAATCACAATGACGAGATATATCAATGAATATCATTTTGAGAGAATGGAGTGACTTGAACTCCACAAGTCACTACATTACCCCAAAATTATTTCCATTGATATATGATGCCATTGTGATTTTACTACAATGAGGGTTATTGTGGTGAATTTTTAGGAAGGGGTATTGTAGTACAAAATTTTGAAAGTTAAAGTGGTGAATTATTATTAATAGTGTTAGTGGTAATTTTTAAAAGGTTATTTCAGAAGATTATTTTGAAGGGTTATTGTGGTGGATTAATTCCGAGAGTTATTGTTGTAGATTATTTTGGAGGGTTATTGTTGTTTAATATAATTGAGGGTTATTGTAGTGGCTTGTTAGGAAGGGTTAATGTAGGGACTTATTATAGAGAGTTATTGTGGGGATTATTATTGATGGTTATTTTTGTGAATTAATATGGAGGGATATTGTGAAATATCATGAAGGAGGTTATTGTAAGAAATTATTATTGTGAGTTATTGCAGATGGGTATTATTGTGAGTTATTGTGGATGATTATTAAGAGGATTATTTTATTGCATAATTATGGATTTTATTGGATGAATAATTATGAGGAAAAATTTTGGTGGATTATTGTAGAGGGTTATTCTTGAGGCTTATTATGAAAGGTTACTGTTGAAGATTACTATGGAGAGGTATTGTGGTGGATTCCTATGAAAGGTTATTGTGATGGATTATCATGGAGGATTATTTTTTTGTAAGTTTTTTTAGGCTTATTATGAATGATTACTTTGGTAGGTTATTATTGAGGGTTATAGTGCACGATTATTATAAAGGGGTATTGTTGAGAATTATTATTGACGGTTATTATTGTGGTTTATATCTGGAGAGTTGCTTTTGTGATTATTGTTGAGGGGGATTTTGGTTGACTATTGCGGAGGTTTATTGTTGTGGATTATTAGGTACGTTTATTGTAGTAGATAATTATTGATGGTTATTATGAATAACTATTATGGACATTTATTGTGTAGGATTATTATTTAGAGTTATTGTGTTTGATTATTATTTAGAGTTATTGTGTTGAATTATTATTTAGGGTTATTGTGTTGGATTATTACAAAACGTTATTGTGTTGGATTATTACAAAACGTTATTTTGGTGAATTCATATGGAGTATTATTTTTGTGGATTATTGTGGAGGGCTATTTTCGTGGATTATTAAGATTAATTATATGCGTGGATTATTTACAAATGTTATGCATTTGGAAGTTATGTTATGGAGGCAGACTCCATACAGTTACAAATGTATATATTATGTAGCCCAATAGGCCCAGAATCATGTGAATCATCAGATGATTGACAGTTGAGATGTGGGACGAAAGCACAGATGTTCAATCCCCCCGCAATCACAACTAGGTAAGTACAATATACAAGATCGCTTGGTTGTCAGACAATCAGCTCCACTGTATACATGACTATGTGATCACGTGGCTGTATGACAATTACTGTCCACGAGATATCTACAACGTTTATGACTGATCTCCTAATAAAAAAGTAAACCTTTGAATCTTGATTAATGGTAATATAA
The DNA here is from genome assembly GCA_020271785.1 of Procambarus virginalis. Taxonomy (NCBI): domain Eukaryota; kingdom Metazoa; phylum Arthropoda; class Malacostraca; order Decapoda; family Cambaridae; genus Procambarus; species Procambarus virginalis. The sequence continues at coordinate 1,893,006 of WNGS01061674.1, read as the reverse complement.
GTAAACACACACACACACACGGGTGACCTGTGATGACCCAGAGGTCATAACAGTTGTGTCTCAAGTGATCGCTTTCATTCTTATCATAACTGGAGTGTTGTATTAAAATTTTTCTGTCAAGTACCATGAGGGCAGTTTTCACTCCTATAAGGTTATCACTTCCTTCAGATGAATGTTCTTCGTGTCACCAGAAATTAAAGCGTATAGATGGTCTCTCCGGGTCACTTGAGGTGAATTTCTAAAAATACTTGGTGAGTCTTGACTAATTAGGAAGAGTCACACCCTCATAGTGGGGTTTGCCGCCGGTGGTCGGACCGTCGTCAGCTCGAGCCCACGTTATTACGGGTTCTTCCTTTTTCTTTTTCAACCTATTAATGTAAATTCCAAACACAAGAAATCAATTAATAGGTAGACACAAGGAGCTGCAACATGCTTCCATATTATAATTTTGTTCTCATAATATTTGATATGGAAAAAGCATTATTTCTTTTTCAATAACAAAGAAACGGGTTGCAATAACACATACTGATATTGAGAAAGATAATTACGAAAGATAATTTCGACCAAGCCAGAACTCTACTGAATTTAATGGAAGGTTCTGAAGGACTCAAACCAGAGCCCAACCAGAGTTTTACAGCCAACCCGACCACACTCAGGCCTTCAGTAATGACTTTCACACTCTTACAATTGACTCAGATCACAATGAAATCAAAATGACGTGATATATCAATGAATATCAGTTGGAGACAATGGAGAAATTTGAACTCCACAAGTCACTACATTACCCCAAAATTATTTCCAATGATATATGATGCCTTTGTGATTTTACTACAATGATGTTTATTGTGGTGAATTTTAAGGAAGGGTTATTGTAGTAAATAATCTTGAAAGTTAAAATGGTGAATAATTATTAATAGTTTTAGTGGTAATTATTTAGAAGATTATTTCAGAAGATTATTATGAAGGGTTATTGTGGTGGATTAATTCCTAGAGTTATTGTGGTAGATTATTATAGAGATATATTTTGGTGAATTATTATGGAAAGTTATTGTTATTGGTTATTATAACAGGTTATTGTGGTAGATTATTACGGAGAGTTATTGTTGTAGATAATAGAAGAGGGTTATTGCAGTTTAATATAATTGAGGATTATTGTAGTGGCTTATTAGAAGGGTTAATGTGGGAAATTATAATGAAGAGTTATAGTGGTGGATTGTTGTTGATGGATATTTTGGTGAATTAATATGGAGGGTTATTGCAGAATATCATGATGGAGGTTATTGTAAGAAATTATTATGGGGAATTATTGTGGATGATTATTAAGAGGATTATTATATAGTATAATTATGAATTTTAGTGGGGTGAATTGTTATGAGGAAAAATTTGGTGGATTATTATAGAGGGTTAATCTTGAGGCTTATTATGAACAGTAAATGTTGAAGATTACTATGGAGAAGTATTGTGGTGGATTCCTATGAAAGGTTATTGTTATGGAGGATTATTCTCTTGTATTATCATCGAGGTTTTTGGAGGCTTATTATGAAGGATTAATTTGGTGGGTTAATGTTAAGAGTTATATTGCTGGATTATTAAACAGGGTTATTGTTGATGGTTATTATGGACGGTTATTATTGTGGCTTATATCTGGAGAGTTATTTGTGTGATTATTCTGGCGGGCTATTATGGTTGACTATTGCGGAGGCTTATTATTGTGGATTATTAGGTACGTTTATTGTAATAGATTATTATTGATGGGTATTTTTAATAATTATTATGGACATTTCTTGTGTTTTATTATTATTTAGAGTTATTGTGTTGGATTATTATTTAGAGGTTTTGTGTTGGATTATTACAAACGTTATTTTGGTGGATTAATATGGAGTAGTATTTTTGTGGATTATATAGGACTATTTTCGTTGATTATTAGGATACGTTATTTGCGTAGATTATTACAAATGGAATGCATTTGGAAGTGACGTGTNGGTATTTGTTGAGTATTATTATTATTATATAGGGTTATTGTTGTGGATTACAATTAAGGGTTATTGTGAAGGATTATTTTGATAATTATTCTGTTGGAAAATTATGGAGGATTATTATTATGGATTATTATGGAAGGGTATTGTTGAGGATGATTATGAAGGGTTATTATTGAAGTTTATTGTTAAAGGGTAATGTTAAAGTTTATTATTAAAGGTTAATGTTGAAGTTTATTATTAAATTTAATGTTGAAATTTATTATTAAAAGTTAATGTTGACGTTTATTATTAAAGGTTGTGAGAGAATGGTCTCTCAGGGTTCTCCTACAGCTGATTCAAATGGCTCATTGCAGTGCACAGTGCACCGATCTTCGTGCACAAGCCTTATCTCTGTTAACCCTGGATAGTAAACTGGCATGTTGGGTATCTACAGAATGCCCACTTAACCAGGAATACATTTATAATACGGAGGCCGCCGTATGTTCAAGCAGGAAGTAGATACAGGGAAGTTACTGGCCATAGGGTCAGAGAGTACATTGGCTGGTGCCAGCGTGAGAGAGACGCCAGCGAGGCGACAGGACAGAGTCTTACTTTTGGGATCAGCCTCAACCAGAGCGATGGAGGAGAACAACTGTGACGTGATTGTGACGTGTTCATGATGTCACCTCTGCTACTGATCAGGGAATGATCAATATGATTGGTTCCCGCTCATTTGCTGCCATGCTATTGGTCAAATTGTAATCCTTTGTGTTGTGTCCCACAAGGAGCCCTGAGCCCCAGGCAAGAGCATTCATGTGAGGGAGCCCTTGCATAGAGGATGTGTCCTGTTCTGTCTATCGGCCAATAGACAGAAGAACACCGTCTATTCCTCACCATCAAATTAATCTCAGCGTCTTTTCAATATACCAACACTCGCCCGGTATTGCGACTGTGACTATATTGTTCAGAAGCCTAAGTGACAAATCACCAGAGCAAAACAGACTGGTATTAGGTAACACCTGGTGACAAATGCAGATCGTCTGTGAGTGACCTAGAGTGAACGACGGCAGTGCCGCCACCTAAGTCTTCTGTGTGTGACTTTTACCACAGTGTACCTGCAAGGTACCATATAATCAGCCACCACTCTGTCCCGAGCGTGTAGCCCGCCAGCCGCCACCCTCACTGTACTACGTGACGTCACCACCCTTACTCACCGCCAGTGCCATCAGTGTGTGTTTGTGTATGTCTGTTGACATACAGCGCGCCCTCCAGCGAGTACCCCCATGTCAAGAACGGTTTGCGGGAAAGCCTGTCGTCAATGGTCTCACGTCGTGACGAGCAGAACCAGCAGTCCGTTTATTTGCTGTGTCCCTGGGTCCCTTTATTTGCATTGAGTGCTTACAAAGATTAAGTTTAACTCTGGGGATACCAAGAGATATTTATTTCTGGTGTGGTGATAATGGGTCCTATTACATCTGTCCAAGAAGAGTTTCAGAGCAGGATTTGCATTTAAGAACAGGGTTTTGTAAATGTAGTTGACACAAGAGAATTTATGGAGTGAGATTATGTTTAGCATGTTTAGGGAGTTAAACAAGGGGGCTGAGTGTTGTCTGAAAGCAGAATTTGATATTATTCTGATAATTCTGATAATAATTCTGATAATTATTCTGGGTGATGATGGATTTGAGATGGTTTGCAGTGGTTGAACCCCATGCACAGATACCATAGTTGAGATAGGGATAGATTAGTGCATAATATAGAGAGATGAGAGCAGAGTTAGGTACATAATATCTGATTTTGGAGAGTATACCAACTGTTTTAGACACTTTCTTAGTTATGTGTTGTATGTGGGTACTGAAGTTGAGTCTCTTGTCTAGGAATAGGCCAAGAAATTTTCCATCATTGTTATTGCTAATGTTTACATTGTCTATCTGAAGCTGAATTGCATTTGTAGATTTGCATCCAAATAAGATGTAATAGGTCTTTTCAATGTTAAGTGTTAGTTTGTTGGTTGACATCCATAAGTGGACTTTTTTTAGTTCATTATTAACAACATTGTTTAGTGTATGTGGGTTGGGGTTAGAGTAGATGAGGGTAGTATCATCAGCAAACAAAATAGGTTTCAGAATGTTAGAGACATTAGGCAGATCATTGATGTATATAAGAAATAGAAGAGGTCCCAAGATACTGCCCTGTGGCACTCCAACGGTTATTGGTAGAGTGGGAGAGGTTGTATTATTAATGGCTACACAATGGTATCTATCACTAAGATAGGATTGGATATAGTCCAATGCATGGCCTCGGATTCCATAATGATGGAGGTTACATAAAAGGTAGTTGTGATTAACAGTATCAAAGGCCTTTCTCAGGTCAATGAAGAGTCCAATCGGAAACTCATTTTTGTCAAGGGCTGAGTAAATTATATCAAGGAGGCTAATAATTGCATCGTTGGTACTCTTTTGGGAGCGGAAGCCAAACTGACAGGGGCTAAGAATGTCGAATTTTACGAGATATGAGTAGAGCTGTTTGTAGATAATTTTTTCAAATATTTTTGAAAGAATGGGTAGGTTCGATATTGGTCTACAGTTGTTTATGTCTGCCGGATTACCTCCTTTATGAACTGGCGTTACTCTTGCTTTTTTAAGGATATCAGGGAAGGTATGACACTCAAGGGATTTGTTGAACAGCAGAGCTATAGGTGGCGCAAGAGCATGGGAGGCGCTCTTGTATACAATGGATGGGATTTCACTGACATTCCCAGCTTTGGTTTTTAGTGAGTGTATGATGGACACAACATCTGTCGGGCTGACTGGTGAAAGGAGAAGAGAGTTTGGATAGCTGCCTGAGAGATATGTGTTGATATGTGTCTGAGTCTGTGGGATTTTACTTGCAAGGTTAGCACCAATCGATGAAAAGAAGCTATTAAATTCATTCGCCATTTCTAAATCAGATGATGGTGTAAGGCCATCCTTAGAGAGTGTTATCTGGTTATGGGAGTGTTGTTTAGTTTCTAGGATATTAGAGATGGTATTCCATGTGCTTTTCATGTTGCCTTTTGCTTCTTTGAATCTAGTCTCATAATATGAAAGTTTAGCTTTTCTTATGATACTGGTAAGCACAGATGAGTACCTTTTAACTACTTCCTTTGTAACTAGGCCACTCCTAAAATTCTTTTCATATTCATGTTTTTTGTTGATTGATTTAATTATGCCACTTGTGAGCCACGGGTTATTTTTTCTTTTATCAGTTACTTGTTTGGTAAGGAGGGGACAGTGAGTGTTGTAGAGGCTTAGAGTTTTGGAGAGAAAGAGGTTAGTTAATGAGTTTATATCCTGTATATTATTAAATTCCGATTCCCAGTTAACATTGTGAAGTGCATTAGAGAGATTGCCTAAAGCTAATTCACTGTGTAGCCTGAATGAGAGTTTCTTGGTTTCTGGTGGTGTTGTGTCCATGTTTGCTATGAGGAAGGTAGGATAGTGGTCAGTTGTTCTGTCATAAATTACCCCAGATGTAAGATCAGATGTATCTGATCTTAGTAAGAATGCCAACAGTTTTAGCAACTTTTTTTGATATATTGAGAATTTGTCCTTGGAAATTCAGATTATTATCGATGAGAACACTATGGAATTTGCCATCAACTTTATTACTAATTTGTATATTGTTTATTCTTAGAATAATTTGATTTGAGGATTTATTGTTAAACAAAATATAGAAAGTTTTGTCAATGATAAGGGTGAGTTTATAAGCAGTTATCCAAAGATGAACGTTATTTAGTTCAGTATTCACTGTGACATTTAGAGCAAGAGGATCAGGACTGGAGAAAATGAAGGCTGTGTTATCAGCAAATAAAACTGGTTTGAGGTGTTGTGAAGCATGTGGAAGGTCATTAATGTAAATGAGAAAGAGGAGAGGGCCAAGTATGCTGCCCGAAGGAACACCAATGTTGATGGGTAGGGAGGGAGAAATGGAATTATTCACAGAAACATACTGGAGACTGTCAGTAAGGTAAGACTGAAGATATCTGAGGGAGTGACCTCTGACTTCATGATGATGTTATTTAAGAAGAAGGTTTTGTTGGTTGAGAGTGTCAAAAGCCTTACATAAGTCAACAACAAACTCAACAGGTAACTCATTTTTATCAAGAGCTGCATGTAGCAAGTTAATCATACTAATAAGTGCATCGTTAGTGTTTTTTTCGGAGGGGGGGGGGAGGGTCTGAAGCCATATTGGAAAGAACTAAGTATATTGCGTTTGGCTAGATAATAGTAAAGCTGCTTCTAGATTAGTTTTTTCAAAAATTTTTAAGAAGTTAAGCAGAACTGATATAGGTCTGAAGTTGTTGACATCAGTGAGATCACCACATTTATAGACTGGAGTTACTCTCGCTTTTTTTTAGAATATTTCAAGTGACTTGTTGTAAACCAATGCAATGGCAGGAGCTAAAAATCTGGAGTTTTTTTTTATAAATTAGAGTTGGTATCTCAGCAAGGGCACTCTACTTTGTTTTAAGGGAAAGGATTATCTCATTAACATTAATGGAATTAGCAGGATTTAGGTACAGTGGCTTTGAATACTCTGGTGGTATTCTGATGGCTTATTGGGAAGGGTTAATGTGGGGAATTATTATGGAGAGTTATTGTGGCGGATTATTGTTGATGGTTATTATGGTGAAAAAATATGGAGGATTATTGTGAAGGAATATAGGGGAGGTAATAGTAAGAAATTGTTATGGAGGATTATTCTAATGCATTATTATTATATAACCTTATTGGGGTGAATTATTATAAGGAATATTTTGGTGGATTATTATCGAGGGTAATTGTGGTGGATTATTAGAGAGGGTTATTCGTAAGTCTTTGTACGAAGGGTTACTGTTGAAGATTACTATGGAGAGGTATTGTGGTGGATTCTTATGAAAGGTTGTTGTGATGGATTATTATGAAGGATTAATCTGTATGATTATTCTGGAGGATTTTTTTGTGGCTTGTTATGAAAGGTTATTTTGGTAGGTTATTGTGGAGGGTTATAGTGCTTGATTATTAAAGCTCGTTATTGTTGAGGATTATTACGGATGGTTATTATTGTGATTTATGTTTGGAGAGCTATTTTTGTAGATTATTGTGGAGGATAATTTTGGTTGACTTATGTGGAGGAAAATTGTTGTGGATTATTAGATAGGTTTTTTGTAGTTGATAATTATTGATGGTTAATTAATATGGATATTTATTATGGTGGATTATTGTTTAGAGTTATTGAGTTGAATTATTATTTAGAGTTATTGAGTTGGATTATTATTTAGAGTTATTGTGTTGGATTAGTACTTACAATTCTTCTGGATTATTATTTACAGTTAATGTGCGGGATATTTCAGACCATTATTTTGGTAGATTATTATGGAGGATTATTTTTGTGGATTATTGTGGAGGGATATTTTCGTGGATTATTGGGATAAGTTATTTGCTTGGATTATTTACAAATGGAATGCATTTGGAAGTGATGTTATGGACGCAGACTCCCTACAGTTGCAAATGTAGATATTATGGAGCCCAATAGGCCCAGAATCATGTGAATAAGTTGATTCACAGTTGAGATGCGGGACCAAAGTGCAGATGCTCACAACCGAATCACAACTAGGTAAGTACAATATACGAGACTGCTTGGTTGTCAGATAATCAGCTCCACTGTATTCATGACTATGTGATCACGTGGCTGTATGACAAATACTGTCCACGAGATATCTACAACGTTTATGACTGATCTCTTAATAAAAAAGTAAATCCTACGAATGTTGATAATGAAAATATAAGTAAACACACACAGGTGACCTCTGATGACCCAGAGGACATAACAGTCGTGTCACGAGTGATCGCTTTCATTCTTACCATAACAGGAGTGTTGTATTAAGATTTCTCTGTTAAATACCATGAGGGCAGTTTTCACTCCTGTAAGGTTATCACTTCCTTCAGATGAATGTTCGTGGTGTCACTGGAAATTAAAGCGTATACATGGTGTCTCGGGGTCACTTGAGGTGATGGTCTATATAATATTTAGTGAGTCTTGACTAATTAGGAAGAGTCACGGCCTCAGAGTGGGGTCTGCCGCCGGTGGCCGGACGGTCGTCAGCTCGAGCCCATTACATTTAGACCTCTTCCTTTTCTTTTTTCATCCTATTAATATAAATTCCATACAAAGGAAATCAATTAATATGTAGACACAAGGAGCTGCAATAGGGTTCCATATAATAAGGTTTTTCTCATAATATTTCGTATGGAAAAAGTAATATTTTTTATTCAATAACAGAGAAACTGGTTGCAATAACACATACTGATGTTGAGAAAGATAATTACGAAAGATTAGTCGACCAAGCCAGAACTCTACTGAATTTAAAGAAAAATTCTGGAGGCCCCAAACTGGAACCCAACCAGGGTTTTACAGCCAACCCGACCACACTCTGACCTTCGGTAATGACGTTCACACTCTTCCAATAAACTCAGATCACAATGAAATCACAATGAGGAGATATATCAATGAATATCATTTTGACACAATGCAGTGACTAGATCTCCACAAGTCACTACATTATCCCAAAATTATTTCCATTGATATATCATGCAATTGTGATTTTACTACAATGAGGGTTATTGTGGTGAATTTTTACGGAGGGTTATTATAGTAAATAATTTTGAAAGTTAAAGTGGAGAATTATTATTAATAGTGTTAGTGGTAATTTTTTAGAAGGTCATTTCAGAAGATTGTTTTTAAGTGCTATTTTGGTGTATTAATTCCGAGAGTTATTGTTGTTGTTTATCGAGAAGGGTTATTGTGGGGGATGATTGTTGAAGGGCATATTGGTGAGTTAATATGGAGGGTTATTGTGAAATATCATGAAGGAGGTTATTGTAAGAAATTATTATTGTGAGTTATTGCAGATGGTTATTATGGTGATTTATTGTGGATTTTATTGGGATGAATAATTATCAGGGAAAATTTTGGTGGATTATTATAGAGGGTTATTCTTGAGGCTTATTATGAATGGTTTCTGTTGAAGGTTACTATGGAGAGGTATTGTGGTGGATTCCTATGAAAGGTTATTGTGATGGATTATCATGGAGGATTATTCTCCTGTAGGTTTTTTAGGCTTATTATGAAGGATTACTTTGGTAGGTTATTATTGAGGGTTATAGTGCTGGATTATTAAAAAGGGTTATTGTTGAGAATTATTATTGACGGTTATTATTGTGGCTTGTATCTGGAGAGTTATTTTTGTGATTATTGTTGAGGGCTATTTTGGTTGACTATTGCAGAAGGTTATTGTTGTGGATTATTAGGTACGTTTATTGTAGTAGATAATTATTGATGGTTATTATGAATAATTATTATGGACATTTATTCTTTAGGATTATTATTTTGAGTTATTGTGTTGGATTATTATTTAGTTATTTTATTGGATTATTATTTAGAGTTATTGTGATGGATTATTATTTAGAGTTATATTGTTGGATTATTATTTAGAGTTATTGTGTTGGATTATTACAAAACGTTTTTTTGGTGAATTAATATGGAGTATTATTTGTGTGGATTATTGTGGAGGGCTATTTTCGTGGATTATTAAGGTAAATTATTTGCGTGGATTATTTATAAATGGAATGCATTTGGAAGTTATGTTAAGAAGGCAGACGCCATACAGTTAAAAATATAGATATTATAAAGCCCAATAGGCCCAGAATCATGTGAATCAGTTGATTGACAGTTGTGATGTGGGACTAAAGAGCAGATGCTCATCTTCCCTACAATCACAACTAAGTAAGTACAATATACAAGATCGCTTCGTTTCAGATAAGCAGCTCCACTGTATACATGATTATGTTATCACGTGGCTATATGACAATTACTCTCCACGAGATATCTACAACGTTTATGACTGATCTCCTAATAAAAAAGTAAATCCTTCAAATGTTGGTTAATGAAAATATAAGTAAACACACACACACGGGTGACCTCTGATGACCCAGAGGTCATAACAGTCGTGTCACGAGTGATCGCTTTCATTCGTACCATAACAGGAGTGTTGTATTAAGATTTCTCTGTTAAGTACCATGAGGGCAGTTTTCACTCCTGTAAGGTTATCACTTCCTTCAGATGAATGTTCTTGGTGTCACTGGCAATTAAAGCGTATACATGGTGTCTCCGGGTCACTTGAGGTGAAGGTCTATATAATATTTAGTGAGTCTTGACGAATTAGGAAGAGTCACGGCCTCAGAGTGGGGTCTGCCGCCTGTGGCTGGACGGTCATCAGCTCGAGCCCATGTCATGTAGGCCTGTTCCTTTTTCTTTTTTCATCATAATAATATAAATTCCAAACAAAGGAAATCAATTAATAAGTAGACACAAGGAGCTGCAGCAGGGTTCCATATAATAAGGTTTTTCTCATTATATTTCGTATGGAAAAAATATTTTTTCTTATTCAATAACAAAGAAATGGGTTGCAATAACACATACTGATGTTGAGAAAGATAATTATGAAAGATAAGTCGACCAAGCCAGAACTCTACTGAATTTAAAGAAAGGCTCTGGAGGCCACAAACTGGAATCCATCCAGGGTTTTACAGCCAAGCCGATCACACTCTGACCTTCGGTAATGACGTTCACACTCTTACAATAGACTCAGATCACGATGAAATCACAATGACGAGATACATCAATGAATATCATTTTGAGACAATGGAGTGACTTGAACTCCACAAGTCACTATATTACCCCAAAATTATTTCCATTGATATATGATGCCATTGTGATTTTACTACAGTGAGGGTTATTGTGGTGATTTTTTAGGGAGGGTTATTGTGAAATTGAAATTTAAATAAGTTTATTGAAGTAAAATACACACAAAGGGATGAGGTAGGTCAAGCTATTCTCACCCCGTTCAGTACATCGTGTTAATACATTCACATACACACATCACAAACAATAAACATATTACTAAACATTCTGAGAGATAAACATCTACATTTCCTCCTTTACACAAGTAGTATTGTACCAGACGTACACAAATACTTTTATGGCATAGGTATACTGTATAGACAATTTGCAAGAGACATGGTGATAATTCAACAAAAAATTACAGTCTTGGTGCAAAAATTTTTTATCTCTCAAGAATGTCATCAACCTTTCCGCTGTGACACATCCAGGCTATTTGTTCAGGAACAGTCCTTATCTCAGTGTTTCTATATACATTAATCAACGGACAATCAAGAACATAATGGGCAAGGGTGTGAGACCTTAACATACCACATAGTTTACACTTAGTGTCATTATCATGAACACCTATCCCATATTCCCAGTAATATTTGTACCCAAGCTTGAGCCGCATGTACACAGTCACTCCAAGCATTTCTTCTTTTACCATGAGTGAAATGGGTGTTTTGACTCACATACATGTAGTGTTGCATGGTTTGACTTCTCTCATACATTATGCTTCTCCTCTCCACTTCTGCCTGTGTCTGAATATTTCTGATTTTGCTTCTTATTTGTCTCATTGTGAATTCACATTCAATGTCAACTTGTGGTTTTGATGTGGCTCGTTTGGCCAAGTCATCCGCCACTTCGTTGAGCACTATTCTAACATGAGATGGAATCCACATGAATTTCACACTATGACCTTTCAGCTGTATCTCAGTTATCCTTTTCTTACAATCCTCAACTATGGACATGAAGACTGGGTTTCGACTGTTTAAGGACTCAAGTGCTCCTCGGCTATTGACAAATACAAAAACATTTTTGTCGTCATGACACACTTCCTCCAAACACGCCAGAATGGCCTGCAGTTCAGCTTGTGTGGATGATATATAATTACTAAGTCGAAGTTCAATTATCCTGTCCATAGTCCCAAACTTAGTATATTCCCTTATTAGGACACCACACCCTGCCCTGCCATCCTCCGCCACCGACCCGTCACAATATACATGTAAACTGTTGCCGCTTGGTAATCGAGATATCATGCTTCCATACAAACACCGTAATTGTCCCGGTTCATGATGAATCTTTTTCACCTTGAGGGTTACAATTTCGACGACTATTTTCTGTACTTTCCAGGGAGCTGACCTATTATACTGGTGAGAGGGTTTACAACAGTCAAGTACATCGTATTCCCTGAGGTCATGAGCTAATCCCCTCGTGTAGCGTGTCTCCCTCAGTTTCCTGGAAGTGTGTACGTCACTCAAGCAGGTCTCAACACTCTGAAACAGCTCATCCCCTCCTTTTCTCCGCATGAAACGAATAGATACTCTAGTGTTAATGTCACGGACTCTATCATAAACACTCTGCATATTTAACTCCATTCTCAGTGTTTCAATCATTGCATTTCTTTGACATCCAAGAATAATCCTCATAGCTTCGTTCTGTATCAGCTCTATTTTTTTAATTCTGCCTTGGCCTGTGTAAGACAAAACGTGTGCAGCGTAGTCTATCAGGGACCGAACAGTGCTTATGTATAACAGGCGCAAGATAGGTACCCCAACACCTTTACCAGAAAGAGCCAGTGGTTTTAGAGGATGCAGACGGGCTTTATATAAGGTGCTGATATGATTTATTTCAGCATTTTTACTCTCACATGTGTATCCAACATACATGCCCAGATACTTGTACTTCTGAACACGGCTCAGTTCCACATCATTTAGAGTAAGTGTTATATTTCTTCGTTTCCTATACTCATATTTGGTTTTGTCTGCATTTATAACTAAGCCTAACTTGTGACAGGTTGTACCAAGTATGTTAAGAGCAGTTTGAAGTTTGTTCCCAGAAGTGCCTTGTATAAGAATGTCATCAGCATATATGATCGCCGTGACCCCTGGAGGATACATCTCTGATGCTAATCTGTTCACTAATACATTGAATAAGGTGGGACTTAATACTCCCTCTTGTGGGGTACCTAACTGAAACATGCGTTCCTCAGACATGTATCCCTGGTAATACACCTGACCTTTTCTGCCTTGTAGATAATCCCTTATCAAATGTAGCAATCTCCCTGTTATTCCCAGATTGGCTAATTCGTATAAGATTACTTCCCCATTGGCTTTATCAAATGCTCCTTGCAGATCAACAAAAAATCAACAATTGTCATCCACATTAGACAAACACTTTAAGAGACAATCCGNACTGTCAAACTTGACAGGATCGTCGATCACACGTTCAACCTGGTTGACAAGGCTGTCAACCCGGTTCACTCACGGTGGGTGGCCCGGCCACTAAGCTGTCTCTTATACTGGTGAACTGCCAACGACGACACACGTCGATGCCCGGCCCACTTCTTGCAACACACCTGTCCCCTGAGCACTTGTTGCTCAATATTCTGTCAATTCCTTATCTGAGCCACTTCTGGGTTGAAGGAAGACCTCACAGAGTGCGTGCCAACAACTGGAGACGCTTAAATCCACCGGAGTTCGGTAAATCCGTCACTCTGACAGGATGACCGATCGCGCGTCCTACCTCTCGGACGTGTCGTGAAAGACTGATGTCGCCTGGCGCCAACACGGGCGGACCCCCTATGCCTATGTGACGTCACTTTTCCCAAACTTGGTTTTCATTGGCTCCCAGTGCCACGTCGCTGACGGTGACCAATCTGGCGCCACTGACGTCACACAGTTTTGGCGGGAGAACAGACTTGCCGGCGCCATATTGGCTCCCTAAAGGGCCTATCCCACAGGACAAAATGTTCTATTTTTGCAAATTTCTCGGCTCTTCGAGAATACTGTTCTCTCCCACATATGTTCAATTGTTGCCTGCAATGTAGAGAACGCTCGGGAATAGTGGACATGACTCTTACAGCAGGCGTGGGAGAATTAGAAGGGGGGGAACACCGTCACACATGTTAATGATTGGCTGTCAATTAAGTTAAGTTCGGTGTTACTCCATGAGTGGATCCGAGTCGATTAGCCAGACGTCATGAGTCTCGCTAATGCAACCAAAGCCTTTCTGACACCAATCTAAAGAAAATCAAGCACCCTTTGTATTAGTGGTTAAGTTAGTAAATAAACTACTGTTAAGCTTTATGCGGTGTTTCTGTTGAACCATTTCTGAATACTGCCAACCATTTACTCAAGCCTTCAGCTCTAGGTGTCTTCAACACCGTGTTGCCTATATTCACTAAACTATAAATGTTATGAAGACCCTGGGAGTCCCTTAAAGTGTTAAATCATTGAGAAGATTCCAACGACCACCGTGGAGCAGGACCAGGTGAGGCTAGTCTGAGAAGAGACCCTCAAGGACTCTAACTCGACCTTGCTTCCAGGCCCTGTACGGTTGCTCTCGTATTTTCTCTGCTGATTCCGACCGCTTCGTGAAGCATCTGCCACATGTACATTGGCGACGTACGCATTGCAGTCGGGAAAGCAAAATAGAAAACGCCCACAAAGGGTAATGTTGAAGTTTATTATTAAAGGTTAATGCTGAAGTTTATTATTATAGGTTAATATTGAAGTTTACTATTAAAGGTTAATGTTTAGGTTTATTATTGGGGTTTATTTTGGTGGATTATGTTGTAGGTTTACTGTGCTGGATAATTATGGAGGTGAGACGATGCTTGTTCAAGAACTAAACCCTGTGGTTCTCCACTAGTAACTCTTCTCCAGTCAGATACAGTGTCTCTGATTACTGTCCTCATCTGTCTGTCAAAACATTTTTCATCCTTGTCAGAAGTCTCCCTGTCACCCCGCCGGCATGTTCCAGATTCAAGAAACGCCTCTTATGTGGCGTTTCTGTCAAAAGCCATTTTTTTTAGGTCCAGAGAGACACAGTCAACCAAGGCACCGCTTTTCTGTATTATCTTTGTGGCTCTATCATAAAAACATAGTAGATTTGTTACACAGAATCATCTGATTCGAAAACCGTTCTTTCTGTCCGTTATTATGTCATTACTCTCGAGGTGTTCAACCCATTTAGCTTTAACTATTTTTTCTAGTGTTTTGACTACTTCACTTGTTAGTGATACGGGTTTATAATTTAGAAGATCCTCTCGACGAGTGTTTTGACTACTTCGCTTGTTAGTGATACGGGTCTAAAATTTAGAGGATCCTCTCGACTACCATTTTTATAGATTAGTACTATGTGTACCTTTCCCATATATCTGCGAAGAGTCCTGTGCACAAGGATTTCTGAAATATTAATTGGAGTGGAATGCTCAGCTCAGCTGCACATTCTCGCAGCAAGCCAACTGCTTTATTTCTTCCTAGCCCCTTGAGTAATTTTTTCATTTTGTCTTGAGATACCTCTATTGCGAGCACTGGAATTGGCATTTGGTTCAGCTCTCTGAAATCTTCATTTTGTACAAATACTTTGGAACTGTTCATATAGCATTTCACACATTTCTTTTTCCATTCTCAATTGTCCTGTTCCACGTTCTCTATGGAAGTTCTTATTGCCTGGAGAGTGGTAAAACAGCACAGACTTATATAAAAGTGTACCCTTAGCCATCTGATCAGTACTAGTACCTGAATTTTGGCAACAAATAACGTAGTGGCTAGAGAGAAGTAAAGTCACACAGACCTTCATGGGAGAGTACCCTGGGCTGACAGTTCGGTAGCAGATCTATGGGAGTAGCAACGCTCTGGCAACAAACAGTATATAATACGCCCACTGAACTGCATTGCTGGGGTGCAGATATAATAACCCAGCTAGCGACCTCGTTAAGAAGAATATAGAGAAGACAGGCGGGAAAGGAGTTCCTGCAACCTTTTTGTCTGGCAGGCAAGACTCAGGAAGGTTATTGTTATAAGGTAAGCCCGAGTCTTCCTTCACTCCTCCACGGGTCTAGGCCGGAATTGCTGATAGCAGTTTCCCCGTGGTTGACTAAAGGGCTTACAGGGTGAGTCAGTGGCACCCCTTCAGTGGTGGAAGCAAAGACCTGCGGAGGAGGGCATTGCTGGTCCTCTCCTGTGGGACCAAGGAGAACCTGGTGAATCCCGGGAGTCAGAGGGGCTTAGTATTCTGCCTCCTGAGCCCCTAGCAGCCGAGTGCTAGCAGAGCCCCGGCCCATCCTCCGTGACAATGGTTATTATGAATAATTAATATGGACATTTATTGTGTTGAATTAATATTTAGAGTTATTGTGTTGGATTATGATTTAGAGTTATTGTGTTGGATTATTATTTATAGTTATTGTGTTGGATTATTATTTAGAGTTATTGTTTTGGATTATTATTTAGAGTTATTGTGTTGGATTATTACAAAACGTTATTTTGGTAGATTAATATGGAGTATTATTTTTGAGGATTATTGTGGAGGGCTATTATCGTGGATTATTAAGATAAGTTATTTGCGTGGAATGCATTTTGAAGTGACGTGGTGGAGGCAGACTCCAGAGTTACAAATGTCGATATGATGGAGCCCAATACTCCGACAAACGTGTGAATCAGCTGATTGACAGTTGAGAGGAGGGACCAAAGAGCAGAATCTTAACCCCCGCAATCACAACTAGGTAAGTACAATATACAAGACTGCTTGGTTGTCAGACAAGCAGCTCCCCAGTATACATGACTATGTGATCACATAGCTGTATGGCAATTACTGTCCACGAGATATCTACAACGTTTATGACTGATCTCTTAATAAAAAAAAATCTTTCGTATGTTGATTAATGGTTATATAAGTAAACACGCACGACGGGTGACCTGTGATGACCCAGAGGTCATAACATTCGTGTCAAGAGTGATCGCTGTCATTCTTACCATAACAGGAGTGTTGTATTAAGATTTCTCTGTTAAGTGCCATGATGGCAGTTTTCACTCCTGTAAGGTTATCACTTCCTTCAGATGAATGTTCTTTGTGTCACTGGAAAATAATGCGTGTACATGGTCTCTCGGGGTCACTTGAGGTGAAGGTCTATATAATACTTGGTGAGTCTTGACTAATTAGGAAGAGTCACAGCCTCAGAGTGGGGTCTGCCGCTGGTGGCCGGGCGGTCGTCAGCTCGAGCCCCCGCTATTACGTGTCTTCCATTTTCTTTTTTCAACCTATTAATATAAATTCCAAACACAGGAAAGTAATTAATAAGTAGACACAAGGAGCTGCAACATGGTTCCGTATTATATTTTTTTCTCATAATATTTCATATGGAAAAAGGATTATTTCTTATTCAATAACAAAGAAACGGGTTGCAATAACACATACTGATGTTGAGAAAGATAATTACGAAAGATAATTTCGACCAAGCCAGAACTCAACTGAATTTAATGGAAAGTTCTGGAGGCCCCAAACCGGAGCCCAACCAGGGTTTTGCAGCCAACCCGACCACACTCAGGCCTTCGGTAATGACGTTCACACTCTTACAATAGACTCAGATCACAATGAAATGTTGGTTATTGGGGTCAATTTTATGGGAGGGTTGTTGTAGTAAAAAATTTTGAAAGTTAGAGTGGTGAATAATTATTAATAGTTTTAGTGGTAATTATTTAGAAGATTATTTCAGAAGAATTTTTTGAAGGGTTATTGTGGTAGATAAATTCCTAGAATTATTGTGGTAGAGTATTATGGAGATTTATTTTGGTGGAATATTATGGAAAGTTATTGATATTGGTTATTAAAACTGGTTAATGTGGTGTATTATTGCGGAAAGTTATTGTTGTAGAATATTGAGGAGGGTTATTGTGGTTTAATATAATTGAGGTTTATTGTAGTGGCTGATTAGGATGGGTTAATTTGGGGTTTTATTGTGGAGAGCTATTGTGGTGGATTATTGTTGATGGTTATTCTCGTGAATTAATATGGAGGGTTATTGTGTAATATCATGAAGGAGATTATTGTAAGAAATTATTATTGTGAGTTATTGTGAATGGTTATTATAGTGAGTTATTGTGGGTGAATTATTAAGAAGATTATTATATTTCATATTTTTGGATTTTATTGGCGTGAACTATTTTGAGGAAAAATTTTGGTGGATTATTATAGAGGGTTATTTTTGAGGCTTATTATGAACGGTAACCGTTGAAGATTACTATGGAGAGTTATTATGGTGGATTTCTATGAAAGGTTATTGTGATGGATTATTATGGAGGATTATTTGAGGATTATTATTATGAAAGATTACTTTGGTGGGTTATTATTGAGGGTTATAGTGCTGGTTTATTAAAAAGGGATATTCTTGATTATTATGAAAGACGGTTATTATTGTGGCTTATATCTGGAGAGTTATTTTTGTGATTATTGTGGAGGGCTATTTTGGTTAATTATTGTGGAGGATTATTGTTGAGGATTATTAAGCACATTTAGTGTAGTAGATAATTATTGATGATTATTATGAATAATTAATAAGGACATTTATTGTCTTGGATTAATATTTAGAGTTATTGTGTTGTATAATTATTTAAGAGTTATTGCCAGTGGCCGGAAGGGTGTCAGCTCGAGCCCAAAAAACTTTATAATTCTTCCTCTTGTTTTGTTTTTCAACCTATGTTTGGAAACGTATTATAATGGATTACTATGAAGGATTATTTTATTGGATTATTATGTAAGTATATTGTAGTGAATTATTATTAGAATTGTATTATTATTGAAGGTGATTTTGGTACATTATTGAAGTTATTGTGGGAAATAAACATTGAGGGTTATCACTAAGGGTTATTATTGAAGCTTATGGTTGAGGGTTATTATGAAGGGTTATTATGATGGATTATTATGAAAGAGTATTGTGCTTGATTATTATTGAGGGTAATTTTGGTGGTTTATTTAGGAGGAATATATTGGGTTATTATTATGGAGGGTGATTGCTGTGTGTTATTAGAGATGTTATTCATGCTTATTATTATTATGGAGGTATTTGTTGAGTATTATTATTATTATATAGGGTTATTGTTGTGGATTACAATTAAGGGTTATTGTGAAGGATTATTTTGATGATTATTCTGTTGGAAAATTATGGAGGATTATTATTATGGATTATTATGGAAGGGTATTGTTGAGGATGATTATGAAGGGTTATTATTGAAGTTTATTGTTAAAGGGTAATGTTAAAGTTTATTATTAAAGGTTAATGTTGAAGTTTATTATTAAATTTAATGTTGAAATTTATTATTAAAAGTTAATGTTGACGTTTATTATTAAAGGTTGTGAGAGAATGGTCTCTCAGGGTTCTCCTACAGCTGATTCAAATGGCTCATTGCAGTGCATAGTGCACCGATCTTCGTTCACAAACCTTATCTCTGTTAACCCTGGATAGTAAACTGGCATGTTGGGTATCTACAGAATGCCCACTTAACCAGGAATACATTTATAATACGGAGGCCGCCGTATGTTCAAGCAGGAAGTAGATACAAGGAAGTTACTGGCCATAGGGTCAGAGAGTACATTGGCTGGTGCCAGCGTGAGAGAGACGCCAGCGAGGCGACAGGACAGAGTCTTACTTTTGGGATCAGCCTCAACCAGAGCGATGGAGGAGAACAACTGTGACGTGATTGTGACGTGTTCATGATGTCACCTCTGCTACTGATCAGGGAATGATCAATATGATTGGTTCCCGCTCATTTGCTGCCATGCTATTGGTCAAATTGTAATCCTTTGTGTTGTGTCCCACAAGGAGCCCTGAGCCCCAGGCAAGAGCATTCATGTGAGGGAGCCCTTGCATAGAGGATGTGTCCTGTTCTGTCTATCGGCCAATAGACAGAAGAACACCGTCTATTCCTCACCATCAAATTAATCTCAGCGTCTTTTCAATATACCAACACTCGCCCGGTATTGCGACTGTGACTATATTGTTCAGAAGCCTAAGTGACAAATCACCAGAGCAAAACAGACTGGTATTAGGTAACACCTGGTGACAAATGCAGATCGTCTGTGAGTGACCTAGAGTGAACGAAGGCAGTGCCGCCACCTAAGTCTTCTGTGTGTGACTTTTACCACAGTGTACCTGCAAGGTACCATATAATCAGCCACCACTCTGTCCCGAGCGTGTAGCCCGCCAGCCGCCACCCTCACTGTACTACGTGACGTCACCACCCTTACTCACCGCCAGTGCCATCAGTGTGTGTTTGTGTATGTCTGTTGACATACAGCGCGCCCTCCAGCGAGTACCCCCATGTCAAGAACGGTTTGCGGGAAAGCCTGTCGTCAATGGTCTCACGTCGTGACGAGCAGAACCAGCAGTCCGTTTATTTGCTGTGTCCCTGGGTCCCTTTATTTGCATTGAGTGCTTACAAAGATTAAGTTTAACTCTGGGGATACCAAGAGATATTTATTTCTGGTGTGGTGATAATGGGTCCTATTACATCTGTCCAAGAAGAGTTTCAGAGCAGGATTTGCATTTAAGAACAGGGTTTTGTAAATGTAGTTGACACAAGAAAATTTATGGAGTGAGATTATGTTTAGCATGTTTAGGGAGTTAAACAAGGGGGCTGAGTGTTGTCTGAAAGCAGAATTTGATATTATTCTGATAGCAGATTTTTGCTGGGTGATGATGGATTTGAGATGGTTTGCAGTGGTTGAACCCCATGCACAGATACCATAGTTGAGATAGGGATAGATTAGTGCATAATATAGAGAGATGAGAGCAGAGTTAGGTACATAATATCTGATTTTGGAGAGTATACCAACTGTTTTAAACACTTTCTTAGTTATGTGTTGTATGTGGGTACTGAAGTTGAGTCTCTTGTCTAGGAATAGGCCAAGAAATTTTCCATCATTTTTATTGCTAATGTTTACATTGTCTATCTGAAGCTGAATTGCATTTGTAGATTTGCATCCAAATAAGATATAATAGGTCTTTTCAATGTTAAGTGTTAGTTTGTTGGTTGACATCCATAAGTGGACTTTTTTTAGTTCATTATTAACAACATTGTTTAGTGTATGTGGGTTGGGGTTAGAGTAGATGAGGGTAGTATCATCAGCAAACAAAATAGGTTTCAGAATGTTAGAGACATTAGGCAGATCATTGATGTATATAAGAAATAGAAGAGGTCCCAAGATACTGCCCTGTGGCACTCCAACGGTTATTGGTAGAATGGGAGAGGTTCTATTATTAATGGCTACACATTGGTATCTATCACTAAGATAGGATTGGATATAGTCCAATGCATGGCCTCGGATTCCATAATGATGGACTTTACATAAGAGGTAATTGTGATTAACAGTATCAAAGGCCTTTCTCAGGTCAATGAAGAGTCCAATCGGAAACTCATTTTTGTCAAGGGCTGAGTAAATTATATCAAGGAGACTAATAATTGCATCGTTGGTACTCTTTTGGAAGCGGAAGCCAAACTGACAGGGGCTAAGAATGTCGAATTTTACGAGATATGAGAAGAGCTGTTTGTTGATAATTTTTTCAAATATTTTTGATCGAATGGGTAGTTTCGATATTGGTCTACAGTTGTTTATGTCTGCCGGATTACCTCCTTTATGAACTGGCGTTACTCTTGTTTTTTTAAGTATTTTGGTTTGGTTTTGGTTTTTAGTGAGTGTATGATGGACACAACATCTGTCGGGCTGACTGGTGAAAGGAGAAGAGAGTTTGGATAGCTGCCTGAGAGATATGTGTTGATATGTGTCTGAGTCTGTGGGATTTTACTTGCAAGGTTTGCACCAATCGATGAAAAGAAGCTATTAAATTCATTCGCCATTTCTAAATCAGATGACGGTGTAAGGCCATCCTTAGAGAGTGTTATCTGGTTATGGGAGTGTTGTTTAGTTCCTAGGATATTAGAGATGATATTCCATGTGCTTTTCATGTTGCCTTTTGCTTCTTTGAATCTAGTCTCATAATATGAAAGTTTAGCTTTTCTTATGATACTGGTAAGCACAGATGAGTACCTTTTAACTACTTCCTTTGTAACTTGGCCACTCCTAAAATTCTTTTCATATTCATGTTTTTTGTTGATTGATTTAATTATGCCACTTGTGAGCCACAGGTTATTTTTTCTTTTATCAGTTACTTGTTTGGTAAGGAGGGGACAGTGAGTGTTGTAAAGGCTTAGAGTTTTGGAGAGAAAGAGGTTAGTTAATGAGTTTATATCCTGTATATTATTAAATTCCGATTCCCAGTTAACATTGTGAAGTGCATTAGAGAGATTGCCTAGAGCTGATTCACTGTGTAGCCTGAATGAGAGTTTCTTGGTTTCTAGTGGTGTTGTGTCCATGTTTGCTATGAGGAAGGTAGGATAGTGGTCAGTTGTTCTGTCATAAATTACCCCAGATGTAAGATCAGATGTATCTGATCTTAGTAAGAATGCCAACAGTTTTAGCAACTTTTTTTGATATACTGAGAATTTGTCCTTGGAAATTCAGCTTATTATCGATGAGAACACCATGGAATTTGCCATCAACTTTATTACTAATTTGTATATTGTTTATTATTAGATTAATTTGATTTGAGGATTTATTGCCAAACAAAATATAGAAAGTTTTGTCAATGTTAAGGGTGAGTTTATAAGCAGTTATCCAAAGATGAACGTTATTTAGTTCAGTATTCACTATGACATTTAGAGCAAGAGGATCAGGACTGGAGAAAATGAAGGCTGTGTTATCAGCAAATAAAACTGGTTTGAGGTGTTGTGAAGCATGTGGAAGGTCATTAATGTAAATGAGAAAGAGGAGAGGGCCAAGTATGCTGCCCGAAGGAACACCAATGTTGATGGATAGGGAGGGAGAAATGGAATTTTTCACAGAAACATACTGGAGACTGTCAGTAAGGTAAGACTGAAGACATCTGAGGGAGTGACCTCTGACTTCATAATGATGTTATTTAAGAAGAAGGTTTTGGTGGTTGAGAGTGTCAAAAGCCTTACATAAGTCAACAACAAAACTCAACACGGAACTCATTTTTATCAAGAGCTGCATGGAGCAAGTTAATCATACTAATAAGTGCATCGTTAGTGGTTTTTTTTCAGAGGGGGGGGAGGGTCTGAAGCCATATTGGAAAGAACTAAGTATATTGCGTTTGGCTAGATAATAGTATAGCTGCTTCTAGATTAGTTTTTTCAAAAAATTTTAAGAAGTTAAGCAGAACTAATATAGGTCTGAAGTTGTTGACATCAGTGAGATCACCACATTTATGGACTGGGGTTACTCTCATTTTTTTTAGAATATTTCAAGTGACTTGTTGTAAACCAATGCAATGGCAGGAGCTAAAAATCTGGAGTTTTTTTATAAATTAGAGTTGGTATCTCAGCAAGGGCACTATACTTTGTTTTAAGGGAAAGGATTATCTCATTAACATTAGTGGAATTAGCAGGCGTTAGGTACAGTCGCTTTAAATACTCTGGTGGTATTCTGATGGCTTATTGGGAAGGGTTAATGTGGGGAATTATTATGGAGAGTTATTGTGGCGGATTATTGTTGATGGTTATTATGGTGAAATAATATGGAGGATTATTGTGAAGGAATATAAGGGAGGTAATTGTGAGAAATTGTTATGGAGGATTATTCTAATGCATTATTATTATAGAACCTTATTGGGGTGAATTATTATAAGGAATATTTGGTGGATTATTATCGAGGGTAATTGTGGTGGATTATTAGAGAGGGTTATTCGTAAGTCTTAGTACGAAGGGTTACTGTTGAAGATTACTATGGAGAGGTATTGTGGTGGATTCTTATGAAAGGTTGTTGTGATGGATTATTATGAAGGATTAATCTGTATGATTATTCTGGAGGATTTTTTTGTGGCTTGTTATGAAAGGTTATTTTGGTAGGTATTGTGGAGGGTTATAGTGCTTGATTATTAAAGCTCGTTATTGTTGAGGATTATTACGGATGGTTATTATTGTGATTTATGTTTGGAGAGCTATTTTTGTAGATTATTGTGGAGGATAATTTTGGTTGACTTATGTGGAGGACAATTGTTGTGGATTATTAGATAGTTTTTTTGTAGTAGTAATTATTGATGGTTATGATGGTTAATTAATATGGATATTTATTGTGGTGGATTATTGTTTAGAGTTATTGAGTTGAATTATTATTTAGAGTTATTGAGTTGGATTATTATTTAGAGTTATTGAGTTNATTATATACTAGAGTTATTGTGGTAGATTATTATTGTCTATTTTGGTGGATTATTCAGGAAAGTTATTGTTATTAGTTATTATAACAGCTTCCTGTGGTGGACTATGAAGGAGAGTTATTGTTGTAGGTTAATGAGGAGGGTTATTGTGGTTTAATAAAATTGAGGGTTATTGTAGAGGCTAATTAGGAAGGGTAAATATGGGGAATTATTATGGAGAGTTACTGTGTTGGATTATTGTTGATGGGTATTTTGGTGAATTAATATGCAGGGTTATTGTGAAATATCATGAAGGATGTTATTGTAAGAAATTACTATAGTGAGTTATTGTGGATGGTTATTATTGTGAGTTATTGTGGATGATTAATAAGAGGATTATTATATAGAATAATTATGGATTTTATTGGGGTGAATAATTATGAGGAAAAATTTTGGTGGATTATTATAGAGGGTTAATCTTGAGGCTTATTATGAACAGTAAATGTTGAAGATTACTATGAGAGGTAGTGTGGTGAATTCTTATGAAAGGTTATTGTGATGGATTATTATGGAGGATTATTCACTTACATTATTGTGGAGGGGTCTTGGAGCCTTATTATGAAGGATTACTTTGGTGGATTTTTATTGAGGTTTATAGTGCTGAATTATTATAAAGGGTTATAGTGCTGGATTATTATAAAGGGTCATAGTTGAGGATTATTATGGACGGTTATTATTGTGGCTTATATCTGGAGAGTTATTTTTGTGATTATTCTGCAGGCCTATTTTGGATGAATATTGCGGAGGGTTATTGTTGTAGATTATTAGTTACGTTTATTGTAGTAGATAATTAATGATGGTTTTAATGAATAATTATTATGGACATTTCTTGTGTTGGATTTTTATTTAGATTTATTGTGTTAGATTATTATTTAGAGTTATTGTATTGGATTATTATTTAGAGTTATTGTGTTGGATTATTACAAAACGTTATTTTGGTAGATCAATATGGAGTATTATTTTTGAGGACTATATTAAAAGGCTATTTTCGTGGATTATTAAGATAAGTTATTTGTGTGGATAATTTACAAATGGAATGCATTTGGAAGTGATGTGGTGGAGGCAGACTCCAAACAGAGTTACAAATGTAGATATTATGGAGCCCAATAGGCCCACAAACATGTGAATCAGCTGATTGACAGATGAGAGGCGGAACCAAAGAGCAGATGCTCAACCCCCCCCCCGAATCACAACTACGTAAGTACAATATACAGGACCGCTTGGTTGTCAGACAAGCAGCTCGACAGGATACATGACCACACTTGGTCGTTAGGGTTATTATTGAGCTTTATGGTTGAGGGTTATTATGTAGGATCATGTGATGGATTATTATGAAGGTGTATTGTGCTTGATTATTGTTGTGGGTATTTTTGTGGTTTATTAAGGAGGAATATTGTGGGTTATTATTATGGAGGGTGATTGTTGTGTGGTATTAGAGTTATTGTTAATTATTATTATTATTAAAGTAATTGTTGAGTAGTAGTATTATTATATAGGGATATTGTTGTTGATTACTATAAAGGTTTAATATGAAAGAATATTTTGATGATTATTCTGTTGGAAAATTATGAACGCTTATTGTTATGGATTATTATGGAACGTTATTGTTGAGGATTATTATGAAAGGTTATTGTTGAAGTTTATTAATAAATGTTACTGTTGAGGATTATTATGGGGGCTTATTTTGGTGGATTAAGTTGTAGGTTTACTGTGCTGGATAATTATGGAGGGCTGACGATGATTGTTCAAGAACTAAACCCTTTGGTTCGCCACTAGTACCTCTCCTCAGATACATTGTCTCTGATTAATTCTCTCATCTGTCTGTCAGTTTGAAAACTTTTCATCCATGACTGAAGTCTCCCTGTCACCCCGCCGGCATGTTCCAGGTTCCAGAAATGCCTCTTATGTGGGACTCTGTCAAAAGCTATTTTGTTTAGCTCCAGAGAGACACGGTCAACCCAGGCAACGCTTTCCTGTATTATCTCTGTGGTTCTATCATAAAAAGTAAGTAAATTTGTTACACAGGATCATCCGGTTCGGATGATCCGAACCGGATGTTAGATTTAACTATTAGTTAGATAGTTAGATTTAACTATTTTTTCTAGTGTTTTGACTACCTCACTTGTTAATGATACTGGTCTATAATTTGCAGGATCCTCTCGATTATCATTTTTATAGATTGATACTATGTTTACCTTTTTCCATATATCTGCGAAGATTTGTTTTTAGAGTTAATGGTTATGGTAGGGCAGGATTTTCAGGATAAGAAATTTGTGCTTTAAAACACTTTACACACAAATTTCTTAATTTCCAGGTTCCAGGTTCCAAATTGCAGGTATTGAACCTGTTCCGATATTGAACCAATTTTCTGACCTTGTCCTTTTTGGCCATATCACAATTTATGTTGAACCAATCCTGTTTTCTGGTCCCACATTTCTGTTTTGGTATGATTCTTGTGTTCCTTCATCGTACATTTCGCAAAATTTGGAATACATTTTACTTAATTCCCCACAGTGTTCTTTCTTGAAATCGAGTTTAATAACTGTTTCAATGTCCCAATTCTATTATAGAATATATCGCAAAGCATATTTAATTTACGACAGTACACGATCACTCTTTCCCAAGGGAGGGCGGTACTAGATGTCAAATATCTCTTCTTCTTCTTTAACGATGAATATTAAGTCCGGTATTGACGGAACATCCCTTTCCCTCATTCTCTTGGCCTGCTTGACGTGTTGATACATGAATGTCTCCAGAATGAGACTTACAAATCTGATTGTCGAAATGTTCTCCGTTCTTGCTTCGTACGCCTCCCAGTCTATTGCTTTCAAGAGAGAAGTCCCCAAGGACCAACGATCGTCATTGATCTTTATCAGTTTTTAATATAATCTCTCTCATAACCATCATCGGGCTCCCTCTCGTTTCTCATAGAGTTCCTCCTTTGTCTGTGTGTTGCTTGCTGGTGGGATGGGTGAATTGTGAAGACTCAGAGGTCATAACAGTCGAGTCACGAGTGATCGATTTCATTTTTACCATAGCAGGAGTGTTGTATTAAGATTTCTCTGTTAAGTACCATGAGGGCAGTTTTCACTCTTATAAGGTTATCACTTCCTTCGGATGAATGTTCTTGGTGTAACTGGAAATTAAAGCATATACATGGTCTATCGGGGTCACTTAAGGTAAAGGTCTATTTAATACTTGGTGAGTCTTGACTAATTAGGAAGAGTCATGGTCTCAGAGTGGGGTCTGCCGCCGGTGGCCGGACGGTCGTCAGCTCGAGCCCACTTTACAAACACTTCTTCCTTTTTCTTATTTCAACCTATAAATATAATTCCAAACACAGGAAATCAATTAATAAGTAGACACAAGGAGCTGCAATATGGTTCCATATTAAAATTATTTTCTCATAATTTTTTATATGGAAAAATTGTTATTTCTTTTTCAATAACAAAGAAACGGGTTGCAATAACACATACTGTTGTTGAGGAAGATTATTAAGAAAGATAAGTCGACCAAGCCAGAATTCTACAGAATTTAATGGAAGGTTCTGGAGGCCCCAAACCGGAGCCCAACCAGGGTTTTACAGCCAACACGACTACACTCAGGCCTTCAGGAATGACGTTCAAACTCTTACAATAGACTCAGATCATAATGAAATCACATTGATGTGATATATCAATGAATATCATTTTGAGACAAAGAGTGACTTGAACTCCACAAGTCACTACATTACCCCAAAATGATTTCCATTGATATTTGACTCCATTGTGATTTTACTACAATGAGGGTTTTTGTGGTGAATTTTAAGGGAGGGTTATTGTAGTAAATTTTTTGAAAGTTAAAGTGGTGAATTATTATAAAAAATGTTAGTGGTAATTATTTAGATGATTATTTCAGAAGATTATTTAGAAGGGTTATTGAGGAGGATTAATTCCTAAAGTTTTTGTGGTAGATTATTATGGAGGTTTACTTTGTGTGGGTTATTATGGAAAGTTATTGTTATTAGTTATTATAACAGGTTATTGTGGTGGATTAATACGGAGAGTTATTGCTGTAGATTATTGAGGCGGGGTATTGTGGTTTAATATAAGTGAGGATTATTGTAGAGGCTTATTAGGAAGGGTTAATGTGTGGGGAATTATTTGGAGTTTTATTGTCGTGGATTATTGTTGATGGTTATTTTGGTGAATTTATAAGGAGGGTTTTTCTGGAATATCATGAAGGAGGTTATTGTAAGAAATTAGTATAGTGAGTTATTATGGATGATTATTAAAAAGATTATGATATTTCATAATTATGGATTTTATTGACGGGAATTATTATGAGGAAAAATTTTGGTTGATTATTATAGAGGGTTATTCATGAGGCTTATTATGAACGGTAACTGTTGAAGATTACTATGGAGAGGTATTATGGTGGATTCCTATGAAAGGTTATTGTGATGGATTATTAGGTTATTAAAAAGGGGTTATTGTTGAGGATGATTATGAAGGGGTATTATTGAAGTTTATTATTAAAGGTTAATGTTAAAGTTTATTATTAAAGATTAATGTTGAAGTTTATTATTAAAGGTTAATGTTGAAGTTTATTATTAAAGGTTGTGAGAGAATGGTCTCTCGGGGTTCTCCCACAGCTGATTCGAATGGCTCATTGCAGTGCATAGTGCACCGATCTTCGTGCACAAGCCTTATCTCTGTTAACCCTGGATAGTAAACTGGCATGTTTTGTATCTACAGAATGCCCACTTAACCAGGAATACGTTTATAATACGGAGGCCGCCGTATGTCCAGGCAGGAAGTAGATACAGGGAAGTTACTGGCCATAGGGTCAGAGAGTACATTGGCTGGTGCCAGCGTGAGAGAGACGCCAGCAAGGCGACAGGACAGAGTCTGACCTATGGGGTCAGCCTCAACCGGCGCGATGGAGAAATAACAACTGTGACGTGGCCGTGACGTGTTCATGACGTCACGTCTGCTACTGATCAGGGAACTATCAATATGATTGGTTCCCACTTTTGCTGCAATGCTAATGATCAAATTGTAATCCTTTGTGTTGTGTCCCACGAGGAGCCCTGAGCCCCAGGCAAGAGCATTCATGTGAGGGAGTCCTTGCATAGAGGACGTGTCCTGTTCTGTCTATCGGCCAATAGACAGAAGAACACCGTCTATTCCTCACCGTCACGTTAAATTCAGCGTTTTTTCGATATACCAACACTCGCCCAGTATCGCGACTGTGAGTATATTGTTCAGAAGCCTAAGTGACAAATCACCAGAGCAAAACATACTGGTATCAGGTAACACCTGGTGACAAGTGGAGATCGTCTGTGAGTGACCTAGAGTGAACTAAGGCAGTGCCGCTGCCTAAGTAATCTGTGTGTGACTTTTACCACAGTGTACCTGCACGGTACCATATAACCAGCCACCACTCTGTCCCGAGCGTGTAGCCCGCCAACCGCCACCCTCACTGTACTACGTGACGTCACCACCCATACTCACCGCCAGTGCCATCAGTGTGTGTGTGTATGTCTGTTGACATACAGCGTGCCCTCCAGCAAGTACCCCCGTATCAAGAACGGTTTGTAGGAAAGCCTGTCGTCAATGGTCTCACGTCGTGACGAGCAGTACCAGTTGTCAGGCTACCTACGAGTTCTTGCATAAATGTGCCTGAGTGAGTGAGTGAATAAGAGTACCTGTAAGTACAAGATCTTGTCATTGTTTTATTGTGTCTGTCTGTGTTGAACTGAGGTATCGACCTCAGTTCTCACCTTCTCAACCTGGCACAGTTATAGATGAAGGCACTCGACGGTGTATGCGTGTTTATCTGTGTGGTATCACGGCAATACATTCGTCTGCGAATGTGAGCTTCACATACACCACAAATTTAGTATTGTGTGAAAATATTACTGGGCATGTTATTGCATGTCCCATTGACAGTGCAATTTAGTTTATTGCATATCATCGTTACCCGAGTATCCGGTTGGAACTCTTGTGATCGCTTTGCATACCGGAAGTTAGGTTGCCATGTGTCGGGGTTTCACGGTGTTCTCGTTAGAGAAGGGTTAAAGCAACAGTAGACTGGATCTCCTTTCCAGGTGGTTGCTCCAACAATAACCCTTACTCACCGTTGTTCGGCGGGTCTTCCCTCAATCCCCTAGGCTCCACTGCTGGCCTCGGAGAGTATCCCAGTCGATCTCACAACCGGCCTTTAGATTATAAGATGAGTGGGAGCACAGATCGTTCCCTCAATCTGTGGCCCTCCCGACACCGAACTCTTACACAGCCTTCAAGGTCGCCAACTGGTTTTTTAGATGTCCAGTAACACTGCAGTGGTTAGGTGTAATTGTGGCAAGAGCCAAATCCAGTAATATAGTATCAGGCAGGTCACTCTACTTTACATCCTCACACGGTCACAAGATAAATGGAGGGGATGATATCAAACACCAAAGAGTTTTGGTATTTTACTTAAAAGACAACGAGAAATATATATGCATCAATGTATCAGAATTAATATATGACAATCGCTCCATTCATAGCATAATATTCTAGAGCGCACCATATGGCAACATCGGCACGTGTCACCTGTCAGAATGCCAGCTGACCGGGCCCTCGCGATCGTGAGAACAGATTAGTACTTGTTTTCTAATTGTCACGATCCCCGTTTATTTAACTTTTTCCAAAACACTATTCAACATTCACATGGCTTACTTATGATATCGCTGGCCTCACGATCAATATCTTATTCACAATACTCTCACAGTGACTTTTCACCGTACCAAAGATTACTCTATTCTTAATAATATTTACTGTGAATGCACTCACTTGATCACTGAACTTTTCTTTATATTTATACTTCCTCTCACAGAGATATCACTGGCAAGCACTTCACGTATATTATATTATTCAGTACACAGTCATGTCATATATAAATCAGTAATCAAACTTCAGGCATATATATCATAGATCATAGAGATCAACACACAGGCATTTATATCGATAGATCATGGAGATCAACACACGGGCATTTATATCAATAGATTATAGAGATCAATCCACAGGCATTTATATCAATAGATTATAGAGATCAACACAGGCTTTATATCGATTATAGAGATCAACACACGGCATTATCAATAGATTATAAGATCAATCACAGCATTTATATCAATAGATTATAGAGATCAAACACCAATATCTGGTTTACTACCAATATATATAATAATAATAATCACAGATCAATAATAATAGTCACAGTAAATTCTCTGATGAATCTTGGTGCTTGCCACACCCCACATAGATATATATGTAAACTGATACTGTGAGCGCTCTGGTAGCTCACCACATACTGTGCTCTCTGTGACTTAAACTCAAGTGAGACTTGCTCACGACATATAAAATATCCTGACAAGAATAATATAGCTAACTAAAGGGGAAATGGGAGGGTACTGTAAACACCTACTTCACCTATCCTAGGATGACAGTTGGGTTGTAGCTCCTGGTCCAGGCTCTCGCCTCGTTCATCCAGAAACACAAGCCCCACGCCTTAGGATGTCGCGTCTCGCCGCTTCTGTACAGCAGGTCCGTGCTCCTTCCTCTACAGTACGTCGCAGGGTTGAAGTCGGTCTCCTGGCCGTCAACTTTCCTCCCAACTACGGCAGCCAGCCTACGTCTCGGCGGTCGTCGTACGTTTCCCAATTAGTCTTGTCACTGTACTCCCAGAGTAACTGCCTCTCACCACTACGAAGTCACTGAAGTTATCAGCCGTCCCGGACGCACACGCACGCACCCGACTTCAGAGCACTTGAAGCTCACAACACGTCACAGCACCGTCGTCTAGATATATCGCTAGGTATTTGGGAGACTTCTCGACGTGCTTGCATCCAACTGTTGACTCGTAGGGTTCCACGAAGGTGGGGTTACTGTCAAACTTGACAGGATCGTCGATCACACGTTCAACCTGGTTGACAAGGCTGTCAACCGGTTCACTCACGGTGGGTGGCCCGGCCACTAAGCTGTCTCTTATACTGGTGAACTGCCAACGACGACACACGTCGATGCCCGCCCACTTCTTGCAACGCACCTGTCCCTGAGCACTTGTTGCTCAATATTCTGTCAATTCCTTATCTGAGCCACTTCTGGGTTGCAGGAAGACCTCACAGAGTGCGTGCCAACAACTGGAGACGCTTAAATCCACCGGAGTTCGGTAAATCCGTCACTCTGACAGGATGACCGATCGCGCGTCCTACCTCTCGGACGTGTCGTGAAAGACTGATGTCGCCTGGCGCCAACACGGCGGACCCCTATGCCTATGTGACGTCACTTTTCCCAAAGTTGGTTTTCATTGGCTCCCAGTGCCATGTCGCTGACGGTGACCAATCTGGCGCCACTGACGTCACACAGTTTTGGCGGAGAACAGACTTGCCAGCGCCATATTGGCTCCCTAAAGGGCCTATCCCACAGGCAAAATTCTATTTTTGCAATTTCTCGGCTCTCGAGAATACTGTTCTCTCCCACATATGTTCAATTGTTGCCTGCAATGTAGAGAACGCTCGGGAATAGTGGACATGACTCTTACAGCAGGCGTGGGAGAATTAGAAGGGGGAACACCGTCACATACCCCTCCCCTTAAAAAAAGTCATGTCTGGTTAGTGCATGCGGGACAACGCATCTGCGACTACGTTGTCCTTGCCACTAAAAATTTGGCTTCCAGCCAGTATTGCAGCCGCCAATGTGTGACACTCCTCATGTGTCTGCAGACCGTCTTCAGGTCATCC
This sequence comes from Procambarus virginalis, assembly GCA_020271785.1. NCBI lineage: Eukaryota > Metazoa > Arthropoda > Malacostraca > Decapoda > Cambaridae > Procambarus > Procambarus virginalis. The sequence continues at coordinate 1,860,260 of WNGS01061674.1, read as the reverse complement.
TGGGCGTCCACTGCTTACCTATTGCGGACCGAGGGCTCCACACCTCACGTCCGTTCACCAGCTGGACTGTGAGAAGTTTAACGGTCTGCCACTGCTTTGCAAATGGCCAACAAAACAGGGCCCGCTGTCTCTTCCCACTCGTCTTCCTGCTCTACGCAGAACATTCTCAGAGCTGTCTCTGAGGTGGAGTGGAATCTTCCGACCGCCCCCTTCGACTGCGATCGGTAGGGCGACGACCGAATCTGCATCACTCCCCGATTTATCACTGTTCGTCTGACCACTCAACCGGAATATATTTCCACTGTCAGCCTGATTTTCCCTGGGCCTCCTCACCCAGAGAAAAGATGTTGTAGTTGCCCAGCCACTTCTCTCGACGTTGAACGTCGCATCGTGGTCCCCCTAGGTGACCCGCAGAGTCAACAGCGTGCAACGGACTCAACACTGCCGCTCTGCACTTGGCTGGCAACGCTACTTGTCTCTCGCCTGGAGAGGCTTTTCCGACCTCCATCCTTACAGGTTTACACTGTCTTTAATATGCCTTCTTGCCTGTTAAAGTGAGTAGCTTTCTCGGGACCATACGTCCTCTTTGGCCTTACAAATCAACTTGGGATTCTGCCTGCTGCACCTCCTCGAGCGAGTGCGTCCACCCCGAAGAGACTGGTGAGGTCACCTGTACCTCACCTTCTGGGCTGCCTTCGCCCTCCACTCGCTCTCCGGGTTCCTTAACGAGGTGATCATTTTCCAGGCCGTCGGTCGTCTCCTCGTCGGCCTTATCAGATCCACGTCCTCCTTGTCTTNTAATTTCCAGTGACACCAAGAACAATCATCTGAAGGAAGTGATAACCTCAGGATGAAAAACTGCCCTCATGATCTTAACAGAGAAATCTTAATATAACACTCCTGTTATGGTAAGAATGACAGCGATCACTCGTGACACGACTGTTATGATCTCTGGGTCATCACAGGTCACCCATGTGTGTGTTTACGTAGATTACCATTAGTCAACATACGAAAGATTTACTTTTTATTAAGAGATCAGTCATAAACGTTGTTGATATCTCGTAGACAGTAATTGCCATATAGCAACGTGATCACATAGTTATGTATACTGTGGAGCTGCTTGTCTGACATCCAAGCGGTCTTGTATATTGTACTTACCTAGTTGTTATAGCGGGGGTTCAGCTTGTGCTCTTTGGTCCCGCATCTCAACTGTCAATCAGCTGATTCAAATGTTTGTAGGGCTATTGGACTCCATCATATCTACATTTGTAACTCTGTTTGGAGTCTGCCTCCAACACATCACTTCCAAATGCATTCCATTTGTAAATTATCCATGCAAATAACTTTTCTTAATAATCCACGAAAATATACCTCTACAATAATCCTCAAAAAAAATACTCCATATTAATCTACCAAAATAACGTTTTGTAATAATCCAACACAATAACTCTAAATAATAATTCAATACAATAACTCTAAATAATAATCAAACAAAATAGCTCTAAATAGTAATCCAACACAATAACTCTAAATAATAATCTAACACAAAACTAAATAATAATCCAACACAAGAAATGTCCATAATAACTATTCATAAAACCATCAAAAATTATCTACTACAATAAACGTACCTAATAATCCACAACAATAGTCCTCTGCAATATTTAACCAAAATAACCCTCCAGAATAATCACAAAAATAACTCTCCAGATATAAGCCACAATAATAACCGTCCATAATAATCCTCAACTATAACCCTTTATAATAATCCAGCACTATAACCCTTTATAATAATCCAGCACTATAACCCTTTATAATAATCCAGCACAATAACCCTTTATAATAATCCAGCACTATATCCCTTTATAATAATCAAGCACTATAACCCTTTATAATAATCCAGCACTATAGCCCTCAATAAAAATCCACCAAAGTAATTCTTCATAATAAGGCTCTAAAACCCCTCCACAATAATACAAGAGAATAATCCTCCATAATAATTCAACACAATAACATTTCATAAGAATTTACCACACTACCTCTCATAGTAATCTTCAACAGTTACTGTTCATAATAAGCCTCAATAATAACCCTCTATAATAATCCACCCAAATTTTTCCTCTTAATAATTCACCCCAATAAAATCCATAATTATGCAGTATAATAATCCTCTTAATAATCATCCATAATAACTCACCATAATAACCATCCGTAACAACTCACAATAATAATTTCTTACAATAACCTCCTTCATGATATTTCACAATAACCCTCCACATTAATTCACCAAAATAACCATCAAAAATAATCCCCCACAATTACTCTCCATAATAATTCCCCACATTAACCCTTCCTAATAAGCCACTACAATAATCCTCAATTTTATTAAACCACAATAGCCCTCCTCAATAATCTACAACAATAACTTTCCGTAATAATCCACCACAATAACCTGTTATAATAACCAATAACAATAACATTCCAGAATAATCCACCAAAATAAACCTCCATAATAATCTACCACAATAACTCTACGAATTAATCCACCACAATAACCCTTCAAAATAATCTTCTAAAATAACTTTCAAAATAATTACCACTAACACTATTAATAATACTTCACCACATTAACTTTCAAAATTATTTACTACAATAATCCTCCCTTAAAATTCACCACAGTAACCCTCATTGTAGTAAAATCACAATGGCATTATATATCAATGGAAATAATTTTGGGGTAATGTAGTGACTTATGGAGTTCATGTTACTCCATTGTCTCAAAAAGATATTTTTTGATATATCACGTCATTGTGATTTCATTGTGATCTGAGTCTATTGTAAGAGTGTGAACGTCATTACCGAAGGCCTGAGTGTGGTCGGGTTGCTTGTAAAACCCTGGTTGGGCTCCAGTTTGGGGCCTCCAGAACCTTCCATTAAATTCAGTAGAGTTCTAGCTTGGTCGACTTTTCTTTCGTAATAATCTTTCACAAAATCAGTATTATTGCAACAATTTTTTTGGTAATTGAATGAGAAAAAATGCTTTTTCCATATGAAATATTGTGAGAAAATAATTATAATGTGGAACCATGTTGCAGCTGCTTGTGTTTACTTATTAATTGATTTCCTGTGTTTGGAATTCATATTTATAGGTTGAAAAAATAAAAAGGAAGAGTTGTTCATGAAGTGGGCTCGAGCTGACGACCGTCCGGCCACCAGCGGCAGACCCCACTCCGAGGCCGTGACTCTTCCTAATTAGTCAATACTCCCCAATTATTATATAGACCTTCACCTTAAGTGACCCCGAGAGACCATGTATATGGTCCATGAAGGAAGTGATAACCTTCCAGGAGTGAAACCTGCCCTCATTGTACTTAACAGAGAAATCTTAATACAACACTCCTGTTATGGTAAGCATGAAAGTGATCACTCGTGATCACTCGTGACACGACTGTTATGACCTATTGGTCATCAGAGGTCACCCATCCCAACAGCAAGCAACACACGGATAAAGGAGGAACTCTATGACAAACGAAAAGGGGCCTCATGATGGTCATGAGAGAGATTATAGTAAAAACAGATATTGATAAATGACGATTGTTGGTCCTCGGGGACTTCAATTTGAGAGCAATAGACTGGGAGGCGTACGAAGCAAGAACGGAGAACATTTCGACAATCAGATCTGTAAGCCTCATTCTGGAGACATTCATGTATTAACACGTCAAGCAGGCCACGAAAATGAGGGAAGGGGATGTTCCGTCAAAACTGGATTTAATTGTCATCAGGAAAGAAGAAGAGATATTTGACATCTTGTACCGCCCTCCCTTGGGAAAGAGTGATCGTGTCCTGTCGTAAATTATATATGTTTTGCGATACATTCTATAATAGAATTGGGTACATTGAAACAGTTATTAAACTCGATTTCAAGAGAGAGCACTGTGGGGAAGTTAGAAAATTCTTTAAAGAGTTTAAATGGACAGACGTGTTGCTAGGGAAGGAAGTGAAATGTATTCCAAATTTTGCGAAATATACGATGAAGGAACACAGCATTTATATCAAAACAAAGATGCAGGACCAGAAAACAGGATTGGTTCAACAGAAATTGTGATAGGGCCAGAGAGGACAAGGTAAGTAAATTGGTTCAATATCGGAACAGGTTCAATACCTGCAAACATACCAGCAATATAAGCAAGGTAGAAACAATTACACAGCGGTGAGGAGGTAGAAAAGAACTTTGGGAAAAGTATACCGGACAAATATAAAACAGATCCAGACATTTTTTTAAATGAATTAAAAGCAAGCTGCATGTAAAGGATAAAATCCAGAGAGTGAGAACGGGGAACTGGACAATTGAGAATGGAAAAAGAAATGTGTGGAATGCTAAATGAACAGTTCCAAAGTATTTGTACAAAAATGGGGATTTCAGAGAGCCGGACCAAACACCAGTTCCAGAGCACGCAATTAAGGTATCTCAAGACAAAGTGAAAAAATCAAGGGGCTAGGAAGAAATAAAGCAGTTGGCTTGCTGCGAGAATGTGCAGCTGAGCTGAGCATTCCACTCCAATTAATATTTCAGAAATCCTTGTGCACAGGAATCTTCGCAGATATATGGAAAAAGGTAAACATAGTACCAATCTATAAAAATGATAGTCGAGAGGATCCTCTAAATTATAGACCCGTATCACTAACAAGCGAAGTAGTCAAAACACTAGAAAAAATAGTTAAAGCTAAATGGGTTGAACATCTCGAGAATAATGACATAATAACAGACAGAAAGAACGGTTTTCGAACCGGATGATCCTGTGTAACAAATCTACTTAGTTTTTATGATAGAGCCACAGAGATAATACAGTAAAGCAGTGCTTGGGTTGACTGTGTTTCTCTTGAACTTAAAAAATGGCTTTTGACAGATTCCCACATAAAAGGCGGTTCTGGAACCTGGAACATGCTGGAGGAGTGACAGGGAGACTTCTGACAAGGATGAAAAATGTTCTAACTAACAGACAAATTAGGGCATTAATCAGAGACAATGTATCTGACTGGAGGAGAGATACTAGTGGAGAACTATAGGGTTTAGTTCTTTAACAAGCATCGTCTTACCTCCATAATTATCCAGCACAAAAACCTACAACATAATCCCCCAAAATAAGCCCCAATAATAAACCTCAACATTAACCTTTAATATTAAACTTCAATATGAAACTTCAATATAACCTTCAATAATTAACTTCAACATTAACCTTTGTTGGGGTTTTCTATTTTGCTTTCCCGACTGCATTGCGTACGTCGCCAATGTACATGTGGCAGACGCTTTACTAAGCTGTCGGAATCAGCAGAGAAAATACGAGCAAGGTCGAGTTAGAGTCCTTGAGGGTCTCTTCTCAGACTAGCCTCACCTGGTCCTGGTCCACGTTGATCGTTGGAATCTCCTCAATGATTTAACACTTTAAGGGTCTCCGGGTTTGATCATATTTATAGTTAGTGAATATAGGCAACTCGGTGTTACCTTGTGGTTACCTTGAGGTGCTTCCGAGGCTTAGCGTCCCCGCGGCCCGGTCGTCGACCAGGCCTCCTGGTTGCTAGACTGATCAACCAGGCTGTTGGACGCGGCTGCTCGCAGCCTGACGTATGAGTCACAACCTGGTTGATCAGTTATCATTTGGAGGTGCTCATCCAGTTATCTCTTGAACACTGTGAGGGGTTTGCCAGTTATGCCCCTTATGTGTAGCGGAAGCGTGTTGAACAGTCTCGGGCCTCTCATGTTGATAGAGTTCTCTTTTAGAGTACCTGTTGCACCTCTGCTCTTCAACGGGGGTATTTGCACATCCTGCCACGTCTTCTGGTCTCATGTGATGTTATTTCTGTGCGCAGATTTGGGACCGGCCCCTCTAATATTTTCCACGTGTAAATCATTTTGTATCTCTCCCGCCTGCGCTCAAGGGAGTACAGATTTAGGCTCTTTAGTCGGTCCCAATAGTTTAGATGTTTTACTGAGTGGATTCTAGCAGTAAAGGATCTCTGAACGCTCTCCAGGTCAGCAATGTCTCCAGCTTTGAACGGGGCTGTCATTGTGCAGCAGTACTCCACTTTAGAGAGCACAAGCGTTTTGAAAAGTGTCATCATCGGTATAGCATCTCTAGTGTGAAAAGTTCTTGTTATCCAACCTGTCATTTTCGTGCAGTTGTGACGGCTACTTTATTGTGTTCTTTAAAGGTAAGGTCTTCCGACATGAGTACACCCAAATCCTTTACATTACCTTTTCGTGCTATGTTATGGTTTGTCTGAGTTTTGTACGTGGTTTCCGTTTTTATATTTTCATTTTTTCCATAGCGCATGAGCTGGAACTTATCTTCGTTAAACACCATATAATTTTCTGTAGCCCATAGAAAGACCTGATCTACATCTGACTGGAGGTTTGCCGTGTCCTCTAAGTTGCCTACTCTCATGAAGATCCTAGTGTCATCTGCAAAGGATGATACAGTGCTATAGGTTGTGTTCTTGTCTATGTCCGATATGAGGATGAGAAAAAGTACTGGAGCAAGCACAGTACCCTGGGGGACTGAGCTCTTCACGATTGATGGGCTGGATTTTATTTTATTGACTATTACACATTGGGTTTTGTTGGTTAGAAAATTGTAGATCCATCTGCTTATTTTTCCGGTAATTCCTTTTGAACGCATTTTATGTGCAATAACACCATGGGTCGAAACCCAGTCTTCGTCTCCATAGTTGAGGATTGTAAGAGAAGAATAACTGAGATACAGCTGAAAGGACATAGTGTGAAATTCATGTGGATTCCATCTCATGTTGGAATAGTGCTCAACGAGGTGGCGGATGACTTGGCCAAACGTGCCACATCAAAACCACAAGTTGACATTGAATGTGAATTCACAATGAGACAAATTCGAAGCAAAATCAGAAATATTCAGGCACAGGCAGGAGCGGAGAGGAGAGATCTAATGTATGAGAGAAGTCAAACCATGCAACACTACATGTATGTGAGTCAAAACACCCATTTCATTTATGGTAAAAGGAGAAATGCTTGGAGTGACTCTGTGTACATGCGGCTCAGGCTTGGGTACAAATATTACTGGGAATATGGGATAGGTGTTCATGATAATGACACGAAGTGTAAACTATGTGGTATGTTAAGGTCTCACACCCTTGCCCATTATGTTCTTGATTGTCCGTTGATTAATGTATATAGAAACACTGAGATAAGGACTGTTCCTGAACAAATAGCCTGGATGTGTCACAACGGAAAGGTTGATGAAATTCTTGAGAGATATAAGAATTTTGCACCAAGACTGTAATATTTTGTTGAATTATCTGCATGTCTCTTGCAAATTGTCTATACAGTATACCTAGGTCATAAAAGTATTTGTGTACGTCTGATATCATACTTCTCGTGAAGGAGGAAATGTATATGTTTATCTCTCAGAATGTTTGGTAATATGATTATTGTTTGTGATGTGTGTATATGTATGTATTAACACGATGTACTGAACGGGGTGAGAATAGCTTGAGCTACCTCATCCCTTTGTGTGTATTTTACATCAATAAACTTATTTCAATTTCAATTTCAATTTCAATGGCCACATTTATCAAAAGCTTTTGCGAAATCTGTGTAGATTAAATCAGCATTTTGTTTGTCTTCCATAGCATCTAATGCCATATCATAGTGGTCCAGCAACTGCGACAGGCAAGAGCGCCCTGTTCTGAAACCATGTTGTCCGGGGTTATGGAGATGCTGTGATTCCATGTATTTTGTGAGCTTACTTCTTAGCACTCTCTCAAAAATTTTATGATGTGCGATGTTAACGCTATCGGTCTGTAATTTTTTGCCTCTGCCTTATTTCCTCCTTTATGAAGTGGTGCTATCTCTGCTGTTTTTAGAATGTCAGGAATAACGCCAGTACCTAGGCTTTGTCTCCACAGAATGTGAAGGGCCTGCGATAATGTTTTTTTACAGTTCTAGATGAATATGGAGTTCCAAAAATCCGGGCCTGGTGCAGAGTGCATAGGCATACTGTTTATGGATTCTTCAAAATCCACTGGGGATAGGGTGACGTCTGATATATGATTTGATGTTGGTATCATATCCATGAAAAATTCATTTGGGTTATCAATCTTTAGAGCTTTTAATGGCTCGCTGAAAACAGAGTCGTACTGCTTCCTCAGTAGCTCACTCATTTCTTTGTTGTCATCGGTGAAAGTTTCATCTCCCTTTCGCAGGGGCCCGATACTAGATGTGGTATTTGATCTTGATTTTGCATAGGAGAAAAAATATTTCGGATTTCTCTCTATATCACTGATGGCCTTTTGCTCTCTTTGCCTCTCCTGGGTTTTGAATGATTCTTGTAGCTTGAGTTCAATTGTTTCTATTTCTCTACCCAACCTTCTTCGCCCTTCCTGAGATAGGATGCGAGTCTCAAGTTGTTCCGCGATTCGTTTTCTTTGCCTATATAGGGAACGACGTTCCCGTTCCAATCTGCATCTCTTCCTCTTTTTTTTAGGGGTATGCGGTTTGAACATATTTTTCGTGCTGCTGAGCTTATTTTTTCCAGGCACTGGTTCAGGTTTGCATTTTCTAGCTGTTCTTCCCAGTTTATTTCTGTGAAGTCCTGGTTTATTTGCTCCCAGTTTATCTGTTCATTATTGAAGTTGAATTTGCTGAAAGGTGCTGAATTTGCTCTAGGTGTTGAAGACACCTAGAGCTGAAGGCTTGAGTAAATGGTTGGCAGTATTCAGAAGTGGTTCAACGGAAACACCGCATAAAGCTTAACAGTAGTTTATTTACGAACTTAACCACTAATACAAAGGGTGCTTGATTTACTTTAGATTGGTGTCAGAAAGGCTGTGGCTGCATTAGCGAGACTCTTGTCTGGCTAATCGACTCGGATCCACTCATGGAGTAACACCTAAATTAACACAATTGACAGCCAATCATTAACACGGCAACCTAACTGCCGGTATGCAAAGAGATCACAAGAGTTCAAACCGAATACTCGGATAACGATGATATGCAATAAACTAAATGGCACTGTCAATGGGACAGGCAATAACATGAACAATAATAATATCACACAATACTAAATGTGTGGTGTATGTGAAGTTCACATTCACAGTCGAATGTAATGCCGTGATACCACACAGATAAACACGCATACGTCGTCGAGTGCCTTCACCTATACCTGTGCCAGGGAAGAGAAGATGAGAACTGTGGTCGATACCTCAGATCAACACAGACAGACACAATAAAACAATGGCAAGATCTTGTACTTACAGGTACTCTTATTCACTCACTCACTCAGGCACATTTATGCAAGAACTCGAAGGTAGCCTGACAGCTGGTTCTGCTCGTCACGACGTGAGACCATTGACGACAGACTTTCCCGCAAACCATTCTTGACACTGGGGTACTCGCTGGAGGGCGCGCTGTATGTCAACAGACATACACACACACACACTGATGGCACTGACGGTGAGTAAGGGTGGTGACGTCACGTAGTACAGTGAGGGTGGCGGCTGGCGGGCTACACGCTCGGGACAGAGTGGCGGCTGATTACATGGTACCGTGCAGGTACACTGTGGTAAAAGTCACACACAGATTACATAGGTGGCGGCACTGCCTTAGTTCACTCTAGGTCACTCACAGACGATCTGCATTTGTCACCAGGTGTTACCTGATACCAGTCTGTTTTGCTCTGGTGATTTGTCACTTAGGCTTCTGAAAAATATAGTCACAGTCGCGATTCCAGGCGAGTGTTGGTATATCGAAAAGACGCTGAGTTTAACTTGAGGGTGAGGAATAGACGGTGTTCTTCTGTCTATTGGCCGATAGACAGAACAGGACACATCCTCTATGCAATGGCTCCCTCACATGAATGCTCTTCCCTGGGGCTTAGGGCTCCTTGTGGGACACAACACAAAGGATTATAATTTGACCAATAGCATGGCAGTAAATGACCGGGAACCATTCATATTGATCATTCCCTGATCAGTAGCTGAGGTGACATCATGAACACGTCACAGTTGTTATTCTCCATCGCGCCGGTTGAGGCTGACCCCAGAAGTCAGACTCTGTCCTGTCGCCTCGCTGGCGTCTCTCTCACGCTGGCACCAGCCAATGTACTCTCTGACCCTATGGCCAGTAACTTCCCTGTATCTACTTCCTGCTTGAACATACGGCGGCCTCCGTATTATAAACGTATTCCTGGTTAAGTGGGCATTCTGTAGATACCCAACATGCCAGTTTACTATCCAGGGTTAACAGAGATAAGGTTTGTGAACGAAGATCGGTGCACTGTGCACTGCAATGAGCCATTTGAATCAGCTGTAGGAGAACCCTGAGAGACCATTCTCTCACAACCTTTAATAATAAACCTCAACATTAACTTTTAATAGTAAATTTCAACATTAACCTTTATTAATAAACTTCAACATTAACCTTTAATAATAAACTTTAACATTAACATTTAACAATAAACTTCAATAATAACCCTTCATAATCATCCTCAACAATAAACTACCATAATAATCCATAAGAATAACCTTCCATAATAATCCATAATAATAATCCTCCATAATTTTCCAACAGAATAATCATCAAAATAATCCTTCACAATAACCCTTAATTGTAATCCACAACAATAACCCTATATAATAATAATAATACTCAACAAATACCTCCATAATAATAATAAGCAAGAATAACATCTCTAATAACACACAACAATCACCCTCCATAATAATAACCCAATATATTCCTCCTTAATAAACCACCAAAATTACCCTCAATAATAATCAAGCACAATACTCTTTCATAATAATCCATCATAATAACCCTTCATAATAACCCTCAACCATAAGCTTCAATAATAACCATGAGTGATAACCCTCAATGTTTATTTCCCACAATAACTTCAATAATGTACCAAAATCACCTTCAATAATAATAAAATTCTAATAATAATTCACCACAATAAACTTACATAATAATCCAATAAAATAATCCTCCATAGTAATCCATTATAATACGTTTCCAAACATAGGTTGAAAAACAAAGCAAAAGGAAGAATTATAAAGTTTTTTGGGCTCGAGCTGACGACCGTCCGGCCACCGGCGGCAGACCCCACTCTGAGACCGTCACTCTTCCTAATTAGTCACGACTCACCATGTATTATATAGACCTTCACCTCAAGTGACCCCGAGAGACCATGTATACGATTTAATTTCCAGTGACACCAAGAACATTCATCTGAAGGAAGTGATAACCTTACAGGAGTGAAAACTGCCCTCATGGTACTTAACAGAGAAATCTTAATACAACACACCTGTTATGGTAAGAATGAAAGCGATCACTCGTGACACGACTGTTATGACCTCTGGGTCATCACAGGTCACCCGTGTAAGTGTTTACTTATATTATCATTAATCCACATTTGAAGTATTTACTCTTTTTATTAAGATATCAGTCATAATCACTGTTCATGATATTACGTGATATCTAGTTTCACGTGATATCACTTAGCCAGTTTATTGTCAGACAGCTACGTGATCACACAGTCATCTATACCATAGAGCTTTCTGGACTGACAGCAACGTTGTCATGTGGTGTTGCTGCTCCTGCATCAACAAGGTCCTATGCTTTCGTAATTAGCTTGTGTGGTAACCAAGTGGTCATGTATACTATGGAGCTGCTTCTCTGACAACCAAGTGGTCATGTATACTGTGGAGCTGCTTGCCTGACAACCAAGTGATCATGTATACTATGGAGCTGCTTGTCTGACAACCAAGTGATCATGTATATTGTACTTACCTAGTTGTGATTGCGTTGGTTGAGCTTCTGCTCTTTGGTCTCGCATCTCAACTGTCATTCAACTGATTCATATATTTGTGGGCCTATTGGGCTCCATCATATCTACATTTGTAACTCTGTTTGGAGTCAACCTCCACCACATCACTTCCAAATGCATTGCATTTGTAAATAATCCACGCAAATAACTTATGTTAATAATCCACGAAAATAGCCCTCCACAATAATCCATAAAAAAGTACTCTATATTAATCAACCAAAATAACGTTTTTTAATAATCCAACACAATAACTCTTAATAATAATCCAATACAATAACTCTAAATAATATTCCAACACAATAACTCTAAATAATAATCCAACACAATAATTGTCCATAATAATTATTCATAATAAGCATCAATAAATTATCTACTGCAGTAAACGTACCTAATAATCTACAACAATAATCCTCTACAATAGTCAACCAAAATAGCCCTCCACAATAATCACACAAATAATTCTCCAGATATAAGTCACAATAATAACCATCCATAATAATCCTCATCAATTACCGTTTTTAATAATCCAGCACTATAACCCTCAATAAAAACCCACCAAAAAAATCCTTCATAATAAGCCTTCAAGAAACCTTCATAATAATACAAGAGAATAATCTTCCATAATAATCCATCACAATAACCTTTCATAGGAATGCACCACAATACCTCTCCATTGTAATCTTCAACAGTTACTGTTCATAATAAGCCTCAAGAATAACCCTCTATAATAATCCACCACAATTTTTCCTCATAATAATTCACTCCAATAAAATCCATTATTATGGAATATAATAATCCTCTTAATAATCATACACAATAACTCACAATAATAATTTCTTACAATAACCTCCTTCATGATATTTTACAATAACCCTCCATATTAATTCACAAAAATAACCAATAACAATAATCCACCACAATAACTCTTTATAATAATTCCCAATATTAACCAATCCTAATAAGCCACTACAAAATCCCTCAATTATATTAAACCACAGTAACCCTTCCTCAATAATCTACAACAATAACTCTCCATAATAATCCACCACAATAACCTGTTATAATAACCAATAACAATACCTTTCCAGAATTATCCACCAAAATAAACCTCAATGATAATCTACCACAGTAACTTTAGGAAAAATCCACCACAATAACCATTCAAAATAATCTTCTGAAATAATCATCTAAATAATTACCACTAACATTAATAATAATAATTAACCACTTTAACTTTCAAAATTATTTACTGCAATAACCCTCTCTTAAATTTCACCACAATTTACTACAATTCATCATTGTAGTAAAAACACAATGGCATCATATGTCAATGGAAATAATTTTGGGGTAATGTAGTGACTTGTTGAGTTCAAGTCACTCCATTGTCTCAAAATGATATTCATTGATATATCACGTCATTGTGATTTCAGTGTGATCTGAGTCTATTGTAAGAGTGTGAACGTCATTACCGAAGGCCTGAGTGTGGACGGGTTGGCTGTAAAACTCTGGTTGAGCTCTGGTTTGAGGCCTCCAGAACCTTCCAATAAATTCAGTAGAGTTCTGACTTAGTCGTAATTATCTTTCGTAATTATCTTTCTCAACACCAGTATGTGTTATTGCAACCCGTTTCTTTGTTATTGAATAAGAAATATTCCTTTTTCCATATGAAATATTATGAGAAAAAAATTATAATATGGAACTATGTTGCAGCTCCTTGTGTCTACTTATTAATTGATTTCCTGTGTTTGGAATTTATATTTATAGGTTGAAAAAAGAAAAAGGAAGAGTTGTTCATGAAGTGGGCTCGAGCTGACGACCGTCCGGCCACCGGCGGCAGACCCCACTCTGATGCCGTGACTCTTCCTAATTAATCAATACTCACCAAGTATTATATAGACCTTCACCTTAAGTGACCCCTGAGAGACCATGTATACGCTTTAATTTCCAGTGACACAAAGAACATTCGTCTGAAGGAAGTGATAACCTTACAGGAGTGAAAACTGTCCTCATGGTACTTAACCCAGAAATCTTAATACAACACTCCTGTTATGGTAAGAATGAAAGCGATCACTCGTGGCACGACTGTTATGACCTCTGGGTCATCACAGGTCACCCATCCCACCAGCAAGCAACACACGGACAATGGAGGAACTCTATGACAAACGAGAGGGGCCTCATAATGGTCATGAGAGAGATTATAGTAAAAACAGATGAAGGTTAATGACGATTGTTGATCCTCGGGGACTTCAACTTCAAACCAATAGACTGGGAGGCGTACGAAGCAAGAACGGAGAACATTTCGACAATCAGATTTGTAAGCCTCAACACGATTCAAATCATGAATCAACACGTCAAGTAGGCCACAAAAATGATGGAAGGGGATGTTCCGTCAATACTGAATTTAATATTCATCAGGAAAGAAGAAGAGATATTTGACATCTAGTACCGCCCTCCCTTGGGAAAGAGTGATCGTGTCATGTCGTGAATTAAATATGCTTTGTGATATATTCTATAATAGAATTGGGACATTGAAACAGTTATTAAACTCGATTTGAAGAGAGAACACTGTGGGAACTTAGAAAAATCTTTAATGAGTTTAAATGTACAGATTTGTTGTTAGGCAAGAAAGTAAGTGAAATGTATTCCAAATTTGGCGAAATATGCGATGAAGGAATACACCCAATCATATCAAAACAGAGATGCAGGACCAGAAAACAGGATTGGTTCAACATAAATTGTGATAAGGCCAGAGAGGACAAGGTAAGAAAATGGTTTCAATATCGGAACAGGTTCAATACCTGCAAACATACCAGCAATACAAGCAAAGAAGAAACAATTACACAGCGGCGAGAAGATAGAAAAGAACTTTGGGAAATGTATAGCGGCCAAATATAAAACAGATCTAGGCATTTTTTAAGTTAATTAAAAGCAAGCTGCATGTAAAGGATAAAATCCAGAGAGTGAGAACGGGGAACAGGACAATTGAGAATGGAAAAAGAAATGTGTGAAATGCTAAAAGAACAGTTACAAAGTATTTGTACAAAATGAGGATTTCAGAGAGCTGGACCAAATGCCAATTCCAGAGCACGCAATTGAGGTATCTCAAGAAAAAGTGAAAAAATTACTCAAGGGGCTAGAAAGAAATAAAGCAGTTGGCTTGCTGCGAGAATATGCAACAAAGCTGAGCATTCCACTCCAATTAATATTTCAGAAATCCTTGTGCACAGGAATCTTCGCAGATATATGGAAAAAGGTAAACATAGTACTAATCCATAAAAATGGTAGTCGAGAGGATCCTCTAAATTATAGACCCGTATCACTAAAAAGCGAAGTAGTCAAAACACTAGAAAAAATAGTTAAAGCTAAATGAGTTGAACAGCTCGAGAGTAATGACATAATAAAGTGACATAAAGAACGGTTTTCGAACCGGATGATTCTGTGTAACAAATCTAGTAAGTTTTTAAGATAGCGCCACAAAGATAATACAGAAAAGTGGTGCCTGGGTTGACTGTGTCTCTCTGGACATAAAAAAATGACTTTTGACAGAGTCCTACATAAGAGGCGATTCTGGAATCTGGAACATGCCGGCGGGGTGACAGGGAGACTTCTGACAAGAATGGAAAATGTTCTGACAGACAGATGAGGACAGTAATCAGAGACACTGTATCTGACTGGAGGAGAGATAATAGTGGAGAACTACAGGGTTTAGTTCTTGAAAAAGCATCGTCTCACCTCCATAATTATCCAGCACAGTAAACCTACAATATAATCCACCAAAATAAGCCCCAATAATAAACCTCAACATTAACCTTTAATACTAAACTTCAATATTAACCTATAATAATAAACTTCAACATTAACCTTTAATAATAAACTTCAACATTAACCTTTCTGGGGGTTTTCTATTTTGCTTTCCCGACTGCAATGCGTACGTCGTCTATGTACATGTGGCAGACGCTTCACGAAGCTGTCGGAATCAGCAGAGAAAATACGAGAGCAAAAATACAAAGCCTGGGAGCAAGGTCGAGTTATAGTCCTTGAGACGCTCTTCTCAGACTAGCCTCCCCTGGTCCTGGTCCACGTTGATCGTAGGAATCTCCTCAATGATTTAACACTTTAAGGGACTCCCAGGGTCTTCATCACATTTATAGTTTAGTGAATATAGGCAACTCGGTGTTGAAGACACCTAGAGCTGAAGGCTTGAGTAAATGGTTGGCAGTATTCAGAAGTGGTTCAACGGAAGCACCGCATAAAGCTTAACAGTAGTTTATTTATTAACTTAACCTCTAATACAAAGGGTGCTTGATTTACTTTAGATTGGTGTCAGAAAGGCTATGGTTGCATTAGCGAAACTCTAGACGTCTGGCTAATCGAATCGGATCCACTCATTGAGTAACACCGAACTTAACACAAATTGACAGCCAACCATTAACACAGCAACTTAACTGCCGGTATGCAAAGGGATCACAAGAGTTCCAACCGGATACTCGGGGAACGATGATATGTAATAAACAAATTGGCACTGTAAATGGGACAGGCAATAACATGAATAATAATAATATCTCACAATACTAAATAATTCTTAAATTAATATTAATCAACGAAAATAACGTTTTGTAATAACCCAACACAATAACTCTAAATAATAATGTAACAAATTAATTCTAAATAATAATCCAACTCAATAACTCTAAATATTAATCCAAAACAATAACTCTAAATAGTAATCTAACACAATAACTATAAATAATAATGTAACACAATAACTCTAAATAATAATCTAACACAATAACTATAAATAATAATGTAACACAATAACTCTAAATATTAATCCAACACAATACCTCTAAATATTAATCCAACACAATAATGTCCTTATTAATTATTCATAATAACCATCAATAATTACCTATTACAATAAATGTGCATAATAATCCTCAACAATAATCCTAAGCAATAGTCAACTAAAATAGCCCTCCACAATAATCACAAAAATAACTCTAAAGATATAAGCCACAATAATAACCGTTTTTCATAATAATCAACAATAACCCTTTTTAATAAACCAGCACAATAACCCTCAATAATAACCCACCAAAGTAATCCTTCATATTAATAAGCCTCAAATAAGCCTCCATAATAATACATCACAATAATCTTTCCTAGAAATCCACCATAATAACTCTCCATAGTAATCTTCAACAGTTACCGTTCATAATAAGCCTCAAAAATAACCCTCTATAATAATCCACCAAAATTTATCCTCATAATAATTCACGCCAATAAAATCCATAATAATGAAATATAATAATCTTCTTAATAATCATCCACAATAACTCACTATAATAATCATCCACAATTACTCAAAATAATAATTTCTTACAATAATCTCCTTCATGATTTTCCATAATAATCCTCCATATTAATTCACGAAAATAACCATCAACAATAATCCACCACAATAACTCTCCATAATAAATCCCCACATTAACCCTTCCTAATCAGCCACTACAATAAACCTCAATTATATTAAACCACAATAACCCTCCTCAATATTCTACAACAATAACTCTCTGCAATAATCCACCTCATTAACCTTTTTAATAATCAATATCAATAACTTTCCATAATAATCCACCAAAATAAACCTCCATAATACTCTACCACAATAATTCTAGGAATTTATCAACCACAGTAACCTTCATAATAATCTTCTGAAATAATCTTCTAAATAATTACCACTAAAACTATTAATAATTATTCACCACTTAACTTTCAAAATTATTTACTTCAACAACCCTCCCTTAAAAGTTCACCAAATTAACCAACATTTCATTGTGATCTGAATCTATTGTAAGAGTGTGAACGTCATTACTGAAGGCCTGAGTGTGGTCGGGTTCGCTGTAAAAACCTGGTTGGGCTCCGGTTTGGGGCCTCCAGAACCTTCCATTAAATTCAGTAGAACTCTGGCTTGGTCGTAATTATCTTTCGTAATTATCTTTCTCAACATCAGTATGTGTTATTGCAACCCGTTATTTTTGTTATTGAATAAGAAATAACCCTTTTTCCATATGAAATATTATGAGAAAATAATTATAATATGGAACCATGTTGCAGTTCCTTGTGTCTACTTATTAATTGATTACCTGTGTTTGGAATTTATATTAATAGGTATGAAAAAAGAAAAAGGAAGAACATGTAACAGCGGGGGCTCGAGCTGACGACCGTCCGGCCACCGGCGGCAGATCCCAATCTGAGGCCGTGACTCTTCCTAATTAGTCAAGACTCACCAAGTATTAAATAGACCTTTACCTCAAGTGACCCCGAGACACCATGTATACGCTTTAATTTCCAGTGACACCAAGAACATTCATCTGAAGGAAGTGATAACCTTACAGGAGTGAAAACTGCCATCATGGCACTTAACAGAGAAATCTTAATACAACACTCCTGTTATGGTAAGAATGACAGCGATCACTCGTGACACGAATGTTATGACCTCTGTGTCATCACAGGTCACCCATGTGCGTGTTTACTTATATTACCATTAATCAACATACGAAAGATTTACTTTTTTATTACGAGATCAGTCATTAACGTTATAGATATCTCGTGGAGAGTAATTGCCGTACAGCTACTTTATCACATAGTTATGTATACTAGGGAGCTGCTTGTCTGACAACCAAGCGGTCTTTCCTAGTGGTGATTGCGGGGGTTGAGCATCTGCTCTTTGGTCCCTCCTCTCGACTGTCAATCAGCTGATTCACATGTTTGTCAGACTATTGGGCTCCATCATATCTACATTTGTAACTCTGGAGTCAGCCTCCACCACGTCACTTCCAAATGCATTCCATTTGTAAATAATCCACGCAAATAATTTATCTTAATAATCCACGAAAATTGCCCTCCACAATAATCCACAAAAAAATACTCCATATTAATTCACCAAAACAATGTTTTGTAATAATCCAACACAAAAACGTTTTGTAATAATCCAACACAATAACGTTTTTTAATAATCCAACACAATAACGTTTTGTAATAATCCAACACAATAACTCTAAATAATAATCCAACACAATAACTCTAAATCATAATCCAACACAATAACTCTAAATATTAATCCAACACAATAAATGTCCATATTAATTATTCATAATAACCATCAATAATTATCTACTACAATAAACGTGCCTAATAATCCTCAACAATAATCCTAAGCACTAGTCAACTAAAATAGCCCTCCACAATAATCACAAAATATCTCTCCAGATATAAGCCACAATAATAACCGTCCATAATAATCCTCAACAATAACCCCTTTTAATAACCCAGCACTATAACCCTCAATAATAACGTACCAAAGTAATCCTTCATAATAATAAACATTAAAAAAAAACTCCATAATAATACAAGAGAAAAATCCTCCATAATAATCCATCACAATAACCTTTCATAGGAATCCACCATAATACCTCTCCATAGTAATCTTCAACAGTTACCGTTCATAATAAGCCTCATGAATAACCCTCTATAATAATCAACCAAAATTTTCCTCATAATAATTCCCGTCAATAAAATCCATAATTATGAAAAATCATAATCTTTTTAATAATCATCCACAATAACTCACTATACTAATTTCTTACAATAACCTCCTTCATGATATTCCAGAATAACCCTCCATATTAATTCCCCAAAATAACCATCAACAATAATCCACCACAATAAATCTCCAAATAATTCCCCACACATTAACCCTTCCTAATAAGCCTCTACAATAATCCTCACTTATATTAAACCACAATACCCCACCTCAATAATCTACAGCAATAACTCTCCGTATTAATCCACCACAATAACCTGTTATATTAACTAATAACAATAACTTTCCATAATAATCCACACAAAGTAAACAAACCTCCATAATAATCTACCACAAAAACTTTAGGAATTAATCCTCCTCAATAACCCTTCTAAATAATCTTCTGAAATAATCATCTAAATAATTACCACTAACATTTTTTATAATAATTCACTACTTTAACTTTCAAAATAATTTACTACAATAACCCTCCCTTAAAATTCACCACAAAAACCCTCATTGTAGTAAAATCAATATGGCGTCAAATATCAATGAAAATCATTTTGGGGTAATGTGGAGTTCAAGTCACTCTTTGTCTGAAAATGATATTCATTGATATATCACATCAATGTGATTTCATTATGATCTGAGTCTATTGTAAGAGTTTGAACGTCATTCCTGAAGGCCTGAGTGTGGTCGTGTTGGCTGTAAAACCCTGGTTGGACTCCGGTTTGGGGCCTCCAGAACCTTCCATTAAATTCTGTAGAGTTCTGGCTTGGTCGACTTATCTTTCTTAATAATCTTTCTCAACAACAGTATGTGTTATTGCAACCCGTTTCTTTGTTATTGAATAAGAAATAATAATTTTTCCATATAAAAAATTATGAGAAAATAATTTTAATATGGAACCATATTGCAGCTCCTTGTGTCTACTTATTAATTGATTTCCTGTGTTTGGAATTATATTTATAGGTTGAAATAAGAAAAAGGAAGAAGTGTTTGTAAAGTGGGCTCGAGCTGACGACCGTCCGGCCACCGGCGGCAGACCCCACTCTGAGACCATGACTCTTCCTAATTAGTCAAGACTCACCAAGTATTAAATAGACCTTTACCTTAAGTGACCCCGATAGACCATGTATATGCTTTAATTTCCATTTACACCAAGAACATTCATCTGAAGGAAGTGATAACCTTATAAGAGTGAAAACTGCCCTCATGGTACTTAACAGAGAAATCTTAATACAACACTCCTGTTATGGTAAAAATGAAATCGATCACTAGTGACTCGACTGTTATGACCTCTGGGTCATCACAGTTTACCCATCCCACCAGCAAGCAACACACAGACAAAGGAGGAACTCTATGAGAAACGAGAGGGGGCCCGATGATGGTTATGAGAGAGATTATATTAAAAACTGATAAAGATCAATGACGATCGTTGGTCCTCGGGGACTTCTCTCTTGAAAGCAATAGGCTGGGAGGCGTACGAAGCAAGAACGGACAACATTTCGACAATCAGATTTGTAAGTCTCATTCTGGAGACATTCATGTATCAACACGTCAAGCAGGCCAAGAGAATGAGGGAAATGGATGTTCCGTCAATACTGGACTTAATATTCATCGTTAAAGAAGAAGAAGAGATATTTGACATCTAGTACCGCCCTCCCTTGGGAAAGAGTGATCGTGTACTGTCGTAAATTAAAATATGCTTTGCGATATATTCTA